>OX377619.1:66664347-67065921 GCA_947397865.1 Polietes domitor | reverse complement strand
GGATTTTTTTTTGAAATGTTTACCCATAAGGGGTAAACAAAACGGGACAAAAAGGGATAAAAATGGTACCAATTTAAGTAATGCATATATAGTCGAGGAATTTGGTGTGTAAATTCATCTGACAACGGAGAAGCGCAATCAAAATGTATTTTTTCGAATTTTTTTATAAGGGGTGAGCGGAATAAAAATGGTACAAACTAAAGTATTGCAGCCATAGTCATGAAAGCGCAATCTAAATTGATTTTTTTCAGAATTTTTTCTTACAAGTGGTGAGCGGGACAAAAAGGGATCAAAATGGTACCAACTAAAGTATTACAGCTATAGTCGTGAAATTTGGTGTGTAGATTCCTCTGACAACGTAGTAGCGCAATCAAACTGACTTTTTCGAAATTTGTGAGGGGTGAGCGGGATAAAAAGAGATACATATGATACCAACTAAAGTAGTAGTAGCTAGAAGCGTGAAATTCAGTGTAGATTCCTCAGAGCATGAAGAAGCGCATTAAAATTGAATTTTTCGAAATTTGTACTTTTAAGAGGTTTGCGGGATAAAAATGGAGTACAGCCTTTTAACTATGTAAACGCGGGACATAAATGGATATTTCAAAATTATTACTTATAAGTACTTTACATATCGAAATAATACTTCAAGTCAATTCAAAAAGTAAATATAAGGCAGCAATCTTCAAAAAAGCTTAAATATCCTAACCATTAGGGGAAATGCAGCCACTCATTTTCAGCTACAGCCGTGTGGTTGGTTGTATTTCCATCCTATTTTTATTCCAAAAGTACAAATTTTGAAAAATCCATTATCCTTTGTTTTAGTTTTAATACCCTACACCACTTCGTGGACTAGAGTATTGTAAGTTAGTTTTCCGTCAAATGTTTGTAACACCAAGAAATAATGGAGCTAGACCCACATTTAAGTATACGGATCGACTTAGAATCACCAGCTGAATCGATTTAACGATGCCTGTCTGTCCGTCCTCTGCTGTCCATCTAAGCTTGTTCGCACTCTACAGGTCGCAATTATTATCCGATTGTTACGAAGTTTGACAGAAGTTATTTTTATTGGCCAAGGACGATTGGTATTGAATTTGGAGGAAATCGGTTTAGATTTAGATATAGCCTCCATACAATATCCCTATAATTTACATATTATATTTTTAATATAGCGCCCTTACAAATAGGACCCACATTTTACATCGGAAGTTTATCAAATTTTGAATATTATATTATATTTCAACTAAGAGTACATTCTATAAAAGTCAAATATATGGGTCCATATTTAGGTAAAACCACCATACAAATTGGGCCCCAATTTCTACTCTATTATAGCTCTAGAACACACATCGTGCATTGGATCTAGATACAATTTTGCAGGTCATGTTATATTTCAACTAAGAATACCTACTTTGAAAGTGATCTATATGGGCCCACTTTTTAATTTAGCGCCCTTTTTATTATTACCCCTCACATTTTTAATCGGAAGTTTTTCAAATTTTGCAAGTCAAATATATGTGAATACTTTGTTATGACCCAAATGGGGCCCTCATTCTATTATATTACAGTTCTAGAAACTACATCTTAGATCGGATCTTGATCAAATTTTGCAGATCATGATATAATTCAACTAAGAATACCTACCGTGAAGGAGAACTATATAGGCCCATGTTTTGGCACATGTCCCAAGTGTTGTTATATGCCCCGTTCAAATGTCCGTCCGATTCATTCTATTACTGTTGTATAATCTGGATCTTGATCATATTATATTTACTTTACTCGGAATATCTGCCAGAAAATTTTATTATATTATATATTATTATTATATTATTTACCATATTTGATAAATATGATATAATTTATATGAACTACATAAAATTGATGCCGGGTTTAGTAATCAAAGCGAGTTATATACACACGGGTATTATATAGTCGGTCCCACTCGACTTTAGCCATTCCTTACTTGTTTTCGTTTGTATTTTTTTGGTCTGTAATCAATATTTGATTTGAACTGGGATATTGTCCTGGCTCAAGACCATTTTGCATCTACATTTAATAGAATGCAAGTTTATTTACAAATGGCATGCTGACATTTATTATTAGACTACCACTATCATGATTTCCACCCTGTCTAAAGGTTTCGTTCAGGTGGTTTCAAGCTTCGCAACTTGAAATGAAATTGTGTGAGGGAAAAATTTTTCTCTTTGGATCGATTTCGTCCAGTTGCAATCCATACCGATCTACGACTATAAGACACATTTATAGAATATTTGGACCTCCTAGTTTAGATGGTAGCATGCTTTCAATAGACGGACTGACGGACATGGCTAGATCGTCTTTGAGTTTTATGACGATCAAGAATATATATACTTTATAGGGTCTCAGGTCGATATTTCAAGGTGTTACAAAGAGAATGACAAAGAGAATATACCCCCATCCTAGAGGTAGAGGGTATAGAAATGAATATAATTCTACCTTTCAAGTCAAACTAATCGGTACTTCAAATTTAAAATGTTAAATAACCCACCCTATATATCGCTGTTAGTTAAATAAAATATTTAAAAAATAAATCAAATTAAAAATAAATTATTTTTGGTTGTAGTAGCAAATAAAAAATAAAGGGTGATTTTTTAAAAGCTATAGCAAAGTTAAAAAAACGCATAAAATTCAGAAAAAAGCTTGAAATCTTTATTTGAATCGATCGAATACGGTCCATATAATTTAATGTTTGAAGATTATTTCATGCAAATTTTGACCTTGACTGCACCTCAAATGGTCCAATTAGTCCAATTTTTTTCCAATATTTCGGTCGGTATCGAATAAATGCTTCAATGTTGTCTTCCAATGCGTCAATTGAAGCGGGCTTGTCTGTATAGACATGAGTTTTAACATAGCCCCACAAAAAATAGTCTAAAGGCGTTAAATCGCACGATCTAGGCGGCCAATTGACCGGTCCCGAACGTGAAATAAAATGTTCACCGAACTCACCTCTCAATAAGTCCATTGTTGCGCGTGCTGTGTGATATGTGACACCATCTTGTTGAAACCACATGTCATGCATGTCAAGCTCTTGCATTTTGGGCAGAACAAAGTTCGATATCATCTCACGGTAGCGCTCACCATTCGCAGTTACGTTACGATTCGCACCAAACTGTGACTTTTTCTGGATGCATTGGTAGCAATTGCCATGCTTCTGGCTGATATTCACTCCAAAATCTACAATTCTGTCTATTTACGTACCCATTGAGACAAAAATAAGCTTCGTCGCTGAATACAATTTTTCGGTAAAAAAGTGGAAGAAGCGCGCGATGAACTTTCTTAACAGAGCACGCATTTTGATAATAAAATTCAATAATTTGAAAGCGTTGTTCGTTTGTAGGACGAACATGTTTGACAGTGAAACAAAACACGAAACGTGCGTCAGCTGTTTAAACCAGTGTTGCCAAAAAGATAATAGCTAAAAAATCACCCTTTATAATAAAAATATTATCCCTTTTTTGACTCTTCCCAATCTCGTGGTCCTCCACTGTATGGTGCTAATTCGCCAATCGTATTTCTGTTCTTTTTTTCGTTTATTTGCACTGATAACATCTTTCGAAAACAATTCTAAACCACACACCTTTTAATCTTTAACAGATACACGACGGAATGGACGACGGCTATAAATGCTGAATTGGACAAACACAATTTCAAATGAATATATCTTTATGTACAACTCAAATGCATGCTCGTACTTATGTACGTCTGTCTGTCTGTCCGCTCGTCTGGCTGTCTGATCACTACACTCCTTAAGAGTCTGTCTGGGCTAATGACTGGATGGCCAGAAGAGGGCCGAGGAAGCGGCGGCGGAGTGGTGGCACAAAGCACTATAGTGATCATACATACATATGAAAATTGGTGCTGAATCATTATGGTCACTTGCTGGGACTATAAATTAATTACAAATTGCGCCATAAAGCGCCAGTTTTTCACAGTTATGTTTCATGTCGAAGTGGGGAACTTTAACGAGGGTTGTGTGAAAAGGTTTTGGAAGGAAGGAAACCTTTTTATTGCTACCGCCGAAACTCAACATGATTTAGTTGCATTAATATAAAGCAAATAAAAACTCACAAATATGTGCATTTAATGCTGCTGCATGTCTCCCGTACCAAACTGTCGAAAAGGGAGCATCAATTGTTGCTGGGATGAATAACCCATCAGAAATCACATTATTTGTATACACTCCACTATTGTCTTTGTGCATTTATTGGTAACACCCAAGGACGACCTTTATTGTATTTGAAGAAAATCGCTTCAGATATACTCAGATAAATTTCCCAACTCTAGAAATAGTTATATTTCAACTAGAAACATCTATGGTGAAATTTGGGGATATAACTTCAGATTTATATATATATATATATATGTAGCTCGTATATAAATGTCCCTCATAATTTGCTTCTTAACGCTCTGAAACATATTAAAGCTATTTTGATCAGATAAAGAGTGATTTTTTTGAGGTTAGGATTTTCATGCATTAGTATTTGACAGATCACGTGGGATTTCAGACATGGTGTCAAAGAGAAAGATGCTCAGTATGCTTTGACATTTCATCATGAATAGACTTACTAACGAGCAACGCTTGCAAATCATTGAATTTTATTATCAAAATGCGTGCTCTGTTAAGAAAGTTCATCGCACGCTTCCATTTTATGGTCAGTTTAATCGACCCACTGAAGCGGCTATTCGGGCTATTGTGACTAAATTTCGCACCAAATTTACATTGTTGGACATTAAACCACCAAGACGCTTACGTAGAGTACGAACTGAAGAAAATATCGCAGCTGTATCGGCCAATGTTAATGATGACCATCAATTATCGATTCGTCGCCGTTCGCAGCAATTGGGCCTCTGTTACTCAAAAACGTGGAAATGCCAAAATTGGACTAAGCGGATGGACCACTTGAGGCGCAGCCGCGGTCAACATTTAAATGAAATTATCTTCAAAAAGTAAATGTCATGGACCAATCTAACGTTTCAAATAAAGAACCGATGAGATTTTGCAAATTTTATGCGTTTTTTTTTTAAAGTTATCAAGTCTTAAAAAATCACCCTTTATAAACATATCATTATAATTCACCTGGGAACAACTGTAGTAAAAGTGCATCATGTCGGCCCCTGATTTCATAGAGCCCCCATCCAAGGGCGAGCATATTACAACCGACTTTGATCGATCTTGTCATTACTTCGTTTAGAAAGGTCTATTGTGCGATAGAGTAAAAATAACCACAGTGTACACACAGCAAAAAGTGTTTTTATACCCTCCACCATTGGCTGGGCATATACTGACTTTGTCATTCCGTTTGTAACACTCGATCATGTTAGTCCTTTCGCCTGCTGAAAGCACGCATCTTAGCGAAAGAAGCCAGGACGTCCAAATATTATCTGTATACGTCTAATAGTTATAGATAGATTGGGATTGAAGGTGGTTGAAATCGGTCCAGAGGGAAAATTTTTTTCCTCACAAATACTGAAAGTACCCATTAAATTTATGGTTTTGATTGTTATATACTCCACGAGAGTATTATGTCTTTGTGCATTTATTTGTAACACCTAAAAGGAAGGGAGATAGACCCATTGTTAATTATACCGATCGACTTAGAATCAATTTTTGAATCGATTTAGCAATGTCCGTCTGTCTGTCCGTCTGTCTGTTCATCTATTCTTGTAATCTCGATACAGGTCGCAATTGTAGACAGAACCAAATGAAGCTTTGCACAACGATGTTTTTCGGGATAAGGACGAACGCTATTTAATTTGAAGAAAATCGGTTCAGATTTAGATATAGCCCCCATACGAATTTCACTCCCGATTTGACTCTTTTCACTCTAGATACCACATATTACAACAGATTTTCTTTAAAATTGGCAAAACATCTTATATTGTAACTAGAAACACCTGTGGTAAAAATGTGTTAGATCGGTTCAGATTTATATATAGCTCCCATACAAATTTCGCTCCCAATTTGACTTTTTCCGCTCTAGAAACCACATATTGTATCAGATTGTGTTCAGATTTGATAAAACATCTTATATTCCCACTAGAAACTCCCATGGTGAATATCGGACAGATCGGTTCAGATTTATATATAGCTCCCATACAAATTTCGCTCCCGATTTGACTTTTTGCGCTCTAGAAACCACATAATGTATCAGATTGTCTTCAGATTTGGTAAAACATCTTATATTTCCACTAGCAACACCCATGGTGAATATCGGTCAGATCGGTTCAGATTTATATATAGCTCCCATACAAATTTCGCTCCCGATTTGACTTTTTACGCTCTAGAAACCACATATTGTATCAGATTGTCTTCAGATTTGGCAAAACATCTTATATTTAAACTAAGAACATCTATGGTGAAAATCGGTTCAGATTTAGATATAGCCCCCATGCAAATGTCGTTCCCGATTTGACTTTTTCCTCTGTAGAAACCACATATTGTACTCGATTTTCTTTAAATTTGGCACAACATCTTATAATCTTACTAGAAACACCTATGCAGAAATTGGGTAAGATCGGTTCAGATTTAGATATAGACCCCATATAAATGTCGCTCCCGATTTGACTTTTGCCGCTTTAAAAGCCACATATTGTGCTTGATTGTCTTTAAATTTCGCACAACATCTTATAATCTAACTAAACAAAACTATGGTGAAAGTGGGTAAGATCGGTTCAGATTTAAATATAGCCCAAATTCAAATGTTGCTCCCATAAGTTTAACCGATTTTGGCCAAACTATACATTTTATATTTCACCTATTTCGTTCCAGGTTTCAACATATCCTCTTACAAATGTCCTTTCCGATATAAAATTTTTTGTCAAACACATACATTTACAGTATACAAAAAACCTTCCGGTTTTCACTTTTTCACCGAATTGAATTGTATTCGGATTGGAAGTGGAATGTATCATTGAGTCAGCCCCGCCCGACTTTAGCCTTTCTTAATATGTTTGAAAAATTCATAAATAAAATGAAAAGTTTCATACAATTGTTTCATAAACATTTCATATTTCATAAAACAAAATTGTTAAATTAGTGAAAATTAGTTTCATAAAATCAAAGAAAGAGTTCATAGTATTAAAGAAACAATTCTTAATTATTATGAAATATGTCACAACCAATAAAATATTTGTGTTATGAAATGTCTTCATAAATATGATGAACGATTTTATAGTTTTTGTGAAATGTGTCATAACAAACAACAACATTTTTAGTGTGTCGACTTTATTCGGATGAATGCCAGCAATTCTCTTTTGTCCTCTGTTAACTCTGACATAAGTATTTACCCTGATTTTGGTCATTGACAAGTGTTGATTGGTTAGTCAACAAGTCAGTCTTTATTTGCTTTTTTGTTTATATTGGAAACTTCAGTATATATAAATTATGAAACTTTTTCATAAAATTAATGAATTTTCTTCATAAAATCTATGAAAATTTTCATAAATCATATTGTGAAAAATAATGAACTTGTATAGTTCATAGTTTCCAAGAAATGTTTCATAAATGCTATGACACTTTTCATATATGCGACATGTTTCATACATTTTATGACGTGTTTCTTTGGCGACATTTTAATGATAATTTTCACTGAGTTTAAGACAAAATAATAAATAATATGAGGATAATTCATTCAGTGCAGCGATCCACTTTCACGATTGTGGTCAAATTATTCATCACCAAGCAGATATAGCGAAAGTTGCCAATATTCTGCACGGATGCTTCAATATTCTCCCATACAAATATTAACCCTTGCAAGTACTTATCACACCGCCTTCGAACAAATTCTCAGCCATTCATACATACATACATATGTATGTCTGTAGTATACATATATCTATCAATGTGTACTTATTAAAATCATTTTTTGTTTGCATGGTGGTTTTTCTTATCATTTTCATGAATTTGCATTGGCATTTCAAGTTCCTGGACCACCGGCAATACTGACACGTTGCCAACATCGAACCTTATGAACAAATTTTCTGATTTCGAAAAAAAGTCAATAAAGTTTAATAAAAAGCCATAAATTTTATTTTCCTATATCTAGTATTTGCTCTCCCCTATGCCATTTGCGATTATTAAGCACGTGCTAATAGTTCAGATTTCAGTTATGTGCCGGCAACATGTTGTCGCTGTTGAATGTGGCATGGAGTTTTTGCATTTGTTTGTGTTGGTGGTGTTGTTGTGGCCGTTGCTGTTGCAGTACGACTCATGAAATGACAACCAGCAGGGTTGAAACATACGAGTGGTGCTCGGACAGAACGCTAAATAATGGCGGTCAACTTTTGATATATTGCAACATTGTTCTTTGTATAACAATTTTTGTTTTGGGTTTTTTGATTTTTTGGTTTTTACTTTTGGTCTCACTCTCTGACTAATCGTGCAAAACTTTTGTGTAAATGTGAGATAAAGTTTTTGCGATAACAACAGCGGGTATATTTCGGCGATATACATAAATTGCGATAATTTTCTTAAGACTTAATTAAGCTGAGCGATAAAATCGCATAATTTTTCCTGATATCACTGCGATTTGGTTTTCGATTTAAATATACCGCCGCAGTGTTTGTTGTTTGGTTGACAATTATCAGGGTTGCCGTTTGCGTTTTACATGGAGAGTGAATTGAAAAATAGGAGCTAAATTGACGCAGCAGGCATGATGTGTCATTCATGGTAGGGAATTTTATGTCGCACTTCGTCTTAGGAGTGCTATAGTCGGAAGGAGCTTGATATGCGTGTGAAAGTCTACCTGTGTTGTAAGCATTTCCGATTGGGAGAAATTCGTAGAATGCGTTTGCAAGATATTATGTTAGACGATATTTTGAAAAGAATTGAAACCTGTGGCAAACCTGTCAAGTGAATTTTCTCAGATTTTGAGAGATTGAATAATGAATCTTCATTATTTGTATTGTAGAGTTTCATGAATGTATATAATTGGGAGAACTTTTGCAATGTATATCTTTGACATTAATTAGGGCACATACTTATGTCAGAATGTAAATGAGAATTGGTAGTAGTAAAGGTCGAATAAGGTCGACTCACTAAAAATCGGTTTATAATTTATGAACCGTTCTATAAAACAACGAAATCTTTAATAATTTTTATGAACATATTTCATAATGAAATTGTTATTCAATTTTCATTAATTTATAATGAATTGTTTCTTTAATACAATGATATATTTCTTTGGTATAATGGAACTAAGTTTCACTAATTAAACAATTTTGTTTTATGAAATATGAAATGTTTATGATAAATTCTATGAAGCATTTCATTTTATTCATGAATTTTTCACACATATTAAGAAAAAATCACTAAATTTATGAAAAACCTTTTATGAAATAGCTTCATAAATATTATGAAGCTAAATTCTTTCAGTGTATTACTGCCTTAAAATGCACATTTTACATCGGATTTTGATCACGTTTCCCATTATATTTCAACCAGAAAAACCTACTATAAAATTCAACTATATGGGTCCATGTTTTGGAATAACCCTCATATAAGTGGGCGTGGATCTTTTCAGTTTATGTTATATTTAAACTAAGTACTTATACCGTTTGCCAAAGTGACCTATGTAGGTCCATTTTATTGACGTCATCTTTACAAATCGGCCCCAATTTTTACTACTACATATTTTACATATATTATATTTCAAATACGACAATTCAATTTCAAATGTCAGTTTCACTAT
The DNA here is from genome assembly GCA_947397865.1 of Polietes domitor. Lineage (NCBI taxonomy): Eukaryota > Metazoa > Arthropoda > Insecta > Diptera > Muscidae > Polietes > Polietes domitor. Next base: position 67,056,190 of record OX377619.1, on the reverse strand, counting down.
TACTATCTAGAACCCCCACCTTATATCGGATCTTGATCAAATTTTGTATTTTGTAGTATTATATTTAAACTAATTATTATAATTTATGGGTCCGGGAAAACGGGAATGAAAATTTTCATTCCCGAGAAAAAATAATTTATTTTAGTTATGTCCAATATGTTTTAAAATAACAATATTTAGTAACGGATGTGCTTTTTAAAAATACTGGCATATTACAAATTAAAAGCGAATGTGTTTGTCAAAATATTTTAGAAATTATTTTTCAGTTTACAAATATTTTATTCTAGACTAATTGTCGTCATAAAATTGAACATTTAAATCATAGGCACAAGTGCCTGATAACAATAACTCATATGGCTGAGAACGTCTTTAATTTAGAAGATTCATTCGTCTAGAGACGAAAATATTTAACAGCAACGGTGGGAAATATTCTAAACTGTAAATGCAATAGAAACATTATAAAAAATTAATATTAATTAAATAAATTCATAAAAAATTAACACATTAAAATAGTCCAGTCATTAGTTCTTACAGAAGGTCATTTCAATATACCGTAGGATATATTTACATATTTCTATTCCTATTAGATTTCTCTCGAAAGTTTCCAGGTGAACAATTTTGATGTTTTCCCTATTTTGATATATATATATATATATATATATATATATATATACTGGCTTCATATGTAAAATCAATTCTTCATTAAGAATGTTTTCACCTATTATCTCGTAGATTCTTCTGGAAAAACAAGAAATTTCAAATTAAACCAGATAGCACGTGGGGCTAAGTATTGACACTATGTCAGCCATAGTATTGTCAGTATGATAATCCTGCAAATATCCTAATAATTTAAAAAGTTTTTTTTTTGCTGTAATATAATGCAAAGAAATGTTCATTGCTACTGTCAATAATGAAAATATAAAAATTTAAAATATATATACAATTTCCCAATTGTACTGTAAAACTAAATTAGTGTTCAAAATAATCAATAAAATATTTTTTAACATTTCCCATATTCCCGGAAAATTTAAAAAATTTTCCCGGGAATTCTCGGAAAAATTTCGACGGTTCCCTACTCCCGACTTATCCTATTACCATCGTAAACTTTGCATTTGTCATCGGACCTTGATAAAACTTTCCATAACATGGATTATTACCAAATGCAAATAAAACAAGTAAGGAAAGGCTAAAGTCGGGCGGGGTCGACTATATGATGCACTCCACTTTCTATCCGAATACAATTCTGTAAAAAATGTAGGGTCCGCCAAATAACTATTTTTTTGAAAATGCTATAAAAAACTACTGAATATTTTCTCAAATTTCTTTTTTTATTTGAAAGTACAATCCTTCCGGTTAATAATGGAAAATAATTTCATTCAAATGGCTGCCTCGGGCACCCCACAAATAATAGTCCAACGGTTGAATAGTTGAAAAACCCGTTAGATGGCGGACCCTATAGAAAACGCGTAGGATTTTTGTATGTTTCCTAATCATATGCTAATATGACCTGACTCAATTTGTCAAATCGAGAAGAATATTTGTATCGGACTATATCCAAACATGGAATGATGTGACCCACTTACACAATAAGTTCTTCTAGTTCAGGCATAACGTGTTATGTTTAATTTGAAGAAGTTCGGAAAAAATACGTGGTTTCTAGGGCGGAAAAAGTCAAGCCGGAAGCGGAATTTGTATGGGAGCTATACATAAATCTGAACCGATCTGACTCATTTTCACCACGGCTGTTTCTAGTGGAAAAATAAGATAATTTGCAAAATTTGAAGAAGATCTGTTAAAATATGTGGTTTCTAGAGCTGAAAATGTTAAAACGGGAGCGACATTTGTATGGGGGCTATATCTAATTCGGAACCGATCTGACCGATTTTCACCATAGCTGTTTCCAGTTCAATTATAGGGTACTCTGCCAAATTTGAAGCAAATCGAGTGAAATATGTGGTTTCTAGAGCTCAAAAAGTCAAATCGGGAGCCACATTTGTATGGGGGCTATATCTAAATCTGAACCGATTTGCTTCAAATTAAATAGCGTTCGTCCTTGGTCCACAAAACTTATTTGTGCCAATTTTTGTAAGGATCGGACTATAATTGCGACCTGTACTTTGATTACAACAATAGATGGACGGACGGACAGACAGACGCACATTGCTAAACCGATTCAAAAAGTGATTCTAAGTCGATCGGTCATTACTTATCAATGGGTCTATCTTTCTTCCTTTTGGGTGTTACAAACAAATGCACAAAGACATAATACTCTCGTGGAGTGTATAAAAATTATTTTTCACATTGTCGCCAACTACAATATAAACATTTGAATCAAAACAAATTTTCAAAAAAATTATTTTGTGTTGACTTTTTTGGACTTAGCTTCGATAACCATAACACACACAGTGATACTGCTTTTAGCGACAATTTTAAAAAAGTATAGTCTTGAAGAAAATCCAGCCTTAAAGAAAAACAGCCATATTATTTATTAAAGTTTGCGGTTCATATCAATGCTCAATATAAATCTTTTGAATAATTCCCAAATAATAATAGGTATCCAAACGTACAGATAGTGGACAGTGTGAAAAAACATTTAGAATCATGACCATAATATCATGATACATACAGCCAGCCTGGTGCAGCTGATCAGCTATTTAGTTATTGAAAGCAAACATGCTTAAAATGACGACGTTTGTAAGCGCTTTAGATCCCAGGAGTTCGAACAACTCAAAAAGCCAGTCTTATCTGCTGTTGATTCGTGTTCCCTCCCTGAACAGGAAGAAGTTGCATGTTGCATGGAAGCACATCACAAGTGCATCTTCACATATATTTGGCCAACAATTTATGATGAATATTGCATGCAACATCAACAATATATACACATGCACATATGCATTTGTGTGTGTGTGTGTGCAACAACAATATGCATTTATTGTCGATAATTTTCGTATGAGCAATTTTTTCTATGCTCATTGTGATCATAATGCAACATGACATGTTATTGGAAAGCTGAGCAACATATTGCGAACAAAAACAAAAAGAGCGGACAATACAACAAAACAAACAACAACAACTCGTTATGAGTTCATTATTTTAAAATACTCGCAGCAACACCGGCCGAAAGAACAACAACAGCAACGGCAACAGGCAACAAATTGACACAACATCACTATTAACGAAGGCAGTTCTGTTGTCTGTACGTCCGTGTTCAATGCGCCTGCCTGCCTACCTACCATCCTTCTGCTGCTCCACGAAGCAGCAACATATTGTTGTTGCTGCTTTGTAGGTTGACGATGATGGCGGTGATGGTGGCGATGACGATGATGAAGGTGGCGACGAGGACTGTGGCGTCGGCGGCGGTCGTGGTGGTGGTGGTGGCAGCAGTGTTATTTGGTCCGCTGGTCAGTTGGCTGGTTGACGGCGGCGGCTCTTAACATGTTTTAAATGTTTTATTATTAGTACAATATCGAGTGCAGCAATTCCTTGCAAGTGTTTCATCTAATGCACCAGTGTCCTATGTTATTGTGTGCTCGAACGGTGGGGTGGTATGTTAAAAGTGGTAAAAATTACCATTTTGATTTAATTTAATTTGAGCATTACATTGTAAGTTTCCATTTTTGATAAACATAATCCCGACTGACTGTATTAAAAAACAATTCAGAAAATTATCTCATTAAATGTTTTTTTATGTTATTCTATAAGGCTTGAATTTAATAAAATAAAGGGTGGGCCATTTAAATCAGAATCGGCTATGAAAAGTACTGATTATTTTTTCAAACTTCTGGTTTTATTGGAAAGGTTGAACTTTATCATTTAATAATGGAATGCAATATCATTCATATGACTACCACGACTGGCTCGGCATGACCTCATCCGATCAACCCAATTTTTCAGAACAGGGCCCAATAATGCCGCCAGCCCAAAGTCCACACCAAACAGTGACTCGTTGCGGATGCATTTGCTTCAGTAGGTTCTCTTAACCCCATATGCGTCAATTTTGCTTATTGACATAGCCACTGAGATGAAAATGAGCTTCATTCAGGCTGGACTGAACACCGATTTCTTCTCGAAAATTTTCCACGTAAAGACTCACTACTTTGGGAGTTTTTAATATTTCCCAATTTTGTTCGAGCCCATTTTGCAAATGTCAAACCTATATCTGAGCTTTCATCATACCCACCTCGTAGCAGTGCTTACATGCTGCATGTTGCTGTTGCAGATATGAAAAGTTATAGACCCACTTGTTACCTCGTTTGGTTGCACACATCATCTAATTGACAGAGCGGGCGGTCGTCGTCAATTTTCCTCAAACTTAAGTTGAAGTGCCTTCAAATGTGTTTTGTTGATGTTGTTATTGTTTTTTGTGCTGTTGCCGTTTTTTTACATCAAAAGCCTGGAAACCGCCCGTATTTTGTGTGGCGGTGTGGCAGCAGCGGCGAGAGCGAATATTTTGAACTATTTTTTGCACTTTACTCTCCAGCGATAGTTTTTGTTTGCTGGCTGCTGTTGTTGTAGTTGTTGCTGGTTGCTGTGCAACAAGACGATGGCATACCATGCCGCCACATGGCAAGCAGGCTGGCTGCCTGGCAGGCCACGCATCACATCCCACTTCTTGTGCTTGCTGCTATGACTTTCCGGTATTTGTCGTTCAAAGATTTCTTTCTTTCTGTTCATAACTCTCCTCGGCAATAGCTCTACCAACAGCAACAACAACATCTTGACATTTACAGTGCGCCAACGAATTGCAGCGGCGGAAATCATTTGGGCTCCAGAAAAGAGGTCCTTCTGATGCCATAAACATAGGGCAATGCTCAAATTATCATTTTTATAAAAGTGATGCTCAATGCGTCACATCAAACTGTATCCCCTAATTCAAACTTCTAGTTCGAGTTTTAAAGCCTATTATGTTATCATCCAAGATATGAAAAAAGTCCGAATTAAACTTGCTTAGGTCAGTCCTTCTTCTTATCATATTAACCTGCCACTCTATGTTCTGAAAGATCCCACATAAATTATTGATTTACCTCGTCTGTATACCAATATATCTTCTTAATGAAGGCACTTCGGGTGGCATTATCAAAGTCTCAATTATAACCTTATTCACTTCTTACAATTCTTTGTGGGTGGCCTACTTACACTTTGAGATCATAGTCTGTCATTCCAATAAAAAGGAAGGAATTCATTCATCTCAATTATTTCCACCGAAGGTTTCTGCCGTACTAGCAAGTGGATCGTAATATATAGATTGACTAACAATATATATTTTTCAGTGTAGTACTTTGGATGGCATTCTGAAAATTTTGATTATTACAAAACAACAAATTATATAACCGTCTTCTATAAGATCACGATAAGAAAAAGCTTCATTCCCCCAACGAAATCATACAATGCATAAATGAAATATGTCATTGTTTTTGGACCAACGTACAGCTTCATTGATACAACGTAAAGTGTTTCATTAAATTAACAATGTTAGTGTTAGATTAATGTAAATAGACATTTATACAATGACACATTGTCATTATTTTAATGATGCAGATTAATTTAATTTATAGTTACGTTTCATTAACAAAATGTTCGTTAATGACATTTTGTCGTTGTGGTATTGAATTCGTTGATAAAACGCAAATATTTTATTTCTGCATCAAAAAGTATTAATATTAAAATACCCCTATTTTGCTTATTTGGCTGTAGACTATTTACATATAGTTTCTTTGGCTCAGAAACAAAAATTATTGAGCTAAGTGTACAACAAAATGAACGAGAATTATAACTCACTTCTTGTATGCCACCAAAAAGAAAAGCCCACTAACAAATTAAAACACATTAATGAAACCAGTCCATTCCGGTAATGAAATGTAAAAAATATTGTCAAAATATTACCCGTTTTTGCCTCGATTTCTACAAAAGCAGATTTCATTCCATCAATGAAAACTATATCGTTGTATTAATGACACAACAAATCATTAAAAATGTTGTTAATGAAATGAAAATTACGGTAACGAACATGTCATTGCATCAATGTAAACACATTAATGAAACTGTTTCATTGATGTAATGAAACATTTTTCTTTCAGTGATAGAAATCCATTAATGTACCCTTTATTGGGAGCGTCAATTAGTACCTTAAGTTACCGTTTTGTATGAAGTTCCGATGAAGTTTTCTTCTTGAGTCATTTCATGTCAAGCGGTACGACTTTTGACCTCGATAGCTGCGATTGTTTTGAAAATTTGTGTACGTTTGCTTGTCATAAAAATTATGTATACGTATTTTGGAAAGAAATTAAAAAAATCACGAGTTATGTCCAATTTAACAGTGAAAAAGGTGTGTTCAATCAATCGCCTGTAAATGTTGTAATAATCGACCGTTTTTAATGTACTGTGACTTATTTTAAAAACAAATACTTTTCTTTATTGGTATAGCCGCGTTATATTTTTAAAGTTTATACATTAATTATTTTTTTTTTTTTGAAACTTTAAAGTAGTGTTAATAAACTAACGAAAAATTATAATTTTTAAGGCTTTTCTCTGAAATTCTGTTTTATTTTACAAAACAACAACAAACAAATTTGCAAACTTGCATTTAAATCGGAGAAGCTCTAGAAATTTTCTGTTTCGTTAGATATAAAGTTAGTCAAGAGGATGATAATCAACTGCAAACTCATGTGTTATATTACAATTAAATCTCATCATAAACAAGGCTAAAGTGGCTATGATACACACTACTTTCTATCCGAATACAATTCAATTCGGTGAAAAAGGGAAGGATTTTTGTATCCTGTAAATGTATGTGTTTAACAAAAAATGAAACCTGGAACGAAATAGGTGAAATATAATATGTATAGTTTGGCCAAAATCGGTTAAACATTTGGGAAAAACATTTTTATTTGGGCTATATCTAAATCTGAACCGATCTTACCCACTTTCACCATAGGTTTTTTACGTGGATTATAAGATGTTGTGGCAATTTTAAAGAAAATCGGGTACAATATGTGGTTTCTAGAGCGGCAAAAGTCAAGTCGGGAGCGACATTTGTATGGGGGCTATATCTAAATCTGAACCGATCTTACCCAATTTCTACATAGGTGTTTCTAGTTAGATTGTAAGATGTTGCGCCAAATTTAAAGAAAATCGGGTACATTATGTGGTTACTAGAGCGGAAAATGTCAAATCGGGAGCGACATTTGTATGGGGGCTATATCTAAATCTGAACCGATCTTACCCAATTTCTACATAGGTGTTTCTAGTTAGATTGTAAGATGTTGCGCCAAATTTAAAGAAAATCGGGTACATTATGTGGTTACTAGAGCGGAAAATGTCAAATCGGGAGCGACATTTGTATGGGGGTTATATCTAAATCTGAACCGATTTGCCTCAAATTAAAAAGCGTTCGACCTTGATGAAAACTTATTTGTGCCAATTTTTGTTAAGATCGGACCATAATGCGACCTGTAATTTGATAACAACAATAGATGGACAGACGGGCATTGCCAAATCGAGTCAGAAATTGATTCTAAGCCGATCTGTATAATAAAAGATGGGTCTAACTCATTTCCTTTTGGCTTTTAAAAACAAATGCACAAATACATAATACTCTCGTGGAGTGTATAATAATCTTAATTAATGTTCATGGACATCGTTTAACCTCGCACAGTGGTTAAGAATCAATTTCCATCAGACAAAATTTAATAATTATACACTCCACGAGAGTATTATGTCTTTGTGCATTTGTTTGTAACACCCAAAAGGAAACGAGATAGACCCATTGTTAATTATACTGGTCGACTTAGGATCACTTTTTGAGTCGATTTAGCAATGTCCGTCCGTCCGTCTGTCCATGTATTCTTGTAATCACGATACAGGTCGCAATTGTAGACAGAACCAAATGAAACTTTGCACAACGAAATTTTTCGGTACAACGACGAACGCTATTTAATTTGAAGAAAATGGGTAAAAATTTATATATAGCCCCCATACGAATTTTACTCCCGATTTGACTCTTTTCACTCTAGATACCACATATTACAACAGATTTTTTTTTTTTTAAATTGGCAAAACATCTTATATTTCAACTATAAACACCTGTGGTAAAAATGTGTTAGATCGGTTCAGATTTATTATAGCTCCCGATTTGACTTTTTCCGCTCTATAGACCACATATTTCACTTGATTTGCTTCAAATTACCTTGCTTTACTTTATAATTCTACTAGAAACATCTGTGTTGAAAATGTATAAAATTGGTTCAGACTTAGATATAGCCCCAATACAAATTTCGCTCCCAATTTCCGCTCTAGAAAACACATATTGTATCAGATTTGGCAAAATATCTTATATTTCCACTAGAGACAACCATGGTGAATATAGGTCAGATCGGTTCAGATTTATATATACCTCCCATACAAATTTCGCTTCCGATTTAACTTTTTCCGCTCTAGAAACCACATATTGTATCAGATTGTCTTCAGATTTGGCAAAACATCTTATATTTAAACTGGGAACACCTATGCTGATAATAATTCAGATCGGTTCAAATTTATATATAGTTCCCATTAAAATTTCGCTCCCGATTTGACTTTTTCTGCTCTAGAAGCCACATATTTAAACAGATCATCATCAAATTAGGCAAAATATCTTATATCTGTACTATGGCGCAAATGGGTCAGATCGGTTCAGATTTATATATAGCTCCCACACAAATTTCACTCCCGATTTCACTTTTTCCTTTCTATAAACCACATATTTTAACAGATATTCTTCAAATCATTCAAAATATCTTATGTTTCCATTAGAAACACCCATGGTGAAAATGGATCATCGGTTCATATTTACAAATTTCGCCCCAAAAATTTCCCATACAAATTTCAGATAGACTTTTTCCGCGCTAGAAAGCACGAATTTTCACAAAATGAGCTTAACACGTTATATTTGAAGTGGATGAACTTTTTGTGAAAGTTAGTCACTATATTCCATGTTTGGATATAGCACCGATATAAATATTTCCGATTTTACAAATTGGACCAGGTAATATAAGCCTATGATTAGGAACATACAAAAATTCTTCCCGTTTTCACTTTTTTACCGAATTGTATTCGGATAGAAAGTGGATTGTTTCATATATTCGACCCCGCCCGACTTTAGCCTTTCCTTACTTGTTTTTGATATAACTTTTGTAAAAAAACTTGAAGTTAGGCAAGGACCCAAGTATTATTTGGAGATATTAACATTGAATGTGGTATATTTTAGGAAATAGTCCAAAGTTGACTACTTCTATTAGTTTACGATTTAAAAGAAAATTATTGTTTGGCATATTTCCTCTTGTCAGATATTTCAATAATTTAAGAGCTTTTGCACTCAAAAAATGTTATTAGATATTTCGGTTTCCTGGCTTTATTATGGCGTCAATAGTATGATTGTGCCAATTATAGTTTGTGTCTAATGAATATTTCAAAATATTTTTTTTTTTGGAAAAACAAAGTATAAACTTGAATAGACATAACTTTTTATACCCGCACTCTAAAGTCCAACGCATGACTCTAAAGTGTAAAGGCATGAATTAAGACCATAAGTATTTTTGGACCAAATCCGTTTCATGACTTTTTAATCTGTTTGAGCCATGTCCGTCCGCCCGTCTGTCTTGCTTGTTGGTGTACATGATAACTTTCGAAATGAGTTAAGGAATCAATTCAAACTTCGAACTTTACTTTATCTACCCTCCAGCATGGACTGCATTCCACACAGGATATCGATTTGCGTAGAAGTGCAGAAAATGTTAAAGTTTTTTTAATATAGCCAAACCAAAACAAATAAAAATATTGAAAAAATAATTTTATAAATAAATAAAAATTTAATTTATTATAAACCACGCTCATAAGACGAGGCTACCAATATATTTATACTATATGTATTGTAATTATACTTCAAGTAAGTTCAAAAAGTATATATATAAGGCAGAAATCTTCAAAAAAGCTTAAGTACCCTAAATTTTGAGGGATAGTGGTTGCATTTAATTTCAAAAGTAACAATTTTGAAAAACCATTATCTCGCACTGCAAGATACCCTTTCTTAATGATTATACCCATTTCTGTCGTAAAAGTATAAACATACGAATGTCCGAGTTTATGCAGTCACGTGAATGTATATGTTAACGTCAAAATTGTTTGCTGGGTTAATGAATCAATCACAACCCAAATTAATTATTGCTGACGCTATTACGCGTGCAATATTTTCCACCGAAATAAATATTTTGCTGACATTGCTACCCGTGCCGCTGCAAGTAGTGGGAATGGTTTGTTACGCGTCGTCAACAATTTTATTCTTTACTTTCGTTAATACAAATTGTAAATTAATTATTCAGTTTGGTTTTATCACTCAATAAAGACAAAAGCTCTTCTAAGAGCTAAAAAATAACTCACAAGTTATTAATTTATACACTGAATTCCAGGAATATAGCTGCGGCCATTTGGTTGGTACCATTTTTATTCTCTTTTTCCACTTTACCCCCTTAAAAGTACGATTTTCATCATTCTAGCTCCAGCCATTTAGTTGGTACCTGTTTCCAATGTATTCCTCGAAATTACGAATTTCGAAAAACCTTCATACTTTTTGTGTCTACGCAGTGAGAGGAATGTTTACTCCAAGTTTTTTGACTCTAGCTGCGGCTATTTGATTGGTAAAATTTTTATCCACTTTTTCCATTTTGCCCCCTTAACGTACGAATTTCGAAAAATCCCTTTATTTTACGTCTTTACGCAATCAGAGGAATGTATACACCAAATTTCATTATACTAGATGCATCCGTTTGGTTGGTACCAATTTTATCCCTCTATTCCCAATTTACCCTTAAATGTACGAATTTGGGAAAATACTTTTATATTATGTATCTACTCAATTAGAAGAATGTACACACCGAGTTTCTAGCTGTTGTCGTTCGATAGGTACCATTTGTATCCCTTTTTGCCCCCATTTCACCCCCCACGTATACCAATCACTTTATGATGCACGTTTCTGCTGTAAGAGGAATGCACATACCGAATATCAAGTAAGTATAAGCAGACATATTGCAAAAACATGATGCAATTGTCGAAATATTAGGTATCCTTGTTAGGGAACAATTTTTCCCTTTGGACCGATTTCGCCCAACTGATATGCACCCATAAGACGTATTCATGCAAAATTTGGACGTCCTAGCACCTTTCGTTTACATGGTAGCGTACTTTCAATAGACGGACGGACATGCACAGATCGTCTTAGAATTTTATGACGATCAATAAATTACAGGGTCTCAGGTCGATATTTCAAACGGAATGACAAAGTTAGTATACCCCCATCCTGGAAGTGGAGGATATAAAAACAGAATTTGATCACTCTACTTTTCAATCCCTTAAAAGGCCCGTTTTGAGGGCTTTCCCAGCACTTCCTTCCACCGCTGAAATGCGTATTAGCTCTCGCCCGGTGAGTGAGTGAGTGTATGTTTGTTTGTTTGTTTTAGTTTCAAACCACACAACTCCGCATGTTGTTGTCATTTGTTTAATTTGATTTTTACAGTGTTTTTTTGCTGTTGTTGTCCTCCTCTGCTGGCTGTTGGGCCGCTGTTTTTATTGTCCCGTTTGCCATGTTGCACCAGTGGTGCAGTGCACTGCGCCTGATTTGCCACAATTTATTATTGAAGACATTTGCTCCGTATGACATCCATGCCATGCCATTCGCATTTGATTCCAAGAAGAGCTGTGTTCGCTGGAGTTGGCAAAACGTCCCCGTTCGAAATCTGCTGCTGCCGTCAACCGTAGATTTGGTGATGAACCCCCACATGTTGTTGCTGTTGGAGCTGGTGCATTTTTCCATGGAACACAAAAATCCGTTGATATGGTGGGTTTTGAATTTAGTTTGATTTACAATAATTTCTGTGAGCCACAGTAGGCTCACACTCACGCATACTTGCATTTCTGCTCAAAAGCTCAAAATATAAAAAGTTTTCTTTATATCTTTCCACCGTAGGACCTAGGTTACAAAGGCTTTATTTTAACTTAGACAGGGAGACAATAGTTTATTATTGATAACATTCGCTCCATATGATATACTTTCAATTTTTCTACTTATTTACAGCAGCCATAATCTAATCAGAGCCGGAGTTTACATTAATTCCGGATACTGTTTTATTAGCTACATTCCTCGCAATTACAGCACTGATAACGTGTTAATTTATATTCAATTAAATGTATCTTATACGCATTTGACTGTGTGTACTTTCCATCGCCATCTTCCTTTTTTATTATTAGCTGTTGCTTGTGCTGAAATTAAATAAACACCTACATTCGCAATGTGCCTCGTTTTCCAATAAGCCAACAAGCCAAGCAATGGCTAAAAAGGTAACCTGATACCCATAACTTTTCTTTTTTCCAACTGGCAATACACATCATTTTCAAACGGTGCCTGATTCATTTTCTTGAAAGCGGCTCAAACGGAAAATAAAACCAACAATTACCGTCGAGACAATGAAGGCGACATCAAATAAGATTTCGCTAAATGGACCCAAAGTGCGTTGAATAGGAAAAGACGATGACGACGTCGGCGACAACGGCAACCACAGCCGCGATGCAAATCAAATCAGATTTGAAAATGTCTAACGTTTTGTTGAACATTTCGATTTCAAATAAACGCTTTCAAGAGCTAAATTGATTTTTAAATATTGCGTGGATGAAAGAAAGAAAGTCGAACAGGGAAGAATTGCGGGTGGGAAATTCATTAATAGATGCTACTCGGAGAATGCGGTACTCTAATTGGAATTCAAAATTGGATTGGATTTATTGGACAACGTTTTATGAAAAGTGGACCACTCTTTAAGATCCGATTAGAATATCTACATAAGAACAAGTAAAAATACGTTATATATACCCTCCACCACCCTCCAAATGACAACCATTTCCCATCCTAAGAACAAGACTAAATATAACTGAAACTAAAGACCACCAGTAGCAAAACTGTATAGTCAATCATTAACATCCATTATTTCAAAATTTCCCAATTTGTTTATTTAATTTATTCATGTTTTACTTTAAGGGGAAAACTTGAAATGGAACTAATATGGATACAAAATTTGAAATATTTTTTACAGATATTCTGCTCTTTAGTTTTATACTCATACCAAAATTATAAGTCCCCAAAAGTACGAAAACCAATTATTAAAATATCTATATTATTTTGAAATTAAAAGTCCTGCGAAAACGAAAAACTACGAAATTTAAAACTGAATATGCAGTTTTGCTACTCGTGGTCTAAAGTCTTAGTTATATAGGGTGAGCCATTTACAATTTTAAATTTGAATTACTTTCACTTTTAAAAGTAGACTAACATCCATTTTTATTTTCACGTTTATGTTTGACTTTTGCAAAATGGGACACTATCCGCTCGAATAAAATTGGGAAATATTAAAAACTTACTTCCAAAGTAGTGAGTCTTTAACGAAAAACTATAAGAAATTTGCATGGAAAATTTGCGAGAAGAGATCAGCCTTCAGTTCAGTCTTCATGGAGCTAATTTTCATTTCGGTGACTATGTCAATATGGATTTCATAGAAATCACACGTGGCATTTGAGAAGCCAAAGCATCCCTGTTTGGTGTGGATTTTGGGCTGTAGTGAAAAATTGGGTTGATCGGATGAGGTACTGCCGAGCCAGTCGTGTTAGTCATATGAATGATATTGCGTTCCATTATTAAATGATAAAGTTCAACCTTTCCAATAAAATTTGAAAATGTAATCAGTACTAATTTAAAGCCCAACCTATATAACAAGATCTGGAAAGTTTGAACAATATCCGATGACAAATGTAAATTTTACATCCGTAATATGATAAATAGGATGATCATTTGTAGGTCCCCTAATAACGCTTTTACAGCAAAACAAGTAAGGAAACGAATACAATTCAATTCGGTAAAAAGTGAAAACGGGAAGTATTTTTGTGTGTTTCCTAATCATAGACTAATATGACCTGGTCCAATTTGTCAAAACGAGATTAATATTTGTATCGGGGCTATATCACAGTAAGTTCTTCTAGTTGAAGTATAACGTGTTATGCTCAATTTTAAGAAATTCTCTGAAAATACGCGGTTTCTGGGGAAACGAAATTTGTATGAGAGCTATATGTAAATCTGAACCGAAGTGACCCATTTTAACCATAGGTGTTCCTAGTTTAAATATAAGATGTTTTGCCAATTTTGAAGAAAATCTGTTAAAATATGTGGATTCTGGAGCGGAAAAGTTCAAATTGGGAGCGAAATTTCCATGGGAGCTATATATAAATCTGAACCGATCTAACTCATTTTTACCACAAGTGTTTCCAGTTGAAATATAAGGTTTTTTTGCGAATTTAGAAGAAAATCTGTTAAAATATGTGGATTCTAAAGCGGAAAAATTCAAATTGGGAACGAAATTTGTATGGGAGCTATATATAAATCTGAACCGATCTAACACATTTTTACCACAAGTGTTTCCAGTTGAAATATAATATGTTTAGCCAATTTTTGAAGAAAATCTGTTGAAATATGTGGATTCTAGAGCGGAAAAATTCAAATTGGGAGGGAAATTTGTATGGGAGCTATATATAAATCTGAACCGATCTAACACATTTTTACCACAAGTGTTTCCAGTTGAAATATAAGTTGTTTTTTTCTAATTTAGAGGAAAATCTGTTAAAATATGTGGATTCTAAAGCGGAAAAATTCAAATTGGGAACGAAATTTGTGTGGGAGCTATATATAAATCTGAACCGATCTAACACATTTTTACCATAGGTATTTCTAGTTGAACTATAAGATGTTTTTTCCAATTTTGAAGAAAATCTGTTGAAATATGTGGTATCTAGAGTGAAAAGGGTCAAATTGGGAGTGAAATTCGTATGTGGGCTATATCAAAATCTGAACCGATTTTTTTTTTTCAAATTAAATAGCGTTCGTCCTTGTCCCGAAAAACTTCGTTGTGCAAAGTTTCGTTTGGTTCTGGTTACAATTGCGACCTGTATCGTGATTACAAGAATAGATGGACAGACGGACATTGCTAAATCGAATCAGCGAGTGATTCCAAGCCGATAGGTATAATTAATAATGGGTCTATCACCCTTCCATTTGGGTGTTACAAACAAATGCACAAAGACATAATACTCTCGTGGAGTGTATAAAAATATTTTTCCCGAGCCACGATTCGAACTCGAGACCTTCTGGGTGAAAACCGGACCCATACTAAATAAGACCCCATACTAAAAATGCGTTACAATTCACTTGTGAAGATGATATTAACATATTATAGATTTTTTAGAAGTTGTTTAAAAAACTTCCTCACAAGCGCGAAAAATGCATATGTGAATTTTGAGATGCGATTAAAATGTGCTTCCTATGGACGTACTTCCAATTTTTTTGGGAGCAATACACAGAAAGAATTATCATCATACTATTTATGATTTTATCTTAATCTCAAAGTTAACCTTAAAATTTTCATTAAAAAGTCGCCAAAGAAACACTCCATAAAATGTATGAAACATGTTTCATAAAGCACACATCAATGAAAAGTGTCATCAAATTTATGAAACATTTTTTAGAAACTACGAAATGCAGTTCTTCATTCGATGAACTTTTGTCAAGTTCATTATTTTTCATAATATTATTTATAAAAAGTGCCATAGATATTAGAAATTAATTAATTAATTTAATGAAGTTAACTGAATGAAAAAGTTTCATAAATATTAATAATTTATACTGAAGTTTCCAACATAAACAACAAAAAAGGCCTGACTTGTTGACTAAACAATCAGTACGCCTCGTCATTGCGAGAATCTTTACAATGAATATGTCTTTGACCTAAATCGGGGTACATACTTATGTCAGAGTTTACAGAGGAGAAATGAGAATTGCTAGCATTCAACCGAATAAAGTCGACACAATAAAAATTAAGTTTTAAGTTATGAAACTTTTCATAAAAACTATGAAATTCTTCATTATATTTATGAAGACATTTCATAACACAACTATTTTATTGGTTATAACATATTTCATAATTTTTAAGAATTACAATTACAATCTTTCTTTGGTCTTATGAAACTATATTTCACTAATTTAACAATTTTCTTTTATGATATATGAAATGTTTGTGGAAAAATTGTATGAAACATTTTATTTTATTTATGAATTTTTGATAAATAATAAGAAAAAATTCGCTAAATTTATGAAAAGCTTTTTATTCAGTGTGTTGCAAACGGAATGACTATGAATATACACTCCATCCTAAGGTGAGGGTATAATAAAGCACTTTTTGTCAGAAAAAAGCCACATGATACAAAGGAATTGAGGTCCACTTCTGCTACTCTACCATAAAAAAACAATTCTTTTAGGCAAATTTTGGCATCCATATTTACTACTAATTTCTTTGTAGGATTCTATAGAAAAAGTATAAATATTCTGATACGAAATCCTTCACCTTCGCGTCTTGCGACTGCAGCCTGTACAAGGTACCGCAGGCCCCCAGGAGAAATGTTACAAATTAGTCGGAGCATGAGAAGTGAACATTTGCATTGGCACAATGTTGCCGTCAGTATGCAACCGTTGTTGAAATCAACAAGTGTTGCATTATCAGCGTTAAAATGGGTGTTTTTTTTTGGCGTTTGAGGAAATTCAGTGACGTCTGTGTGTTGAATCAGTTGTGGTTTAACAAATTTTAAATTATAGTTTTTTTCCAGTTCGCAAATGAATCGTGGGTGTTGTATGCAAATTTAGTTCATTTTATATTTATGCTAAACAATATTTGCATCGACCATTAAACATTTTAGTTTTAGTTTTTTTGCTTTAAATTGAGCGATTTATGTGTAACACAGATTATTCTTAAAACTATCTTAGTTTCTAGTTAAAAGTGCGAATAAAAAATATAAGTCATTACAGTTGCGATAATTCTAGACAATAAATCATTAATGGGAAGAAAAAAATTATTTAAATTTAATTTTAATCAAATGCCAAACAAGAAATTTGCATTAAAATGACACCGATAAAGTTAATTGTACAGACAGTTTGTGCTCAAACAAATACTAAGAAGGCCGGACTAAAGTCATTGAATGTGAGTAATTGAGCGAGCATGTTGTGTAGCCATCCATTAACACTAGGCGAACCGACCGAACCCTGTCTGCTATGATGTACTGTGTGTACAAACATTTCAAATCGGACAATAATGAAGGCTACTGCAAATAGCAAAAACTAACATTGGTCGACCTGGAAACCATCAAAATTGAGCAAAGGTACCAACAAAACGACTGAATGTGAAATCATGAAATTCGGTGTATGCATTATTCTGGCTTTGTAGACGCGCAACATACACACATTTTGCGAAATTTGTAATTATCAAATATCTAGTTGCAACTGAGGACATCTTACTCTCTCGGTGGTTGAAATATAACATAATGTGCAAAATTTAAAAAAAAGGTTTATATGTGTTTATTGGGGATGAAATTTGGCATGTTGTCCTAAATTTGCCTCAGAAATTCATATTTTGAAAGTGGACCTCATACGTCAAATTATTTATATAACACCCATACAAAGATGCCTTCCAGTTTGAATTCGAACCGATCTTAAGTCCTTGTTTACCAACAGATTTCCATGTAACTCGACATAAGATATTGGATTTGGCTCAGAAACACATATTTTGACACATATTTGCGGTATCTACATCTAAGTTTTCCGCTTCAACTTATTCTTCATACAAAGAAAGTATAAAGAACAGTTTCTTCCAACATCAAAACATTTTCGGCATCTGATGGATGTAATTCAGGATTTTCAAAAGATGTCTCACGTCTCATCCAATACTCATTTTGGGAATTGCAAGTTTTAAGATGTCTATAAGATTTTTGTCACTTAAAATCCATCTTCCAGCAAAGATTCCGACTTTTTTCCATATTAAATTTTAAATATTTTTCTGAAACTGTTGTTTTTCCGATTTTTTCTAAAATATATAACTGCAAGAATTTCATTTTCTCTCTTTTTCCACGCCATTTGTGCCAAATCAAAAAAGTCTTTATTTTTTAATAAAAAGTTACCTGAAAGAAAAAAAATTCTGATAATCAAGTTTCCGCAAGATATTACAGCAGAATACAATGCACCAGAGGTCGGTCGAATTTTGGTATTTAATAGCATGATGAAATATTCGACTTGAGACTCTATAAAGTATAAATATTCTTAATCGTCGTAAAATTCTAAGACAGCCTAGCCATGTCTGTCCGTTTGTTGAAAGCACGCTAGCATCTAAACGAAAGAAGCTAGGACGTCCAAATTTTCCATAAATGCGTCTTATAGTCGTAGATCAGTTGGGATTGTAACTGGGCGAAATCGGCCCATAGGGAAACATTGTTCCCTCACAAGGACTAAAAATACCCATAGTAACCCACAATATTTTAGTTTATTAAAACATATTTTTTCAATATCTCTGCTTGTACTTACTTGATATTGGGTATGCGCATTCCCCCTATAACAAAAACGTGCACCATAAAGTGATTTGTATTCGTAGGGGGTGAAATAGGGCAAAAAGGGATACAAATGGTACATATTAAACGACAACAGCTAGAAACACGAACTTCGGTGTGTACATTCCTCTAATTGAGTAGATACATATTATAAAAGTATTTTTTCCAAATTCGTACTTTTAAGGGGTTGAATGGGAATAGAGGTATAAAAATGGTTCCAACCAAACGACTGCACCTAGAATAATGAAATTCGGTGTATACATTCCTCTTATTGCGTAGACTTGGGCCCTTTATATGGGGGCTATGCCAAAAAAATACCAATATAGTTTACTTCCATTGTAGATATTCCTAGTTGATATGCAAAGTGTGGTATAATGGGGGTTATACACAAATATGGATTCATTAGTTGGCAATATAACATGATATCCATTAAAAATTGACCCATACAGACCACATTCAAATTAGGTATGGTATTGATCAAAATTCGATGTAAGATCGAAGTTATAGGGCGGTTATGGTATAAACTATGGCCCATTGGTATGGGGGCAATACCAAACATGAACCCAGATAGTTGACTTTCATAGCTGGTAAGGGGTGAAATGGGACAAAAAGAGATAAAAATCGAACTTTCGTCCTGAGTAAACGGCAGTAGCTAGAAACATGAAATTCGGCGTGTGCCTTGTACATACCATGCAGACGAGCTACAAAAAAGGATTTTTCGAAATTTGTACTTTTAAGCGAAGAAAGAGACAAAAGGGGAATAAAAATTGTAAAAATTTAAGAATGCAGCTATATTCATTAAAATCTGTATTTACATTTCTTGCAACATAAATGGATTTTGCGAAATTTGTACTTTTAAGGAGTGAGCGGGGCAAAAGCTGATAAAAATGGTACCAACTATGTAAATTCCTCTCAGCGCATAGCGCCCATATATTCTTTTTGCACTTTTAAGGGCTGAACAGCATAAAAAGGGATAAATGGTACCAACTAGAATATTGCAGCTGCAATCGCGAAATTTGGTATGTAAATTCCTCTAACCATGTAGAAGTGCAGTAAAATTGGATTTTTCGAAATTTGTATTTTTAAACGCGGAACATAAATGGACATTTCAAAATTTGCCCTTTCAGAATTATAGGGTCGCCACTCTGCTCCAAAAATGCTATTGGACAGTGTAATGATATGAAAAACGAAAATGCCATGGAAAAAGGAGCATTGAAATGAATTTTAATAATATCAATAAAAATTTAAATTAAATTAATGACGCTCCAAACTACGCTACACCACTTCGTGGACTAGGGTATTATAAGTTAGTTTCGCGCCAAATGTTTGTAACACCAAGAAATAATCGAGCTAGACCCACCTTTAAGTATACAGATCGGCTTAGAATCACCAGCTGAATCGATTTACCGATGTCTGTCTGTCCGTCTGCTGTCCACCTAAGCTTGTTCGCACTCTACAGGTCGCAATTGCTGCCGATTATCATGAAATTTGGCAAAAGTTACTTTTTTTGGCCAAGGACGATCGGTATTGAAATTGGAGAAAATCGGTTCATATTATATATAGCCCCCATAAAAATGTCGCTCACGATTTGACTTTTTCCGCTCTAGAATCCGCATATTGTTCCCGATTTTCTTTAAAATTGGCACAACATCTTATAATCCAACTAAAAAGATCTATGGCGAAAGTGGATAAGATCGGTTCAGATTTAGTTATAGCCCCAATACAAATGTTGCTTCCGAATCTTTAACCGATTTTGGCCAAACTTTACATATTATATTTCACCGATAAACATACACGGTGAAAGCGGGTCACATCGTTCCATGTTTCAATATACCCCATACAGATGTCCCTTCCGATTTAACATTTTTCATCATTATATGTTTCAACTAGGAATACCTACCGTGAATGAGATATATGTAGGCGCATGTTTTGGCACAGGCCTCAAGTGTTGTTATAGGCCTTATAGGTCCTTCAAATGTCCGTCCGATTCATCCTATTAACGTTCTATAATCTGTCTTTATCATTGGATCTTGATTAATTTTTCCATATCATGTTATATTTACTTTACTCGGAATATCTGCTGGAAAATTGGATCAATTACTTTATTATTTACCATACTCATTAAATTTGTCTAAAGATGAATTGATAGTAACTGTATAATTTATATTAACTACATAAAATTGCTCCTGGGTTTAATATTCAAAGCGAGGTATATACGTAGGGAGTGGTGTAGGGCATTATATAGTCGGCCCCGCCCGACTTTAGCCTTTCCTTACTTGTTTTTAAATCGTACTCTTTGTCATCGAATATTTGCAAAGGCGGGGATGTTCCCAAATTGTAGCCTCCTAAAATTCCACCTTCGGAAGATATGTTCAATTGAGTTAAAATTTTTGGATATTTAGTCCCAATACATAAATAACTGTTAGGCATCTTTAAAATGACTAAATACACTGCCTCAAATCGGAGGAAACTAATTTCGCTCGGTGGAAATTTATTCAAAACCACTCTGCGACGGCGTATTTATTATTATTGGTGTCTTTCTGCCAGCAGGACTATCAGTGTTAAGACATTTATTGCTGCTTTAGATTCTATATTGAATTAATCAAACGTCAATAACGCCATTAAAACATACTTTAAATCCATACTAAACAAACACGACGATAATACCAATGCAATTTAATGTGTTTAAGAGGCTTTGAATGCAGAACACCAACATGGAAAGAACAAAACAAACAACCAAATAATCATTAAACACCAAAAGAATTGACATAAAACATATATTAACACCTTAAGAACAATATGCATACATAAAAGCCGTCCACGATGCCAGCAACACCAGCTCCAGCATCATGCCACCACCAGTACCACCTACACACCTGATGCAAAAACTCAGCAAATAATAAAAATCTCATAAAAATTCTAATGTTCATTGTTCGACGGAGTTACTGGCCGACGTACGAGAGTACAACGGTAGTGGCGCCGCGGCGTAACACTTTTCCATGAACTTCCTTTTGGGGCCGGCCGGCCCTCTTTGGCAGGGGCCATCGGTGGGAAGAGTGTGAATTGGGGGCTAAGAGTTGAATTATTTAACACATGTTCTAATATGTATCTGGGGATTTGTTGTTGTTTGCTGTTTGATCAAAATGTTAATGTTTGTTGAGACTGAGGCAAAAAGTCAACAACAACAACATCAGAACTTACATAAAGGCAGACAAACAGACAGACAGACATGCAAACCCATTGAGATTACTCAATTAAAATTCTAATGAAATGCATAACAAGTGACCAAACCCTAAATGCAATGTTAATGCTAATCATGCAAATTTCAGATTTCGATTCAAAATTACGACGAGCCAGCCAGCGACTGAGTGAGTGAGTTACTCACATGCGACAACAAAATCGGTGAGTGCGCAAACGCACGTGGGTTTTCATGGGTTTGGGAACTGTTTCATTTGTGAGACAAACAAAAAACAGCGTTAAAATAAAGTAATTTAAAGTGTTTCATTTAAAATTCAAATCCGTGGTCAAAGTTCGAGTTCTTTTTATGAGAAATTTCCACATCAGTTCGGTTAGCAGTTTGTGAGACATTTCTGAAGCACAGCACATAGGCGTTTGTCACCATAGTTGTTATGGTGTGACTGACTGACGCAGTTTGTTTCTGATTTTTAATGAAAGTTGCTTTTCGCCAATAAAGTAGCTATGCTAATTTTAATACAGTCTTGTCATGGTTTTCGCTGGATAATTTAACTATTTACGTACAACGATTGTGTACCATCCAGAGTACACTCAGAAAAAATTGGAGTAAAAGTCATACAGCCATTTTGTCATACAGTTATTTTTCATAAAATTTGTTCACAAAATGTTCCCAAGAATTATAAGTTTTTAGCTGTCACTCTAAAAAACAACAAAATATTGACCCAATAATTCGGCCTATGAGTTATTCTATATATCTGCACACACTGAAAATCGACTATATGAAATATAGTATTCCCAAATGAAATACATTATGATCAAGATTCGTTATATGATGTGGATTCTACACTGAAAGAATTTTCGCCTTAGTATTTATGAAGCGATTTCATAAATTTTGTGAATTTTTTGTTAATATGTATGAAAAAGTCATAAATAAAATAAAATGTTTCATTCATTTTTTCATAAACTTTCATATTTCATAAAATAAAATTGTTAAATTAGTGAAACTTAATTTCATAAGATAAAAAAACTAGTAAAAACGGCGCTAAGTTCCGCTGGGCTGAACTTAATATACCCTCCACCATGGATTGTATTCCACAGAGGCTGTCCATTTTCGTAGAAGTGCAGTAATATTACAAAAAATATAAAACTGTTTAACCTTCGCAAGCCTAAAGGTATTTATTTATTGTGTTGGAAGAGCCGTATTTACACCAACATTCCAAAGTTGTGTGGACAGACGTAGAAAACCAAAGAGAAAAATACAAGCAACAACTCTAAAATTTTAGTCCTGAACCCAAATATATTTTAGATTTTATAGTACATAATTTATGTTTTATTATAGTTGTGTTATCATTGCTTGAAAATTTGAAATCCCGTTCGGGTGGGTTTGCGAAGGTTAATATTGCCAAACCAAATAAAGAGTGATTTTTTTGAGGTTAGGATTTTCATGCATTAGTATTTGACAGATCACGTGGGATTTCAGACATGGTGTCAAAGAGAAAGATGCTCAGTATGCTTTGACATTTCATCATGAATCGTCTTACAAACTAACAACGCTTGCAAATTATTGAATTTTATTATCAAATTGCGTGCTCTGTTAAGAAAGTTCATTGCGCGCTTCCATTTTATGGTCAGTTTAATCGACCCACTGAAGCGGCTATTCGGGCTATTGTGACTAAATTTCGCACCAAATTTACATTGTTGGACATTAAACCACCAACACGCTTACGTAGAGTGCGAACTGAAGAAAATATCGCAGCTGTATCGGCCAGTGTTAATGATGACCACCAATTTTCGATTCGTCGCCGTTCGCACCAATTGGGTCTCTGTTACTCAAAAACGTGGAAATGCCAAAATTGGACTAAGCGGATGGACCACCTAAGACGCAGCCGCGGTCAACATTTAAATGAAATTATCTTCAAAAAGTAAATGTCATGGACCAATCTAACGTTTCAAATAAAGAACCGATGAGATTTTGCAAATTTTATGCGTTTTTTTTTTTTAAAGTTATCAAGCTCTTAAAAAATCACCCTTTACAAACATTGAAAAAATAAATAAATATAATATAATATTTTTATTATCTCAAACCACGATTATAAGGCTAATACGTTTACAATATATTTATCGAAATATAACTTCAAGTCAATTCAAAAAACAATATTATTTTATTTATATTTTAAAAAAGATCTTAAATACCATAAATATTGGTAGATAGTGGGTATTACAGTTGGTTGTATTTCCTTTCTATTTTAATTCCAAAAGTACAATTTTTGAAAATCCATTATCTCTCACGTACTATTACCGATTTCATGGTTCAACCAATTTTTGTCGTAAAAGTAAAAATTTGGCAAAATCTTCTTATTTCGCGTGTCTTTGCAGTCAGAGGAATGTATACGCCGATTTCCACGATTCTAGCTGCGGCCATGTGGTTGGTACCATTTTTATTATTTTACCCCCTTAAGAGAACGATTTTCTAAAAGCTCTTAATTTTACGTGTCTACGCAATTGGATGGATGTACACACCGATTTTCATCATTCTAGCTGTAGTCGTTTAGTTGGTTTTTATCCCTCTGTACCTATTACATCCCTTGAAAGTACAAATTCGGAAAAAAAACATTTTATTTTTCGTGTCTACGCAGTCAATTTCGTGACTCTAGATGCGGTCATTTGGTTGGTACTATTTTTATCCCTCTGTACCCATTGTATACCCTGAAAGTACGAATTTCGAAAAATCCTTTTATTTCACATATGTCTAATCATATATGTCTAATCAGAACCGATTTGCCCACTTTCACCATAGGTGTTTTTAGTTGGATTATAAGATATTGTGCTAATTTTAAAGAAAATCGGGTACAATATGTGGGAAAAATCGGGAGCAACATTTGTATGGGGGCTATATCTAAATCTGAACAGATCTAAACCGCTTTCGCCACAGGTATTTTTAGTTAGATTATAAGATGTTAAGACAAATTTGAAGAATATTGGGTACAATATGTGGTTTCTAGAGCGGAAAAAGTCAAATCGGGAGTGACATCTGTATGGGGGCTATATCTAAATCTGAACCGATGTGACCGATTTTCACCATAGCTGTTTCCAGTTCAATTATAGGATAATGTGCCAAATTTGAAGCACATAGAGTGAAACATGTGGTTTCTAGAGCGGAAAAAGTCAAATCAGGAGCGACTGTATGGGGGCTATATTTAAATCTGAACCGATCTGACCGATTTTCACCATAGCTGTTTCCAGTTAAATTATAGGGTACTGTGACAAATTTGAAGCAAATCGAGTGAAATATTTGGTTTCTAGAGCTAAAAAAGTCAAATCGGGAGCGACATTTGTATGGGGGCTATATATAAATCTGCACCGATGTGGCCGATTTCCACCATAGCTGTGTTCACTTCAATTATAGGGTACTGTGCAAAATTTAAAGCAAATCGAGTGAAATATTTGGTTTCTAGAGCTAAAAAAGTCAAATCGGGAGCGTTTTTGTAGCGTCCGTGTCAATGTAAAATTGTTTATAATTTTGTACTAAAACCTGACGATATATTTTTGAAATGTAGCACTCTTTAAGCGCTTTAAGGCTGATCGACTTTTTCAGTTTCTTTCTTGATTTTGGCATAGTTTAAGTTGTGCGAATGTCGCGTCGGGAAAAGTGTTTTTGGATAGTATTTATTTAATATGCTTTTTTAATATGCTCATACACAATTACAGTAAATTGCATGTCGTTGTATGTATATTTTTTTATCATTTTCTAACCAGTTTTGAACAAAAATTAATAGCGCAGATCCTTTTATTTCATCGATCTCATGTTTCTAGACGCAGTCGGTCACTGTATAACTTTTTGCACCTCATTCCCAAGAAGTGCACATTTTGAAAAATCGCTATAGATTTTTGCTTCCCCTAAAAACATGTACTATATTTGATACCATGTATATCCCTTGTCGTCCCACATTCTCCTTATAAGTACAAATTTTGAAATATCCATTTATGCTCCGCGTTTAATCAATTAAAGGGTTGTACACTATGTTTACCCCTTTTTGTCCTGCGCACCGCTTAAATGTTCAAATTTCGACAAATTCAATTTTTCTGACCATGTAGAAGGCCAGAGGAATTTACACACCGAATTTTACTTTAGTTGGTACTATTTGTTAGCCCTTTTTATGCCCTTAAAAGTACAAAAATTCATTCCTATTGCACATCTATGTGATGAGAGGATTTTACACCCCGAATTTCACGACTATTAAGTAGCGACTATACTTAAATTGGTACCATTTTTATCCCTTTTTGTAGCTCTCACCCCTTATAAGTAAAAAATTTCGAATATTCCATTTAGATTTGTTCTTCTGCGTTGCCAGAGGAATTTATACACCAAATTTCACTACTATAGCTACAATACTTTAGTTGGTACCATTTGTATACCTTTTTTCCCCTCTCACCCCTTATAAGTAAAAATTTCGAAAAATCTACTTATGTTTCTGGTCTACGTTGTCAGAGAAATGCTTAAATTGGTATCATTTTTATCCCTTTTTGTCTCTTTCCTCCCCTAAAAGTACTCCTTTCGAAAAATCTCTATTTGTAGCTCGTCTGCGTGGTCATTACAAGAAACATACCGAATTTCATGTTTCTAGCTACTGCCGTTTAGTCAGGACGAATGTTCGATGATTATCCCTTGTTGTCCCATTTTACCCCCTAAAAGTACGAATTGCGTAAACCCCTTTCTTAGTCGACGCCTACGTCATATTTGGGAACTACCTTGACCCAGGTTTCAACCGTTTGGTCTGGGGACTGGTCATGGATAAGTCAGTCAGTCAGTAGCGCAACTCTTTTATATATATAGATTGAGGGTCTCAGATCCTGAAAAGCATGAACCGTTTCTATAAAAAAAAGCAAGAATATGTTGCAGAATTCAAATTATTTCGCGTATTGTTTTAAGTTCCCCTTCTATTTTTTGATTAGGCCCAGCATCTTTATTCAAATTCATACTTGCGCTCAACAACAGCAACAGCGCATATGAAACTCTCAGTCGAAATGCAGCCTAATTTTATTCCAAACTAATCAGAATCAAAATTGAGTCGTCAGAGACCAGATGAAAACCTAACATATGGTCACTCATACATTATACAAAATCATATCTCAACACAATCGATAAATCCTTTGAATCCCCTAAAAAGGACACTCTTCAAAAACAAACCCTTTTTTCGTTACACTAGCCACACCTCAATAAATTTCTATGAATTTCAAATACTTTTTTATAATTACACACAAACTCAAAAAAGGAACACACAACACTTGCACATTGGCGTTGGAAAAACCACAAGGGTTTGAAAACAAAAGTGAACAGTCAAGTCAGTGGATGATGACCATCAGTCCGTCCTTTGGAACATATAAAAAACAGGATAATGACCTTATATTAAATACTAGGAATAGAAACAACAACTCTTGGATGGATGCGTAAAACAACGAAGAGTGAAATTAATTAATTCATTTGGGACCAACTAAATGTCAAAATTAATAAATTTCTCGTGTGTTCGTTCGGTGTTGCCCACGCCAGAGGAACGAACCCCTAAGCCCACATACTCATGCGATGGCCCAAAGTGCATCAAACATCAGGCCAACCCTCAAAGTGTCCAGATGACCAACTGTTGTTTTTATTTTTTTTCGGTTTTGTGTGCACGCGGTAAGGAGGGGGTTAGTGTGGCATGAAACCTATAATTTTCAAATTTTTCACTTTATTACCAAAATGAAAAATCCGTGGCAGCAAAGGGAAAAGGGACAGCCAACTGGGGAGAGGACTTTTTCGGCAGTCGGCATACGAAAAACTCGTGGCCAACACACTTTTAAATGAGCGTAGCGTGTTAATTGACTTTAACTAAGAACGCCGCCACAGGGTTTATCAAGATCACGATGATCACTATGATACGTTCCTGCACCACTCACTGTGTCAGTCTTTGGCCATATGGTGTGGCAGAGAGACCGTTCGGGAGATATCCTTCGCGGCTGAATGTATGAGGGCGGTCTAGGTAGTCAAGTGGATATAAAAAGAGACCGAGTGTTTGTTTTTTATAATAAAAGATAAATAAAAATGTTTACTATGTAAAGACGAATTAATATAATTCCTTTCATAAGTGCAAGCCTTTTCGATGTTAAAGTAAAATTCGCATCATTTGTAGCCATCTTAGTTGCCTTTAATTGCATCTATCACTAGAGACGAATGACATATTTTTTAAAGAATTCAATTTTTTCCCAATTTTTTGGAGACGACTCCTAAAACACTGTAGCGTTGTGAAAGTGAAATTCGCATCAATTGTAGCCATCTTAATTATCTTTAACTAGCAGTACCCGCTGCTTCACACGCGAAAAAGCCAGGTATTTGTTATTAGTTTTATCCGTCTCTGTTTTATGATATTATTTATTTGATTTTCTTTTCTAACATAGTAAATTGGAAACATAGCACTCATATACAGTCAAAGGAATGTGCTTGTCGATGTGCACTGTTTTAGCTGAACTCCCTTCTTATATATATTTTTTATCATTTTCTACCCAGTTTTTAACATAAAATTACAAACGCAGAGTATTTTATTCGAAAAATAATACTTTTTGATGTCGCTTCTACATGGTCAGAGGAATTTACATACTAAATTTCATGATTCTAGCTGTAATCTTAAAGTTGGTACCATTTTTATCCCTTTTGGTCCCGCTCTCCCCTTAAAAGTACAGATTTCGAAAAATCCATTTATGTTGCAAGTCTAAGTCAGAGAAATTTACGCTCCAAATTTCACGACTATAGCAGCAAAATTTTAGTTGGTACTATTTTTATCCCTTTTTGTCCCGCTCACACCTTATAGGTATAAATTTCGAAAAAATCCATTAGGATTTGCGCTTCAACCTTGACAGAGGAATTTACTCACCAAATTTCACGCTGCAATACTTAAATTAGTACCATTATTATTCCTTTTTGTCCCTGGTAACCCTTAAAAGTACAAATTTCGAAAGATCCAATTTTACTGCGTTTCTACATGGGCAGAAGAACTTACACATCAAATTTCAAGATTCTAGCTGCAATACTTTAGTTGGTACCATTTTTAAACCGTTTTGTCCCGCTAACCCCTTATAAAAAAAATCGAAAAAATCCATTTTGATTGCGGTTCTCCGTTATCAGATGAATTTACATTCCAAATTCCTCGACTATAGATGCATTAATTAAATTGGTACCAATTTTTATACCTTTTTGTCCCGTTTTGTTTACCCCTTATGGGTAAACATTTCAATAAAATCCATTTAGATTTGCGCTTCTACGTCGTCAGAGGAATTTACACACCAAATTATCTGCAATACTTAAATTGGTACCATTTGTATCGCTTTTTGTCTCGCACTCCTCTTAAAAGTAAAAATTTTGAAAAAATCCAATTTTAACGCGCTTCTACATGGTCAGAGGAATTTACAAACCAAATTTCACGATTCTGGCTACAATACATTAGTTGGTACCATTTTTATCCCTTTTTGTCCCGCTCACCCCTTAAAGTACAAATTTCGAAAAATCAATTTATATTGCAAGTCTACGTTGTCAGAGAAATGTAAATACCGATTTTCACGATTCTAGTTGCAATTCTTAAATTGGTACCATTTTTATCCCTTTTTGTCTATTTCCTCCCTTAAAAGTAAAAAATGTCGAAAAATCCCTATTTGTAGCTCGTCTGCAAGGAATTTCATGTTTCTAGCTACTGCCGTTTAGTCAGGACCATATTTCGGAACTACCCTGAAAATTGCATGACCCTGGCTTCAGCCGTTTAGTCTGGGGGCTGGTCAATGATAAGTCAGTCAGTACCGCAACTCTTATATATATATAGATTGAACATAAATATAAGTGGATATGCTTGGACCTATAAAAAATTTAACTCCTCAAACGACAACAGCTAGAAATTCGTTATTCGGTGTCTACATTTCTCTAACTGAGTACATACATAACATAAAAGTATTTCTTCCAAATTCATAGTTTTATGGGGTATAATGGGAGTAGAGGGATAAAAATACAATCCTTCGATTGCGTAGACACGTGAAATAAAGGGATTTTTCGAAATTCGTACGTTTAGGGGTAAAATATAAAAAGGAGATAAAAATGTACCAACCAAATGACCGTAGCTACAGTTATGAAATTCGTAGTATACATACCAAATTCGTACATTCAAGGAATACACTAGGAACAGAGGAATAAACATGGTTCCAACTAAATCTGGACCGATGAAATTCGGTATGTATCTCTAATTGCGTTGACACGTAAAATAAAGAGATTTTCGAAATTCGTACTTTTAATGGATTAAAATGGGAAAAGGAGATAAAAGTGGGCGCAGCTAGAATCATGGAATTCGGTGTATACATTCATCATACATGCATAGACTCGCAAAATAAAAAGATTTTTCCAAATGTACTATTTGTACTTTTGGAATTAAAATAGGATGGAACCAAACAACCGTAGCTGAAAATGCACCCACTATCCCCCAATATTTATTTAATACTTTTTGAAGATTACTGCCTTATATTGACTTTTTGAATTGACTTGAAGTATTATTTCAATATATATATAGTATGAACATATTGGTTGCCTTATATTTATTTATAAAATAATTTGCTCAATATTATTATTTGGTTTGGCTATATTAAAAAATTATAATTTTCCTAAATGTGGAAGTTTGACTCTCTGGCTAGTGGAAGTTTGAAAATTGCTAAAAAGTTCTTCCCTAACAACGTGACGACTTCAAATACGTTCATGAATCTTTTTTTGTTAGATTTTAATATATATGTATAGTCTATAACGCTATAAAAAACATATTTGCAGGGTCGCCCTATAAGTGGGCGTCGTCTTTATAATTAATTTATTAATTTTAATTCCAAATTATAATAAGAAAACATAACAATTTATTTAACACATATGACAATTAGCATAAGAACATAATAATTTCCTTCTACGTTAAGGTGACATCATTTAATCTGCTGGAATACTGTGGGAATTACTCCATGGTGGAGGGTATATAAGATTCGGCACGGTCAAACTTTTTACTTGTTTTGTTATATTCAGGACTGGTTGGTGTGGAAATTAACTCGAGCCTGAATATGACACTTTAAACAGCGTTGCCTTCAAATTTATTTTTATAAAAAAATTGATTAAAATAGCACTAAAATCGAAAAAAAACTGGTTAGCACAAATGATCATTGGCAAAAATCTAAATAAAAACCTTTGAAGCTAGCTGAAAGTAGTTGTTTTAAATATTTCTATTTATTATTTTTTATTTTGACGCAATTGCGTTTATAGATGTTGTAGAGTAAGAACCAGGAACTCCATTATGAAACTTATACACTATTAGCTGCTATTAAAAATTAAAAAAAAATATTTAAAAAATTACAAGTAAATATAAAAAATATTAAAAATTATATTTATATTTTAATATTGGATAATTTTCTGTTAAAATAAAAACAATTTTCTGTAAATTCACTAAGAAAAGTTCATTTCTATATACAACCGCAAAAAGTTATGTTTTTTTAAATGTTGCGAATATCATTTTCATGGAAACAGTAATTTTGGAAAAGTCTCCGAAGAAATGGGGAAATTGATTTTTTCGAAAAATAGATAAAGAATAGATAAAAATTTGGAAACAAATATTTTGTTTTATTTTTTAATTGATATTATTCTAAGTTTGTATACACAGAAGAATTTTAAAGAGAAAATTATGATTTTTAAATTTTTGTATAAATATTTGATCGTGAAAACATCCTTTATGAAAAACAAGTAAGAAGGCGTTAAGTTCGGCCGGGCCGAATCTTATATACCCTCCACCACGGAGTGCATTCCACAGTATTACCAGCAGATTACAGGATGTCGACATAGAAGTACAAAACCATATTACGAAAATTGTGATATGTTTATGCACATTACTATATTTGATTACTATTTCAAACTATAATGTATACTTATGCGCACTGTTTAAAATCTACTACTATAAATAATTGCTGTAAAATGCTGTAATTGTGAAAGTGAACATGCCGAAAATATTAGGCGATTGTCAGTCACCATTAGGGAGAAGCATTTTCAGATACAGACAAAGTGACTGCATTATTTTGATAAGAAAAGTACAAAGATACCCTATCGCCCCATTCTCCGCCCAAATGTACAAATTTGGAAAAAAAAACCTTTTTGTTTCGAGTCTTCATAGTCAAACCACCGAATATATACACCGAACATCAACTTCAGCGGTTTGGAAGGTCCCATATTTATCCCTCTTTTTCAATTATATCTCTTAAAAGTACGAATTTTGAAAAATCCCTCTATTTTACGTGTTTATGTAATTAGAGGGATATACACACCAAATTTCATGATTCTAGCTGATGTCGTATCATTGGTACCATATTTTATCCATTTTTGTCCCATTTCGCCCGCTAAAACATTTATTTTCTTTGTGTTGCTTCCAAGCTACAAGAGGAATGTCCGCAACAAATTTTAACTGTATGAAAATAATAAATAATTAAATTAATAAGCCAAGGCTACCAATATTTGTATACTATATATATAATGGATATTATACTTCAATTCATAAAGTAAATATAAGGGAGCAATCATGAATACCCTAAATATTGGGGGTTAGAGAGTGTATTTTCAGCTTCAGTCGTTTGGTTGGTTGTATTTCCATCCTATTTTAATTTCAAAAGCATAAATTTTGAAAATACCTTATCTCTCACGTACGCATTACAAGACAACTTCATGATTCCACCTTTTTTGTCGTAAAAGCAACAAAATCAAGTACGAATTTGAAAAAAAAAATTTTACGCGGCTATGCAGTCAGAGAAATGTATACACCGAATTCCATGATTCTATCAGCGGTCATTTTGTTGGTACCATTTTTGTCCCCTTTTTTTCAATTTTGCCCCCTCAAGAGTACGACTATCTCCTCTTTATTTTACGTATCTATACAATTAGAGGGATGTACACACTGAATTTCATCATTCTAGCTGTATTCGTTTAGTTGGTACTATTTTTATCCCCTGTAGCCATTGTATCCCTTGAAAGTACGAATTTGGAAAAAACGTTTTATTTTTCGTGTCTACGCAGTCAGAGGAATGTATACCCCGAATTTCATGATTCTAGCTGCTGTCATTTGGTAGGTACTATTTTTATCCCCTTTTTCCATTTGAACCCCAAAAAGTACGAATTTTGGAAAGTTCTTTTATTTTACGTGTCTACGCAATCAGAGGAATGCATATATCGAATTTCATTATTCTAGGTGCATTATTCTAGGTGTCTACGCAGTCAGAGGAATGTATACCCCGAATTTCATGATTCTAGCTGCTGTCATTTGGTAGGTACTATTTTTATCCCCTTTTTCCATTTGAACCCCAAAAAGTACGAATTTTGGAAAGTTCTTTTATTTTACGTGTCTACGCAATCAGAGGAATGCATATATCGAATTTCATTATTCTAGGTGCAGCCGTTAGGTTGGTACTATTTTAATCCCTCTATCCCCATTTGACCCCTTAAAAGTACGAATTTAGAAAAAATACTTTTATATTATGTATCTACTCTATTAGAGGAATGTACACGCCGAAATTCGTGTTTCTATCTGTTCTCGTTTGATAGGTACCATTTTTATCCCTTTTTGTCCCATTTCGCCCCCTACAAATAAAAATCACTCTATGGTGCCCTATTATGCTATAAAGGGAATGCGCATTGCAAATATCAATTAAATACAAGCTAATATGTTCGAAAAACATGCTGAAATACTCTAAATATTAGGGGTATTTTCAGTCCTTGTGAGGGAAAAAATTTTCCCTCTGGGCCGATTTCGTCCACTTTCAATCCCAACCGATCTACAACCACAAGACACATTTAGGAAAAATTTGAACCTCCTAGCTCGTTTCGTTCGGCCGCTATCGTGCTTTCAACAGACAGACGGACATGGCTATATCGTCTTAGAATTTTACCACGACCCAGAATATATATACTTCATGGAGTCTCCGATGAATATTTCAAGGTGTTACAAACGGAATGACAAAGTGAATATACCCCCATCCTGGAGGTGGAGGGTATAAAAAAAACATTTACAAATTAATGATATTATAATAGCTGGCATCTTAACGACAAAATAGTGTTTATTTGAAAATGTTGAAGTTATGGCCCTTTATGTAGAAGTAAATCTCGTCTTCAGGTAGGACCAAATCCATTTACGCTTAAAATTCTTAAAAAAATTACACTCTATTCTTTGAGATCCCAGTTATTATAATTTGTCTAATTAGTTTATATTTTTTGCGCTATTTAACAAAAATTTGAAATTCATGATTTTTCTTAACCTTTGTGTCACAATTTCTAATTTCATAACTATCTATGGATGGTAACATGTAAGCTTTATTTTCTTCGTTAGTGTGTTAGCTTTTAAAAAATAAAACTATTATTTCTATTTTTATGATTTTTTTCGAACAAGCGAAAACAACTTTTTCAAACAAAAAACAATTTGTCCCCACTTTTTGGGAGATATTTCCTAAACCACTGTTTCTATGTGAAAATTCGCCCAACATTTTGCTTTCAACATTGTTATATACACGATATATATACTTGGCCTTAGTGCCAAGTATGAGAATTGCTTAAATTCTCATACGCCCCTCGAGTGTTTACAATACGACATCAGCAGATAAATTTATTATGTTTGAAAATTAGTGGTCAGTTTGAAGGGAAAATTAAGGCTAGTGCACAGCAAACCAATTCATTATAGACTAAAATGAAAATGTTTCCAAACGTAGCAGGGAAAGATCCTTGATCGCACTGCTGACAGACCGTTAACCAAGAAGAAAAAGGAGTTCGTCCTTCTTTTTGAAAACTATGGTCATGCCGCCAATGCCGATACCGACACCTGATGGTTGATGTGTAAGGATC
The DNA here is from genome assembly GCA_947397865.1 of Polietes domitor. Lineage (NCBI taxonomy): Eukaryota > Metazoa > Arthropoda > Insecta > Diptera > Muscidae > Polietes > Polietes domitor. The sequence continues at coordinate 67,021,596 of OX377619.1, read as the reverse complement.
ATCATCATTATACGCACGATCACGATAGTAAGGCCGGGAGGCATCTTTCAAACATTTTCACTTTCTACGCTCAAATCACAACAGGTACTTAGGTCGCATGAGAAAAGAAGCAGAATAACAACAGCAATGCCACAGGGGAATATCAAAATGAAAATGAAGAGAGGAAGATAAGCAGTTTATCTATGAAATTTGCTTGTTCTTCTATCCTCGGGCAGGCAAAGACCAAATGTTGTTCTGGCGGGCGTCCGAGCCAATGCTAGCCGATAATATTAATTACTTGCAACATCTTAACGATCTGTTAGTTTATGATGTGCCTCGTAGTCACACTTATGATCGTACACATCTCATCATCATCAACGTCGATAGTAGGAGGAGTTGTAGTAGGAGTAGCACTGAGATAGCGACGAGGGATGGCCGAGTGGCAGCGCTGAGTTGAGCCGCATTCATTAGAAGTGAAACAATTCGTTATGCGGCTGTTGTCTTGAAAATATAAAACGATACTTTCGCCTATCTTTGGCTAGTTAAGGATAACATTTGTTGTCTTTTCCGTTGGGTTTCCCTGGTTGCACGGTTAGCATTTGTAGTTGTTCGTTTTATTGCCAGTTGGCGTTTATAACGCTCGAAAAGTTAGCACATCGTAAAAAACACCTTCGGGTATTCTTTTGATTCGCAGGGGTTTGTTTGAGCAACTGCCTCCAGAAGATTCATAGTTTGATATTCTGGCCGAAATGAATAGTCCAATCACAAGTAAAATCGTTGATTAACAATAGTAAATTTTCAAATTATTACGATCGAATGATTGGTTCAAGATATCCCACGATATGCTTTCAGAATTTTTTGGTGAATGCAATATCTAAGTAGTATAGGCATCTCTGGCAAACCTTCGGGGTGGCCTGTTACTGTTATTTACACTATTTTTTCATCATGAAAACTATAACTTTGAAATTTTGTACTCTTATTTTAACTACTTTTTTTGGGGGTATCCAAAACACCAATGCTTCTTTTGTCTTTGTCTATACCCTCCACCATGGATTGCATTCCACAGAGGCTGTCCATTTTCGTAGGAGTCGTAGGAGAGTAACATTACACGAAAGTGTTACATTTTTTATACCCTCCACCTCCAGGATTGGGGTTTACTAACTTTGTCATTCCGTTTGTAACACCTTGAAATATAAAGTATATATATTCTTGATCGTCATAAAATACTAAGGCGATCTAGCCATGTCCGTCCGTCCGTCTGTTGAAAACACGCTAGCATCTAAACGAAAGGAACTAGGAGGTCCAAATTTTGCATAAATAGTCGTTGATCGGTTGGGATTGAAACTGGGCGAAATAGGCCAAGAGGGAAAATTTTTCCCTAACAAGGACTAAAAATACCTATAATAATCCCTAATATTTTATAGTATTTAAATATATTTTTTCAATATGTCTACTTGTACTTGATATTGGGTATGCGCATTACCATTACAACAAAAACGTGCACCATAAAGTGATACTTATGTGTAGGTGGTGAAATGGGACAAAAAGGGATAAAAATGGTACCTATCAAACGACAACAGCTAAAAACACGAAATTCGCTGTGTACATTCCTGGTACCTATCAAACGACAACAGCTAAAAACACGAAATTCGCTGTGTACATTCCTCTAATTGAGTAGATACATAATATGAAATTATTTTTTCCAAATTCGTACTTTTACGGGATAAAATGGGAATAGAGGGATAATAATGGTACCAACCAAGCGGCTACCCCTAGAATAATAAAATTCGGTGTATACATGCCTCTGATTGCATAGTCACGTAAAATAGAAGGATTTTTCGAAATTCGTACTTTTTGGGATTCAAATGAAAAATGGGGATAAAAATGGTACCAACCAAATGACCGCAGCTAGCTAGACTGCGTAGAAACTAAAAAAGATTTTTTCCAAATTCGTACTTTGAAAGGATACAATAGGTACAGGGGATAAAAATAGTACCGACTAAACGAATACAGCTAGAATGATGAAATTCGGTGTTGTTGTACATGTAACGTAGTGTTTTAGCTCTATTTTTATACCCTACACCACTTCGTGGACTAGGGTATTATAAGTTAGTTTCGCTCCAAATTTTTGTAATACCAAGAAATAGACCCACCTTTAAGTATACAGATCGGATTAGAATTACCAGCTGAGTCGATTTAACGATGTCTGTCTGTCCGTCTGCTGTCCATCTAAGCTTGTTCGCACTCTACAGGTTGCAATTGTTGTCCGATTGTCATGAAGCTTGGCAGAAGTTATTTTTTCTGGCCAAGGACCATCGGTATTGAATTTGGAGGACATCGGTTCAGATTTAGATATAGCCCCCATACAAATGTCGCTCCCGATTTCACTTTTTCCGCTTTAGAAACCACATATTGTACCCTATTTTCTTTTTCCGCCCTATAAAGCACATATAGTACCCGATTTTCTTTAAATTTGGCACAACATTTTATAATCGAAATAGAAACACCTATGTTGAAAGTGTTTAAAATCGGTTCAGATTTAGATATAGCCCCCATACAAATGTCGCTCCCGATTTCACTTCTTCCGGTATAGAGACCACATATTGTATCCGATTTTCTTTAAAATTGGCACAACATTTTATAATCGAACTAGAAACACATATGCTGAAAGTGGTATGATCGGTTCAGATTTAGATATAGCCCCCATACAAATGTCACTCCCGAATGTTTAACCGATTTTGGCCAAACTTTACATATTATATTTTACCAATAAACATACATGGTGAAAGCGGGTCACATCGTTCCAGGTTTCAACATACCCCCATACAAATGTCCTTTCCGATTTAACATTTTTTGTCAAACGCATACATTTACAGGATGCAAAAATCCTTTCCGATTTCACTTTTTTACCGAATTGAATTGTAATGAGATAGAAAGTCCGTCCTTCTTTAGTCTTTCCTTACTAAAGAAGGACGGAAGTATAATTTGTATTTGTCTGTCGGATATTTCGATCAATTACCATATTATTAACCATTTTCGTTAAATATAACTAAAGATGAATTTATAGTATATTGTATAATTTATATGAACTACATAAAATTGCTCCCATGAAATACCTGGGTTTAATAATCAAAGCGAGGTACATACACAGGGAGTGGTGTAGGGTATTATATAGTCGGCCCCGCCCGACTTTAGCCTTTCCTTACTTGTTTTTATATATAGAAGATATCTACAGCTTTCTCTTGTTTGGTGACTTTTAGTGCAATTTGGCATAGAATATTTTTTCCATTCACACCAACCCCTAAAATTCAGTTTAGCATCAATTCGGAAGAGGTACGAAATTAACCCTAAAATGAATTGTAAGTTTTGACTTATTTCTGGCATATAAGCCGAATTTTAGTGTATTCAGAGACATATAGAGACTTTTATAGCAAATATTTTTGTAGAACATTTTGACCACTCAAACTCAATTTTTCACAAATATATCCAAAAAACCTCTATATTGAGGAGGTAGATGTTAACCCTCTTTTTCACAGAAATGTTCCTGGTAGGGTTTTTTTTTAAGTAAGAATCGCAAGGTTCATAAGAGCGTGCAAACGATGGAAATATTGACCCTCCTATAAAAAGAACTCCTTACACAAAACGCCGATATAAGTATATTCTTCTTTACACCCTCGCTATCAGAGTCCGTTTTTAAGACCTTGTTATTGTATTATTTATTTGTGTTCCATGGTGTAATTTTATAACTGGCACACAGCTTGTTTTATTTCATTCCAACAATGAACCCCTTATTGGCAATATTAGTCAAGGGTATAAATTGGTTTTGAACCCAAATATAAGAAGTGTACTCGATAAAACTGCATAGCAACTTTTAAAAATAATTGATTAAGTGGGTCGGCAGCACAGCATAAATATTATCGTAAGGTAACATTATGGGTCATTCGTTAACCCAGAGAGCTAGGGAGAACATGCGCGTCTTGCTATTGTCAGTCTAATCAAGTGCCACAAATTGAAGTACGTAACTAACTTGCAACATTTGATCATCTGTTGTTCTCTTTTGACCAAGTACTTTGTTGGTACCGTCTGTTTGCACTCCGACTAGAGCGTAGCAACCACCACCAACAGCACCACCTACACGCATCCTCATCATCATCATCCTCGTCAGTTTATGGAAATTGTTAACTTAGTTTAAACACGCATATTAACATAATAACAGAGGAGTTGGTTGGTTGGTTGGTACCTCAGTTAGTCATTCTGGACGTCAAAACAAATGAGCCCAGCAACAACAGAAAAGAAAGAAAACAACAACATGAAAGCAACCATGGCCCATCAGTACCAGGACCGAAGGAGGCAGCAGGCGCCTTTTGATGTTTATGCATATGATTCGACGCGGACGTCGACAGCGTCGGCTAATGTTAATTAATCTTTTTACACAACAACTGTCAGATGTGGCTGAGCTGGTAGGTTGCTTGATGGTGATGTTGTTGTTGTAAGGCTTACAAAGGGATGGAGGGGGAGGAAGTAAGGATCTCAACACATGACTGACTGACTGACACATATACCAGGTTTAAAGTTAAACCGCGAACAATGGCTGCATTAGAGCATGCGTATGGCCAACACGCGTTTCCGGAATCTAGAAATGCTAGTAATACCCTTAAAAGCTTCCACTTGAGTCTATTCTTTCATTGCATCCATGGACCTCTGGCGACGCGAGTTCTCAACGTATCACTGTATCGATTTAATCTCGCATCTCCTATCCCACAAAACGGCGGTTGGTGGCAACCTGATGTTTTACTGTGGCAACCCCCCAATTGACCTTAGCAATTTTTCCACATCCAATACATATTATTGATCTATTGTATAATTACCAAACTGAATGCTCCACATTTTGTATATGCCAGCTTGCAGTGGAAAAAAGATCAAATTCAAAATGAACGAACGACGATCTGAAAATAAAATCTACTACCAACCAAAAAATTAAATACGACTATGAATATCTTTCGGCTGAAATCTCTGGGCTGTCTGTGGCATGGAGGACGGTGGGACGGACGAACGTCGGTACTCGTATTAGGTAATAACTTGTGTATTTATTTATTATTTGGTAATAAAAATTGTTTACTTTGTGTAGTTCGATTACCTACCTGGCGTATGCATGCAAATGGATGGAATATAAATCCCGGGACTTGCCACATGCTCATTGGTTGCAGGAGGGGAGGGAGTTCCAGTGTAAAGCCATAACGTTGTCGAACAAGTTGACGGTGATCATATGAGCAGCTAGCTCACCTCTACAATTGGTTTTTATCGAGATCTTGCGAAATATCAGTTCAACAACAACAGATATTGTAAGCTTTTGTTTTCTTCGCGGTCACCCTACAATCAGCAGAAGAAGTAAGGTGATGAGAGATCCTCCCCATAGACATACACATTATGACTTCAACATTGTGTAGTGCTACTCGGTTGTGTGTTAACTGATCTAGGATAAACAGAACTTATGGACATGCTCGCATTCTCGAAAATCTTTAGGGTTGCATTGGAACATTTGCAGAAAGTCAAGCTGTCATATCTATCTGCATAACACCCATTCTTGCAAGTCACTTTATTGTGGGGTGGGTCAATAAAAAACTGTTCCAGAAAGTTGTTGCCAACGCTTTACAATGACAAAATATAAAAATTTGAAACCAGGTGGCAACTCGTTTTTTTTTCAAACCATGCTGCCAAAGGTACTACATTTTCTCTTGTTTCATTTTTGATATTTCAGCCTAAAGTAATAACGAAAACACATCTGTTGTAAAACGAAAAAGCACAAGCTACTAATTTTTTGTAAATTAGAAAAACACAGATATGTAAATTAAATAAAATCTAAAAAATTGATATAAAGTTATTGCAAAAATTAATGCACTGCTAAAAAGTGTGTAGTGTTTTTCGTGTATGTTTATGAGTCGTTCGTAGTTCTTGGAATAGAACATTGTTTATCCGGACGTAGCCGCTGAGCCATATATATGAGAAGAAATGTTAAAAGGTGCATTTCAATACGTCGGTGAGTTATGAAGATTTCTGATTTAAAGTTGTATTCAAGTTTCAAATGAAGATATTGTAAAATTTCGTTAGAAAATCTCTGCGAAAATGTAAGAACAAGTAAGGAAAGGCTAAAGTAGGGTAAATGTGGGTCCTAGAGAGATAATAAATCAAATGGGTGAACACTTGTAAGGGCGCTACATTAAAAAGTGGGCCTTTACAGATCACTTTCAAATAGGTATTATTTATTGAAATATAACATGATCTGCAAAATTGTGTCAAGATCCAATGTAAAATGTGGGTTCTAGAGCGATAATAGTGTAAACTGGGGGCCCATTTGTATGGGGGCTATACCAAAACATTGACCTATATGGCTGGCTTTCAAAATACGTGTTTCTAGAATAAATGTAATATTGTGTGGAAAATTTTATCAAAATCCGATGTAAAATGTGCATTTTCGAGCAGTAATATTGGGAATCGGATGTTCATTTGTAAGGGGGCTATATCAAAACATAGACTTATGTGGTCCACTTTCCCGTGAGATGTTTCTAGTTCAAATATAACACGATCCTGAAACTTTGGCCATGATCCCAAGTAAAATGTGTATTCTAGAGCAGTAATAGTGTAAATTATAGGGATATTTGTATGGAGGCTATATCTAAATCTGAACCGATTTTCTCCAAATTCAATACCAATCGTCCTTGGTCAAAAAAGTAACTTCTGCCAAATTTCATTACAATCGGACCACAATTGCGACCTGTAGAGTGCCAACAAGCTTAGATGGACAGCAGACGGACGGACGGACGTTAAATCGATAAAATCGATACTTAAAGGTCAATTATTTCTTGGTGTTACAAACAGTTGGCGCGAAACTAACTTATAATACCCTAGTCCACGAAGTGGTGTAGGATATAATAACTGTTAAACATTCTGAGCAACATTTGTATTTGGGCTATATCTAAATCTGAACCGATTTTACCCACTATCACTATAGGTGCTTTTTTGGATTGTAAGATGTTGTGCCAATTTTAAAGAAAATCAGGTACAATATGTGGTTTTTAGAGTGGCAAAAATCAAATCGGGAGCGAAATTTGTATGGGGGCTATATCAAAACATAGACTTATGTGGTCCACTTTCCCGTGAGATGTTTCTAGTTCAAATATAACACGATCCTGCAACTTTTGCCATGATCCCAAGTAAAATGTGTATTCTAGAGTAATAATAGTGTAAATTATAGAGATATTTGTATGGAGGCTATATCTAAATCTGAACCGATTTTCTCCAAATTCAATACCAATCGTCCTTGGTCAAAAAAGTAACTTCTGCCAAATTTCATTACAATCGGACCACAATTGCGACCTGTAGAGTGCCAACAAGCTTAGATGGACAGCAGACGGACGGACGGACGTTAAATCGATAAAATCGATGTGGATCGTCCTTGATCCACAAAACTTACTTGTGCCAATTTTTGGTGAAGATCGGACTATAATTGCGACCTGTAATTTGATTACAGCAATAGATGGACAGACAGACGGACATTGCTAAATCGACTCAGAAAGTGATTCTAAGCCGATCTGTATAATAAACGATGGGTCTAACTCGTTTCCTTTTGGGTGTTACAAACAAATGCACAAAGACATAATACTCTCGTGGAGTGTATAAAAAGCTGAAGTTGGGCGTGGCCGACTACACCACTCCTTGCGCCTATACCAGGTTTTAATAAACACAAGTGTTTTAATATCAGCGGGTATAGTTTCTACAGTCCATAAAAATTATCCAGCACACAAATCCAGCAGCAAATTCATATTTATGTAAAATTTTATTAGTATCATAACTCCTACATGTGCTACGGTGGGGCCAAAATAATATTTATAAGGCAAAAAGTAAATTTTTGAACTAGAGCATTTTCAAAAAGTAATAATGTTGCCAACATTTTGAACAAAAATGGAAATTGGAATCAGGTGACAACTGATTTTTTGAAAGGATTAGCAACAGCAATACATTTCAAAGATCTACCTGTAAGTGGATGTGCCAGTATATTGATCTACTTCAAATTTTGCAAGACAACTTCGGTAAACACCATTAGTACATGTCTATCTGTCTTCTAATGTATTTTCCTTCCAAACCATCCCACTTTAAGTGGACGTGGCAGTAGGTTGAGAAATTTTTTTCCTAGACAGCTTTTGTAAGCAGCATAAGTGTATGTACGAAATTTAAAAGTTGTACCTGTTTCCTAAGACATTTTGCCTCAAAAGATCTAATACCATCCCACTGTAAGTGGACGTGGCAACTCAAAATTGTTATAGACGACTTTGGTAAGCACCACAACTACATGTACGAAATTTCAAAGGTGAAGCTTCCTGCAATTATTTTTGCATCTAAAACTAGTCTTCTGCCCCACCGTGAAATGGTCGGATTGAAAATGGATACATTTCATGGAAGTTTCGTTTTTACTGATATCAAACCTTTAACAAGTTTATATAAAATGTTATAAATAATCTAACAATATAATAAATAAACGAAACCAATATCGCCAAAAATATGATTTTTTCCATAACTCACATATGTCTTAAACTAGATATTGACGAGCACTATCAATGACAGTCTATGCTCCGCAAGAAGTTAAATGGAAAATTATGGTGATGATCACTTTGCAAAATACCTTTGCAATCGGGCATAATTCTAGTTTTGCAAATTATTTCAAAATTTGGCATGGTCGAGGTTTCAAAACTTGGAGGTCAACCCCTTGACCCATACGCCCTAGAGATTCAAAATTTTGAAAATCTAATGGAAAATACTTCTGCTCTGGGCGGTTTTATCTCATATCTCGAATCAAATCTTAGACCTAAATTGTGTGTTCCACTTTTTCCATCTGTTCCACTAAATTCTGTAAAATAACATGATATTAAAAATTTGATCAAGATCTAATTTAAAATGTGGATTCTGTATCAGCCATAGAGTAAATGGAAAGAATAAATATGGTCCAAAATTTAACAGAAAAAATTTCCTACTAATTTTAACGGTGATCGCACAACAATTGCTGTTCGTTGATCAAGAGTCAAAAGGTCTAACTTGATTATTTTTTGGCCTTACAAACATTTGGCGTGAAACTAACTTATAATACCCGATTCGAGGTATACAAATTAAGCAACTACGGGCCAACAATTTTTAAATTAGTCTTACTAGATAATATTTAGGTCGACTAGTATATTTGTCCATTTGTTTTAATTTATATTCCATACTCCAGCATCTCATAAAAAACGTTAAAACTCATGAATATTCTACAAAAAATTATTAACTTAAGATTTTATTAATGTATCACAAAATCTCTTTCAATAAATTCCGTAATGAAGGTAGCTACATATGTGTTGTTTTTTATAAAATCATTTAACCAATCCAAAATGGCATAAATTAATGACAATTTTTTGGTAAATTTATGAGAAATGGATGTAGGAAAAAACAAAAATCAATCATATCAAAATTATCGTTACGACGGCGACGTAATACATTTTGTTTTCTAATAACGAAAACACAAAGTCTTAAAAAAATAGAAGTTAGAAAGTGCGTGTCTCACTCTGAATTCTATTTTTGGTTAGAAAGCCAAATATTTTTTTTCGATTTTCGCCTCGTCAGAAAAATGTATTTAAAATGCAAATAAAAAATATTAATTCTATTAATTTATTAAAAAAATTACAACAATGAATTATTAATTTCTGATTAGATTTCTGTGAAAAATAACCACCGTGCGGCGTCTCATGCGTGGGCTCCATGTCTTTTGGTCGAGAGTGTGCCCGAAAGCACTTGAGATCTTGAGCGCCGAGAGTCCTTCCACATGAGATAGACCTCCCAAAAAAGCTATGATTTAAGTACAGCGCTAATGGATCGGCGAGGATCGCCTAAAAGACATTAACTTGTTTTTTAAGTTCAACTAACTTAAAAGATTAATGTTGATGCATTTTCAATTACAGATGTTGTTCGTGTTATAAAAACGAAAGCAGTGCAAAGCGCCTTAGCAAATCTATGAAATTGTTTGCATATGGCCAACAAATCTCGCTCGTACCCTTAAAGCTATTAAACGCTCTGGATGTGCCACCAAAAACGCAAAAATGCCAAAAAACAAACAAAGCCGAGGAAGAAAAACTTAAAAAATCTAAACACTTAACACAATGATCCTATTGTTGTTGCTGCTGATGCTGCTGCTGGTGATGGTGGTGTTGTTATTTGTTCAACTTTTAGATCGATAAGTTTGTTTGTTTGTATTGTCGCTATCGCTGTCGCTGTTGATGTTGCAGTTGGTGTTCCTATCTTATCCATCCACGTCGTTTAGATATTGAATTTCCCAATGTTTGTACGAGTATGTATATGTATCTATCGCTGTGTTGCAGTTGTATCTTTAAATCTTTCAAGTGACATAGTTGTTGGTGTTGTTTTTGCGTTTGCGTTTGTGTTTGGCGTTTGGGCTTTAGCAGGCTGGCTGGTGTTGGTTGGATGTAGTCTCTAATTCCAAACTCCAACAAAAGTGGGGTTTCCTTCGACGTTATCCCCGCCACGCTACGCCACTCCGTGAACACCAACGTTTTGTGCGCTAACTGTCTGTCTGCTGCTCAGTGGTTTGCTTGGCTTTGGCTTTCAGTGCAAATTGTTATCGCTGCCATCGATTTACTGTGATTTTATATCGATCGTTTACAAATTTGATCGCATCTTGTCCGTACACCCGCCCGTACTCGCCGTTCGCCCCCTCTGCCCCACTTCCCCATGTAGAAGTCATTTGTAATGCCTTGACTTGGCTTGTCAATTGCAATTTGTTATAACGTTGCCGGGTATGAGAGGCGAACGTAACCACGCGATACGAACAGCGCTCGCCCGGTGCTCCAGTGAGGGACTGGCTCCGCCGGCATCCTGTACACATCCAAATCTTTATGCTTAGTCTTGGTGGTACATGCATGTAACCACTGCATAAAGTAGTGAGTGAGTGTGTTCCCAAAAGTGATCATGACAAGTCTTTAATGGCTTTTAATGTTGGCTAATAGTTTTTTGGGGCATCCGAGAGGTGTTGTTGCCATTGCCGTTGCTGTTGTCTTTGTTCTGTGAAGAGCGATTTTAATTTGTTATAAATTGCCTAGGCAGGCTAGCAGGCAAGCAAGCACCGGTGTTCGATATTTCCCCTTCAATGGGGAGATAGATTTCGTATCGCAAAGATTTAGAACTCTTCTTTACGACTTTCGATACATTGTTGCAAAATATCTCACGGTGAAAGTTTTAATGGATTCTGGTCACATTTTAGTGCAAATTATAATGGCATAATTCTAGACCAAATCCTTAAAGCATATCCTTTGATTTAGTATAGCTCTTTCATTTAAAATCTTTGAAAACAAATCCATTTTTGTCACAAAAATCTGCATCTCTGCATAAAATCAGGAAATAAAACCATTAAAAAGGACATTTATTTCTGCCGGCCTGAATTTTATATTCTCTCCACAATGGAGTGCATTATCAGCAGATTAGAGGATGTCGACTATACCTAGAAGTGAAGTAACATATTTGGGAAATTGTGATAATTGTTATTCAATTGCAATTTTTGTTATAAAAATTTTTGTGTTTCATTAGTGAAATATTGGGGAAAAATTAAATCATTTGAATGACTATGCCTACTTATAGGGAGAGACTTCCAAATCTGAATACACCGTGATATCACTCGACTTTACATATCCAAAAAAATTATAAATATCCTAAATATTAGGGGTAATTTTGAGTCTTTGTAATTCATTTGCAATCTCAATTATAGACACAGTCATAGGAGGATACTGAGATTCATGATTGCAGCATCAGCTGCTCAGTGGTTCAAAATCTTTTCTGTAGCTTTTGATCGAAAAAATATTTTTTGACGAAATTTCACAGAGGCATTTTCGAAATTATTTGCAAAATTAGGAGGTCCCTCAAAGTAGGTCACTCAGCACTGTCAGCTTTTATAACGATTCAGAAAAATACGATTGTATACTGATAACAAAATCGTTTTAAAAAACTCTCTTGTTATACCTCATATAAAAAATCCTACAATTCACAAAATGGGGAAAATAAATCCCAAAAATGTGATTTCTTTAAATATAGGGTGGGCCATTTAAAATTTTAAATTTCAACTAAAAGTAGAATAACATTCGTTTTTATTTTCTGGTTTAGGTTTGACATTTGTAAAATGGAACGCTATACACTCGGTGGCTATATCAATAAGCAAAATTGCCGCATATTGCGTTCAGAGAACCCACAAGTGACTATTGAGAAGCCAATGCATCCACAACATGTCACTGTTTGGTGTGGATTTTGGTCTGAAAAATTGGGTTGATAGAATGAGGTACTGCCGTAGTAGTTAATGAATGATATTGTGTTTAATTATTAAATGACAAAGTTCAACCTTTCCACTAAAACCAGAAATTTGAAAAAATACTCATATCTATAGCCGATTCTAATTTAAAATTTTAAATGGCCCACTCTATATATAACCCCCATTACTTAATTTTCAATTTAATTTTTGGCAGTTATATCCGTGGATAAAACTCGTATTCTACTTTTGAAATCGGTGCTTTGGGTTTCGAGAATTAATTTCCTAATATTTTTATTTTTTGTGAGAATTGGTCATATTCTAGTGATCCGGCTCAGCGAATTGTTGTAGTTATCCATTTCACGATTATTTTGAGTCCTCTTTCCAAAATGTATAATCTTATTAAATATGTGCCAGGAAGTATGCTAGTGGTCTAAGTAAAAAATCCGACAAAATTAAGATATAATTTTCTCTTTGAACTTTGAACAGTTTTCTAAATTGAGGACATTTCTTTTGACATTTATAAATAAATGTAATGTTATAATGACATTTCTCGATTCATGAGCAGTAAAAAACCTTTAGACCACACTAAAACCTTTATTTTGTCCAATTTTATTGACTTAATTGACCCTGAAAACCACTTTAAATATAAAGTTTTATAATTGTTTATAATAACTCATTTGTCGTATTATGGACATTTTGAGTCTTTTTTCGTTGTTTTTCAAAGTTCCAACTAAAAATTCATATTTATTGGGAACATTTTGTAGAAAGTGTTATGAAACATATAAAAATAAATCAATGCCTTTCGAATGAAGCCTAAAAAATGAATACTGAACGTAAAATGACGTCATTGACTCAATTTTTGTGAAAATAGTTTAATACAATTTTTTATGAAATGAGCGCTGTGGCGTCAATTTCCTTCTGATGTTCATTTAGACATCATCCCAATGGTATTGTTTACATCTATTTATTGTTTACAAAATACTTTCACAAAATTCTATGAAAATCCACAAAAATTAATATAACGATCAATAATTCGTCCAATATGTTATTTTAAGATACGATAAACAAGTAAGGAAAGGCTAAAGTCGGGCGGGGCCGACTCTATGATACACTCTACTTTCTATCCGAATACAATTTAATTCGGTGAAAAAGTGAAAACGGGCAGGATTTTTGCATCCTGTAAATGTGTGTGTTTGACAAAAAGTGTTAAATCGGAAAGGACATTTGTGTGGGGTATATTGAAATCTGGAACGAAATAGGTGAAATATAATATGTATAGTTTGGCCGAAATCGGTTAAACATTTGGGAGCAACATTTGTATTTGCGCTATATCTAAATCTGAACCGATCTTAGCCACTTTCACCATAGGTTTTTTACATGGATTATAAGCTGTTGTGCCAAATTTAAAGAAAATCGAGTGCAATATGTGGTTTCTAAAGCGGCAAAAGTCAAATCGGGAGCGACATTTGTATGGGGGCTATATTTAAATCTGAACCGATCCAATTTTTGCATAGGTGTTTCTATTTGGATTATAAGATGTTTTGCCAAATTTAAAGAAAATTGAATACAATATGTGGTTTCTAGAGCGGAAAATCTCAAATCGGGAGCGACATTTGTATGGGGACTATATCTAAATCTGAACCGATCTTACCCACTTTCTACATAGGTGTTTCTAGTTGGATTATAAGAAGTTGTGGCAAATTTAAAGAAAATCGGGTACAATATGTAGTTTCTACAGCGGAAAATGTCAAATCGGGAGCGACATTTGTATGGGGGCTATATCTAAATCTAAACCGATCTTACCTAATTTCTACACATGTATTTCTAGTTGGATTATAAAATGTTGTGCCAAATTTAAAGAAAATTGAGTATAATATGTGGTTTCTGAGCGGAAAATGTCAAATCGGGAGCGACATTTGTATGGGGGCTATATCTAAATCTGAACCGATTTGCTTCAAATTAAATAGCGTTCGTCATTGATCCACGAAACTTACTTGTGCCAATTTTTGTTAAGATCGGACTATAATTTCGATCTGTAGTTTGATTACAACAATAGATGGACAGACAGACGGACATTGCTAAATCAACTCAGAAAGTGATTCTAAGTCGATCGGTATACTTAAAAATGGGTCTATCCCGCTTCCTTTTGGGTGTTACAAACAAATGCACAAAGCCATAATACTCTCGTGGAGTGTATAAAAACAAGTAAGGAAAGGCTAAAGTCGGGCGGGGCCGACTATATGATACACTCCACTTTCTATTCGAATACAATTCAATTCGGTAGAAAATTGAAAACGGGAAGAATTTTTGTATGTTGTATGGAATGTGACCCATTTACACAATATGTTATTCTAGTTCAATTATAACGTGTTATGCTCAATTTGAAGAAATTCTCTGAAAATAAGTGGTTTCTGGGTCGGAAAAAGTCAATCCGGGAGCGAAAGTCGTATGGGAGCTATATATAAATCTGAACCGATTTTCTTCAAATTAAATAGCGTTCGTCCTTATCCCGAAAAACTTCGTTGCGCAAAGTTTCATTTGGTTCTTCAATTGCGACCTGTATCGTGATTACAAGAATAGATGGACGGACAGACAAACAGACAGACAGACGGACATTGCTAAATCGATTCAAAAATTGATTCTAAGTCGATCGGTATAATTAACAATGGGTCTATCTCCCTTCCTTTTGGGTGTTACAAACAAATACACAAAGACATAAGACTCTCGTGGAGTGTATAATTATATTTAAAGTGGTTACTTCAGAAAATTTGACAAAAATGAACCATAAGCAAGTAAGTAAGCGTAGACCAAACCGACTTATAGTCATGATGTCAGCTTCCGCATTTATAAAACAATTCTAAAAACATGATCAATTATCAAATTATAGTGGATTCCAGCCACCAATATAGAAGTTATAGAGGATTCAACTTTACCTAGGGATTTTTTACTAAAATGGCCTCAAAAACCAAATACTAAGAGCTAGCAATCTTAGTAATATTTTACCGCCTCTTCTTTTTCCTATTTTTAACTAGAAGTAATATGTTATGATATCAGCCGGACCGAATTATATATACCCTCTACTATAGAGTGCATTCCACAATATCTCAGAGTGTGGTATACACCGAATTTCATTATTCAAGCTACAGCGGTTTGCTTGGTACCATTTTTATCACCGTTCCCACCCGTTATCCCCTAAAATTTAATTTCTAAAGAATATTTTATGCAGTCTATACAGTCAGAGGAATGTACATACCAAATTTCATTTCGTTCAAAAGCTAGAGTGCTTTCAACAGACACACTAGATCATCATTTTATAAATACTTTATGCGGTGTCCGATGTCTATTTCAAGGTGTTGTAAACGGAATGTCTAAAGTCGGGCTGGGCCGACTATGTAATACACTCCACATTCTACATCATTACAATTGAATTCGGGAAAAAAGTGATATCGAAATTTGTATGGGAACTATATATAAATCTGATCCGATCTGACCTGCTTACAACATACATGTTTCTTGTTGAAGTACAATGAATGAATTATCTTCATAATATTTATGATTTTGTTATAACTAAGCGTCGCCAAATGATAAAGCGCAAATCAATGAAAAGTGTCATAGAATTTGTGATACATTTCTTAGAAACTATGAAATGCAGTTCTTCATTCAATGAACTTTTGTCGTACAATTTCATTATTTTGCATAATATAATTTATGAAAATGTACATATTTTATACAGAAACTTCATTAATTTTATGAAAAGGTTTCATAAATAATAATAAATTATGCTGAACTTGCCAATATAAACAAAAAAGTCTGACTTGTTGACTGATCAGTCGAAACACATCATCATTCCGAGAATCTTGTTTTTGACATAAATACATACTTATGTCAGACTTAACATAAGAGAAATGCGAATTGGTAGCATTCAGCCGAAACGTTGAAACGTTCCATAAAAACAACAAACTCCTTCATGAAATTTGAAGCAAATCGAGTATAATATGTATTTTCTAGACCTGGAGTCAATTTCCATTCTGACCTGCAGTTAGAACTCATACAAAGGGGGGATCAGAAAGATAGAACGACGGAAAATTCATTTTCCGGGGGAACTTTTCTTTTCAAATACGACAGAGATATACTTATTATTAGGGGTACATACTTGGCAGGAGAGGTTAGAAACACCCCGTAAAAATGCACCCTCGTACACTCCAGAGGACTCTAATCTAAATGATTTGACAATAGAGAAGAAATCTGGATGATAGTGGAGTGAAGTATAATGCAATAAATACGATAAAAGTATAAAATCGCAAACATTTGTAGAACAGAATAATAGATCATAAGACTTTCACATTTTTAAAAATTTACACAGGAAATCATTTTTTTTCTACACTCTCATACTATCTCTTTTGTGTGTGTAAATCAAATCAGATTTTCGAATTCTGTATCGAAATGTTGGAATCTCTGACTTCCGACTACAATTAAATCTTATGAGGTGATTGGACTATGCTTTCAAATCTGCGATTGTTTAATCAATTCAGCAGAGAGGGTAACTGAACAAACTCAGGAAACGGAAGAAAGGCTTTTACCGTCCATTAAAATGCAAATAAAGCACCATACATACAAATTATGCGAAAGCTAACATTACCGTCATCACAAAGAAATCACCGAAATCATCAGCGTAACATGGAGCAAACGTCATCTCTTACAATGTCTCAAAAACGAAATATCCAAAATAGACAAATGCAAATTAAAGCTAAGTGAACTCTGAATATGGTCACGTCGGGCGATGGCGGAATTGAGGAGGATGGATGTAAATGTGGCAAATGGTGATGATGATGGTAATTCTCGGCAAATCATAGATATACATACATACATATACACACAACGAGCTCTCCATCACCATCATCAATAACAATTTGGCAGCAAAAATTAATCAACATAAATAACAAATTGTCTGCAAAATACTTCAACAACTGCTGAAGCAGACCACGGAAGGCCTGACGATTGAAACTTTCTCATGCCCACCGCCAACACCACCAACACACCAAACATCGATCGCTCCAGCGAACATCCATTGGCAAATTGGATGACAAACCATCCAACCATCAAGCCAATGAGGACGGCATATAGTCTGAAAATGTTAAATGATTTTTTTGGTTTGTTTTGCAAAAAGAAAATTTGAATTGATTGAAGTCGAAACTGAAACAACTTCAGCCTAATGAATGATTGAACAAATGAATGAGCGGATGAGTTTAACGTAAAACTAAAAGAAAGCGTATCAAACATAAAGCTCTCGCAACACACAGTGTTTTCGAATAAAAAGAAACTAGAGAATTGAGAAAATCGTAATATATCCTACATAATCTGTTCAACGGGATTTTAGGTATGTTGTCTTTAAGCTGTGATGTAAGCAATAACAAAACCCTAATGAATAGTACATTTTTTATTCAAAAATAAAAATGATTTTTTCATTTTATCGGCACCGAAAATATAAAACAATACACCACTCCCTGCAGCTGCAGCTTTTGATTATTAAACCCATGTGTATTAGTATGGATGGGGCAATTTTATGGAGTCCGTATAAATTATACACTATAAATGAAATTGATTAAGATCCTTTGCATTATGTGATGGACTCCATACGGTGCGATCCTTTGGATGGTATATGGATGGAATATATGAGTGGGGTATATATCATTGCATTAATTCCACTTTTACTGCAAGTGTACCTAACTGAAATAACACATTAAAAGGATGACCGATATGTATGGGGTCCATATGGTTCACTTTAACAGTAGGTGTTCCTATGTACTTTTACAGTAGGCGTTCTGTTATCAGGAAAATTTAATCAAGATCCGATGTAATATGAGGGTTTTAAAGCGGTAATAATGTAATCTGGAGGGACATATAGGTATTCCTAGTTGAAATATAACATGATCTGCAAGGGGGCTACACCAAAAAGGTGAACTATATAGATAGAAGGTATTCTTGAAATATAACATGATCTACAAATGCTCTTATGTTGGTGCTAGAGCGCCAATAGTGTAAACTGGGGGCTATTTGTTTGGATGCTATACCAAAACATGGACCCTATTTGGTTGACTTTCATAGTAGGCTACCGTCCAACTGGCTAAAGCAAGAATCTGATTGTATAGGGATAACGATGATACTAATCATAAAATTCGATTTATATATCTCCCTAACTTCGTAGGCACGCAAAGGCTTTCCTTTTAGGAAAATATGGGGGTAAAAGGGATAAAATTGGTACCAAGCCAACGGCTGTAGCTTGAGTCGTAAAACTGAGTACCTATTTTGATTTGGTGATTTTTTAAGAGCTTGATAACTTTTTTTTTTAAAAAAACGCATAAAATTTGCAAAATCTCATCGGTTCTTTATTTGAAACGTTAGATTGGTCCATGACATTTACTTTTTGAAGATAATTTCATTTAAATGTTGACCGCGGCTGCGTCTTAGGTGGTCCATTCGGAAAGTCCAATTTTGGGCAACTTTTTCGAGCATTTCGGCCGGAATAGCCCGAATTTCTTCGGAAATGTTGTCTTCCAAAGCTGGAATAGTTGCTGGCTTATTTCTGTAGACTTTAGACTTGACGTAGCCCCACAAAAAATAGTCTAAAGGCGTCAAATCGCATGATCTTGGTGGCCAACTTACCGGTCCATTTCTTGAGATGAATTGTTCTCCGAAGTTTTCCCTCAAAATGGCCATAGAATCGCGAGCTGTGTGGCATGTAGCGCCATCTTGTTGAAACTACATGTCAACCAAGTTCAGTCCTTCCATTTTGGGCAAAAAAAAGTTGGATATCATCTCACGGTAGCGCTCACCATTCACAGTTACGTTACGATTCGCATCATCTTTGAAGAAGTACGGTCCAATGATGCCACCAGCCCATAAACCGCACCAAACTGTGACTTTTTCTGGATGCATTGGTAGCTCTTGCAATGCTTCTGGCTGATATTCACTCCAAAATCGACAATTCTGCCTATTTACGTACCCATTGAGCCAAAAATGAGCTTCGTCGCTGAACACAATTTCTTTCTTTCTGAACTTTCTTAACAGAGCACGCATTTTGATAATAAAATTCAATGATTTGCAAGCGTTGCTCGTTAGTAAGTCTATTCATGATGAAATGTCAAAGCATACTGAGCATCTTTCTCTTTGACACCATGTCTGAAATCCCACGTGATCTGTCAAATACTAATGCATGAAAATCCTAACCTCAAAAAAATCACTCTTTACAACTGTGAAAGATAAGTGATGGGCGAAATCGATCAAAGGGCAAAATGAATGAAAATTATCACTGATTTTTAGTGTATATTTTTAAGACGACTGCCTTTTCGAATGCATTTGAAATAAAATTTTAGATTAAAACATGTAAAAACGGCACTAAGTTCGGCCGGGCCGAAATTTATATACCATCCACTATGGATTGCATTCCACAGAGCCTGCTGCTAAAGTCGGACGGGGCCGACTATATGATACACTCCACTTTCTATCCGAATATAATTCAATTCGGTAAAAAAGTGAAAACTGGAAGAATTTTTTGTATGTTTCCTAATCATAGGCTAATATGACCTGGTCCAATTTGTCAAATCGAGAAGAATATTTGTATCGGGCTATATCGAAACATGGAATGAAGTGACTAACTTTCACAATAAGTTCAGTTCCAGTTCAAGTATAACGTGTTATGCTAAATTTGAAGAAATTCGGCGAAAATACGTGGTTTCTCAGGGGGGAAAGTCAAGTCAGAAGCGAAATTTTTATGAGAGCTGTATATAAATCTGAACCGATTTAAACCATTTTCAACACAAAGGTTTCTAGTAGAATTATAGGGTATTGCAAGGTAATTTGAAGCAAATCAAGTGAAATATGTGGTCTCTAGAGCGGAAAAAGTCAAAACGGGAGCGAAATTTATACGGGAGATATATATAAATCTGAACCGATCTAACACATTTTTACCACAGGTGTTTCTAGTTGAAATATAAGATGTTTTGCAAATTTTAAAGAAAATCTGTTGTAATGTATGGTATCTGGAGTGAAAAGAGTCAAATCGGGAGTGAAATTCGTATGGGGGCAATGTCTAAATCTGAACCGAATTCCTTAAAATTAAATAGCGTTCGTTTTCTTCCTCCCGTTATTCTTGCCCCATTTGTAAAACTATAGCAATACGCTATTCCTAACGTTCATCGGTTATGACCACTGTGCACCGCCACCTCACAATTACCACACACTCCATACGACGGCAGCAACAAAATCCAAAGCTCATCTTCCACCCATTTGCAACGATCTTCTGGTGGCGGGAACAATCGCCGACTAAAGTTTATAAACGGTTATTGGTTTATATTTTAAATCAGTTGACAACGTCATCAACACCTTTTTTGATGCCAGTCGTTTACATATGTTAAAATGGCAACAGCACCAGGAGCACCTCATACAACAACAATTGCTACTGCTGGTAGCAACATCTTCATTGTATTGATATTGCTATTGTTGTTGTTGATTTTGCTAATACGGGCGAATTACACAAAAACCATATTCACTACAAGAGGGATCAATGATCGTTATTGATCGATCTTTGATGGATACTGGATGGTGATGGTGACGGTGATGATGGTGGGGACAATGGAGGCGACAGTGTCGTCGAGATGTTGTTGCGATGGTGTCACCAAACACAGCAAAGGCAACGATCGCGAACGGTGTAATAAAATACCAATAAAATTAATTTACATGCAAAAAACTAACGAATGAAACAAACAAACATTCACATTTTGTGAGTGAGTTCATGTAAATCTCAAAATGTCTGATGAAAGGTACACCATACAAATGAGAAGGCGTTTAGATGTAGTCGTGTGTACGGGTTCAGCAACATCCCAGTTCTGGAAATTGAGAGGCCTTAGCTAAAGAGGCCTTTAAGCTCGCCTATTGAAATATGCCTTTCTCAATCAGGCATGTCAGTGAGTCCTTCTTGTGACTTATTGTGAAAATATAGCAAGAATGCCGGTAGACATTCTCATGTCACTACACAGAGTAGGGCTGCAAAATGGACTTCTAAAAGATCCCATAGATCTTAAACATGTCTAAATTTTAATTTCAATATATTTTTGTTCCGCAGCCCCTTTTGAAAATCCAGGCCTCCAATATGATCCTCCTTTGTATGGTGGTTTATTTTCAATCGTGTTTTCGTGTAGGCTTACTGACTACCTTTACAGGTCTGTTAGTAGGCACACAAAACTCTTCTTTCTGCTGCTGGATTGTACTTCTGGTTATTCAATACATTCAAAGTTCCATTATTATATTAATGAATTCTAATGCAGGACTTGTGGAATTTATAATGTATTGCATATTATTGCCCTTCGATTTGTTACACTCTTTTACTAACCTTTCCTTCCGAAAGGATGCAAAAAAAGAAAATTTAACAATTCCACTTTGTGGAATAGGGTAATATATAAAAGTTAGTTAGTTTCACGTCAAATATTCGTAACACCAAGAAATAATCGAGTTAGACTCCACCTAAAACCACATATGGTTCCCAACATATAAAAATGTTTTTTTATTTCACAGTATTCAATAGACAATAATGAATTCTTCAACAATAGGGGGATATTTTGATTCTCATATGACGTGAACAAATTCCTTGTTTACCGAGAGAACAACCACTTTAAAATTGTAGTACATTTCGTTCTTGTCAATTTAATTTTTTCAAATAGATAACACTATGAAGTTCTGACAACGGATTCTGAGAGAGGGTATGTAGGCCTTCTTGGTGGGGGCCATATTCGTATAATGAATCGCCGTAGGCAATCCTTACGTGGAATATCTTTAGCTCCTTGGTCCATTTTTTCTGAGAATGGGTTGAAAACGCCCTAAAACCGGGATTTAACGGGTCCAAACGTTCTGCAAAACTATTTGAGATAATATTTTACTATAAGTGTCTCAATACACCAAAACTCAAAATTCAACTTAAATGACCGAAATAAGTCAAACATTACCAAGATTTACAAGAACAAGTGAGTAAGTGAACAAGTTTCAGTCGGTTAAACCGACTTATATATATCATCACTCTCAGAATTAAAATTCCAAGCATTTTTCTGGGATTTTAAAAAAACTCTTAAATTATTTAGGGCCGAACTATTTATGCCAGAAATGGATTTCAGATACCGGTGTAGCAGTTATAAAGGATTTAAGTTTGCATAGGATAGGGATAATTGTGTGGGATGTACTAGAAGGGGCATGTCAAAAGCATACATATTTTATTTGTTTAATGTGATTATAACAACATTTTCAAATATAAAATTGCACTTGATTTTGAATATCCGTTTGGTAGATATGCCTTTTTATTTTAACCATACCTTATGTCAATTTGTGTGGGAGGTGCTAGAAGGGTTGTGACAGTATCGCCCATATTCCGGGTGGGTATAACGACTGTAAAAACATTGTCAAAGATAATTTTTTAGAGTATTACAAGTAAAACAAGTAAGGAAAGGCTAAAGTCGAGCGGGGCCGCTACACTCCCAGCGTATATACCTCGCTTTGATTACTAAACCCAGGAATTTCATGGGAGCAATTTTATGTAGTTCATATAAATAATATGATGAATCGGACGGACATTTGAAGGGGGCCTATAACAAAACTTGAGGTCTGTGCCAAAACATGCGCCTATATATTTCTCATCCACGGTAGGTATTCCTGGTTGAAACATAAATTGATCTGCAAAATTTGATGAAGATCCGATGTAAGACGTAGTTTCACGAGCTGTAATAGAGCAGAATGGGGCCCCATTTGGGTTATACCAAAGTATGGACATATGGGCATCTCCCAAACAAGTAAGGAAAGGCTAAAGACGGACGGAGCCACTATATGATACACCCCACTTTCTATCTCATTACAATTCAATTCGGTAAAAAGTGAAATCGGGGAGGATTTTCGAATCATGTATGTGTTTGGCAAAAAATGTTAAATCGGAAAGGACATTTGTATGGGGGTATATTGATACCTGTAACGATGTGACCCGATTTCACCATGTATGTTTATTGGTGAAATATAATATGCAAAGTTTGGTCAAAATCGGTTAAACATTTGGGAGAGACATTTGTATTGGAGCTATATCTAAATCTGAACCGATCTCACCCACTTTCAGCATAGGTTTTTCTAGTTCGATTATAATATGTTGTGTCCATTTTAAAGAAAATCAGGTACAATATGCGGTTTCTAGAGCGGAAAATGTCAAATCGGGAGCGACATTTGTATGGGTGCTATATCAAAATCAGAACCGATCTTACACACTTTCAGCATAGGTGTTTCTAGTCCTATTATAAAATGTTGTGCCTATTTTGAAGAAAATCGGGTACAGTATGTGGATTTTAGAGCGGGAAAAGTCAAATCGGGAGCAAAATTTGTGTGGGGGCTATATCTAATTCTGAACCGATCTTACCCACTTTCAGCATAGGTGTTTCTAGTTCGATTATAAAATGTTGTGCCAATTTTAAAGAAAATCGGGTACAATATGTGGATTTTAGAGCGGAAAAAGTCAAATCGGGAGTGACATTTGTATGGGGCTATATCTAAATCTGAACCGATCTTACCAACTTTCAGCATAGGTATTTCTAGTTAGATTGTAAGGTCTCATGCAAAATTTGAAGAAAATCGGATACTATATGTGCTTTATAGGACGGAAAAAGTCAAATCGGGTGCGACATTTGTATGGGGACTATATCTAAATCTGAACCGATTTCCTCCAATTTCAATACCGATCGTCCTTGGCCCAAAAAAGTAACTTCTGCCAAATTTCATGATAATAGGTGAACAATTGCGACCTGTAGAGTGCGAACAAGCTTAGATGGACAGCAGACGGACGGACGGACGGACAGACAGACATCGTTAAATCGATTCAGCTGGTGATTTTAAGCCGATCGGTATACTTAAAGATGGGTCTAGCTCGATTATTTCTTTCTACAAACATTTGGCGGAAAACTAACTTATAATACCCTAGTATTATAATACCACGAAGTGGTGTAGGGTATAAAAATGGGGGAAATTACTGAATATAAGGTAATTCCACAAAATGTTGACCCATTGTGCATACTCGTACCTCGGTATAGGACAATAATCAGACATAATTAGAATTTCGAATCTTCCCTGTCTGAATCAGAGATACAAGCCGACCGATTTAAAGCCGACAAGCCGCCGCATGTTTCTGCACGAGCCGCGCCGCCGCCGGCTCGGCTCACATCGACTTCAACCACGTCGCCGATTTCATCAACTCATATCGACTTCAAGCACGCCACCGAGACTTGTCGGAGTTCAAACTCAGTCAAATCTTACTACCAAAATAGACAACCCACTTAAAATTACAAAAGAAATAATAACTGTCCACTTAGACAACCTTCCACTGAGGAATATATGGATCTTTCTTTGAATTTGATATCCCACTATATGATGACGTCTATAGATTCTATTTTGATTTGAAGTCGCATTTATATAAGTCAATTACAGTATGCGTGGCCATATATTCCTATAAAACACAATAAAAAACAGCTCCTCTATTGCGCTTCTTAGGGTGTCAAAGTAGGTAGAGCTTTACCATTCTTTGGAAGAATTATGATATTCAAGATGTCTGGTCAAATACGCCTCACATGAAAAGCTGCAATTACAAATATATTTATTACATTCATCCATATTATAAATTTTGGGAATGGATTCCCAATCCCAAAAAATAATTGTATGGGAAAATAATATTAAATTATGGGAACATTGGCATTAACGTATATTGAACTACTTGCCAAAAATAAAAGAAACGGTATTAAAAACCAATAAAAATTGTTCCTTCCATTTTCCCAAAATTGTGAAATAAATAAGGGTGATCGAATCACAGAACGAGCCGGCAAATCAGCCGAAAGCCGCCGCCGCCGACCCATTTTGAGTAGCGCTGCCGCCGATAATAATGGTTCGGCTTGTAACTCTGGTCTGAATAATCTTGAGGAACATTTAGGTCCATTGAAAAAACTCATTCACCATTCATTCAGAGAAACCACATCATTACTTTTCTCCCTTAAACCATTTTTTCCAAAATATCAGTTTAGAACAGTTATTAACAACAAAATATGTCTTGCTGCAAACGGTAATAACTTTGAAACTAACTAACTTTTATAACTTTATCTTATATTCGAAAAGGTTCATTAATTCCAAAGTTATTAAACCATTAACGAAGGTATCAGTGTAAAACTAAAACCACGTTACAACGTAATTGCACCTGAAAACACCTCTAAAAATAATCAATTCATGAATTTCCTTCCAAATACACTGATGACGCCCGCATCAGCTTCAAATTCCATCTACTCTTATGTGTATGGCTGATGGTCAACCGCAGCAAGTGGACAACAGAGTCGATTTTTCTTCAGCCCATAAGAAATGTATATGAAACCGAACTTCGCCATTTTAGACACATAGTTTTGTTGTGTTCGTAAAGATTTTAGTTAATAAAAAATAATAAAATCGTTCTGTGATACTTAAAAATCGTTCTGCGGTACTTGTGATAATCTTAAAAGTTATAAACAAATTGGCACTTTTTTGAAAAAAAAACGATATAAAGAACCGGGTTTCCCGGTTATCCAAATAAGGCGAATTTAAAAAACCTGATAGTCGGTCTAAGATGAAAAACCCGGTTGACTCGACTTTCGGTCCCGGGTTTTACCATTCTAGTCGTGAAACTGATTTGGTCCAAATAAACTTAAGGTCTTAAATCACTCCTTCAATGCGTTACACCTTTTTTCTGTCCCAAATGATATATACCATCTACTCTGTAGAGTTTTCCGTTCTATTAGAAAATCTATTTAATTGTATACAATGCAAGATTTAATAAAATGTTCAAAACAATGTTGAATATTGTTGTTGTTTTATTTACATAAAAAATATAGTAGGAAAAAGTTTAACGTTCGTTACAGTCTTGTCTTTTCCGTGAATTTTGAAATCGATATTAAAAAGTCTGATTCAGTTACAGGATTCGCATTTTTGGCACACCCTATATTCCAGCAACGGTTTTCTTTTCAGCTTTTGATAATTAAAATTGTTTCTTTGTTCCAACCACTGTGTAGTGTATCAGACGCAATAACAAGTTAATATTGTTATTTGTTTTGATTTTGTTATTTTACAAAATATAATGGAATGTAATTTAAACATATATGTATGTATCTTTTAATTCTTGTGACATTGAAAAATTACCAAAGAAATTTTTTTTAAAGTTTTGCAATAATGATCGCTGCTCTCTAAAGGCTCGACCAAACTTTGTGTCATATTAGATAGAATACAAAATGAGAATTTTGTTACAAGATTCAAATTTTTTGGACACTCTATATTCCAGCAACGATTTTCTCATAAAGCTCTAGCCTCTTCAGCTTTTGATTACTAAAAGTCTTGCTTTATTCGAACCACTGTTC
Organism: Polietes domitor; assembly: GCA_947397865.1. Lineage (NCBI taxonomy): Eukaryota > Metazoa > Arthropoda > Insecta > Diptera > Muscidae > Polietes > Polietes domitor. The sequence continues at coordinate 66,994,842 of OX377619.1, read as the reverse complement.
AGTGTATCAGACGCAATAACAAGTTAATATTCACCCAACAATATCGCCACCGCATTGTCATCATTGGCTTCCTTATATCACCGGAATATGTGTCAAAGATATGCAGAAGCAATTGAATCCGGTGAATAATTAAATGATGAACAACCGATGATGTCTTTCTGTTGTTGTTGCTGTTGTTTTTATAGGTATTACAGCAACAATTCTTACATGAATGACAAGGAAAATACGTTTTTCTTTGTAAATTTCTTTCATTCAGAATCTTGCAACCAAAAACGATACGAAAACAACAACCATTTGAAACATTTATGGAAATCATACGACGCGCCGTGCCATCGATGAGACGATCACAGCGTTTATGTCACAAATGTCGAGCAAGTCCACAAATCGCTAGAGTTTATGCATAATTAAAACTTGTCATTGCTCTCTCCAGTCAATGTTCGATTTTCTTGATGGTGATGATGGTGTTGGTGATGAAGAAAGAGAAATGTTATCATCATCATCGATATATCTTTCCTATTAAAATTTCTTTCCATTTCCGGTCTTCTCAAGCGTACAGGAGGAAGGGTGGAAATGAGTACATCTACACACGCACACACATTTGCTACTGCATTTTCGGTCTTGGGATTTTGAGCGAGTGTGAGTGAGCATGTTTTTACGGAAGTGATTTTATTACATTTTATGCTCGTTACATTATTTGCATAACGTGGTTAGATGGTTGTTTGTTGTTTTTTGGGTCCGGCTTACAAACCGAAAAGGGTTAGCTGCAGTTGTTGCCGCTGCCACCGACAACAAGTTGTAGCTGAAGGTTCTTATCAGGTAATTTGGTTTGTTTTCCTTTTTTCATTACTGCCTAGTGTTTGATCTTGATTTCCGGTCGATCGTATTGTTGGTAGTTGATATTTACATAATTTCTTTTAAATCGATTTTCTCTGAAGATGTTAATGATCCTGTGACAACTTGTTAAGGGTAATTATATGTGTGTGAGTGTGTGTGACAGGATGTTGGAGTGTCACAGAGAGTTCAGATTTGGAAATTCTTATGTCTCTACATAATTTGCATAATTTAGCGCGGGATTTTTATTTTGTTCAAGAGATGTGCGAAGACAAAATCTCTTCCATGCATAGGTCGATCGCTTATCGCATAAACCCTAGTCGCACAGGAATACTATAGATTGTAATGAATCGCTCGAAATACAAATGACACTTTGATGACATCCGGTGGACTAATGATCTGTTTTCACTTTGTTTAAATCATATTCGTATACCACCAACATAGTATATAGAGTAAATCAGAGGGCGCTTTCACAATTATTTCGTGCACAGCAATGATTGACTCTTGAGAGTATTGCGTGAGAATTATTTTTTATACTCTCCACCATAACGTGGGGTGAAATATCGAATTGATGACCTGATCGTCATAACATTATAAGCTGGTCTAGCCATGACCGTCCATCTATTGAAAGCAGAGAATCTAGAATCAAAACGAAAAGAGCTAGGAGATCCAAATTCTCCATAAATATATCTAATAGGTGCAGATCGATTGTCATTTGCAATGCAATGAGTGAAATCGGTTCAGGGGGGAAACATTTTCCCGACAACAACAGAACATTTTTTGATGATTTCTGTCTTGCGATGTAGCCTACGCAATGCTAATTTTTGGGGGTAAAGCTTGCAAATTTTTGTCTTTCAATGTTTAGATAGGAAGAGATGATGTTACAATAATTATTTCCACACAAACACAAATTAATTTTGTTGTTGTGAGTAAATAATTATTGTAGATGCATATTTCCAAATGTTCTTGCAAATTAACCCAAATCACAAAATAACCGTATAAGATCTAAATTAAAAGTACATTGATGAGTTGCTTGAGCCTGCTTGAGTTAGCTGTCTATCTCAAGCAGGGTTGTCAGATATGGCGATTTCTCGCCAAACGTGGCGAATTTTAAATACGTTTGACTAATCTATTTTCGATTTGGCGATTTTTTGTGATTTATAAAATAGTTGGCGATTTTAGATCGCATGTGTACTTTATTACTTGGTGCGATTTTTTAAACGCAAATTCGGCAAGTGAGTTGTGTGAGTTCTCGTTCGTTTGTGAGAGTCATCTCCTTATAGAGGCCGAGTTTGATGTTGAAAAGTCGCTGCGAAGCCACTTGAAAAAACCTTTGACAGCGTCGGAATAATGATAGTGGTAGTCTGCAGCCAAGTAATAAATGTCACCATGCCATTTGTAAATAAATTTGCATTCTATTAAATATAGATGCAAAATGGTCTTGAGCCAGGACAATATCCCAGTTCAAATCAAATATTGATAACACACCAAAAAAATACAAACGAAAAAACTAAAACAAATGAGCGTTGGCACGGCAGAAGTATTGCTGGGTAACTATGACTGCATATACACATACTTACATATGCAACTCAATGAGATGCTTGTAAGATGGCATGTGTACTTTATTACTTGGTGCGATTTTATAAACGCAAATTCGGCAAGTGAGTTGTGCTTCTCGTTCGTTTGTGAGAGTCATCTCCTTATAATAATTTGCATTCTATTAAATATAGATGCAAGATGGTCTTGAGCCAGTTCAAATCAAATATTGATTACAGGCAAAAAAAAAATACAAACGAAAAAACTACAACATTTAAAAAATTATAAATCTATCTTCCGATTTTATTATATTGGCGTTACTTTGTAGAGAATATATTACAATTTGTATGCAAGTCATAGATATGCAATCATATCAAACCGAACACTTTTTATATTACCATTTCCGATTTCTTTGCAACTTAGTATGATAACTACACTCTATAAAATATTTGATTTATAGATTTTTAAAGATCATGATAAAAGGTCCGAGGTAGGAACATTGAAAATGGCACAATTCAAAGAATGAAGGCTTTTTTTAAGGATTTAATTGTATTATGTTATAGTTTGTGGTTTTCTTAAAAAGCCAAAATTAGGCGTATTCCCGTCGATTATATAAAAACCATGTACATTTTAGAGAAGTAATAATAATAAAAACTGTAATATATGTAGACGACCGAAAACGCTATTTTTACCGAATGTATGCATTGATTTTTCTACTAAAACTGATTTTAATACCCTACACCACTTCGTGGACTAGGGTATTATAAGTTAGTTTTCCGCCAAATGTTTGTAACACCAAGTAATAATTGAGCTAAACCCACTGTCTGTCCATCAAAGCTTGTTCGCACTCTACAGGTCGCAATTGTGGTCCGATTATAATGAAATTTGGTAGAAGTTACTTTTTTGACCAAGGCCGATTGGAGACTATCGGTTCAGATTTAAATATAGCCTCCATACAAATATCTCTATAATTTAAACTATTACTGCTCTAGAATGCACATTTTACATGTGATCATGACCAAATTTTCAGGATCGTGTTATATTTGAACTAGAAACAGCGGACGGGAAAGTAGACCACATGGGTCCATGTTTCGATATAGCCCCCATACAAATGTACCTCCGATTTACAATATTACGGCTCTAAAATGCACATTTTACATCGGATCTCGATCAAATTTTCCATACAATATTACATTTAGACTAGAAACACCTATTTTGAAAGCCAGTTATATAGGTCAATGTTTTGGTATAGCCCCCATACAAATGGCCCGCTAGTTCACACTATTGTCGCTCTACCTTGGATCTTGATAAAAATTTGTAGATCATGTTATATTTCAATAAAGAATACATACTTTGAAAGTGATCTATAATGGCCCACTTTTTAATGTAGCGCCCTTACAAATGGGCCCCAATTATTATTACGCCTCTAGGACCCGCATTTTACATCGGAAGTTTATCTAATTTTGCAGATTATCTTATATTTCAGCTAAGAATACATACTATGAAAGTCAAATATATGGCTCCATATTTTGGTATAACCCCCATACAAATTGGGCCCCCAATCTACTCTATTACGGCCCTAGAACTAGAATCATAGTGCCGTGGAAATCGATACAATTTTGCAGATCATGTTATATTTCAGCTAAGAATACCTACTTTGAAAGTGATCTATAATGACACCCTTTTTAAGGTAGAGCCCTCACAAATGGTCCCTATTTTTATTATTACCCCTCTTGGACCCACATTTTACATCGGAAGTTTTCAAATTTCATATTACATCTACGAATACATACATTTAATTGCTGCTGATGATATAAACCTGGATCTAACGTACATTCGAGGAAGAAAAATACATATTCTTCTTAAAGAAATTTTATCTTTATGAGATAACTGACATTGATCTTGCAACAGCTTGGCAAAACTAACTCAAAAATTTTATGATGTTAGGGGACGTACAACATGTTACGATTAAACAACTATTTTAGATTTGTACAGCCACCATTTAGGCGATCTGTATTGCTTGCTGTCGAATCACAGCAAACTGCTTGATTTTTTTTTCAGTTATATCAAACTTCTCCACTGCTTGGTAAAAATCCTTCTTCACCTATTTGCATTGAAAAGTTACTGTCATTGCCAGCCTATCAACCTTTTATATAACTGTGAGCTTTTCCCATCCGCGTGTATCACTAATTCTTGACAGTCGTTTAGTTTAAATTTGCGCTGAATTTCTGTGTATCGCGTTTCCCTAAATTTTTTTCTAAGACGTTGAAAAGAAGCGTGATTAGTTACCAAGTTTTCCGTATCATGCCCGTTTAAATAAGAGCCATTAATATAAAAACCCATTTCTAAAAGAGATTTTATTTGCACCTACCAAAAAGGTCAGAGAGTCAGTGGGTAAAAAACGGCAATGTGCCTCGAGTTGCTGGAACTGTTGCTGCTATCACCATTAGAGGATTTTAAATCAGATCCAAAGCATCTGAATGAGATATATCAAAGTGATTGTTCATATTTTCCACCGAAAGGTCTCTTCTTTATTTTTCCTTGTCTGCAGTTCTAAAAATTGAAACTTCTCGAATAACTAATCCAACACATTCCTACGTTGTAACATTTAAACTTGTTGGTTCGAAGGTGGTCATTCAAAAAGTACTAATTATTTTTCCAAATTTCTGGTTTTATTGGAAAGCTTGAATTTTGTCATTTAACAATGGAACATAATATCATTAATATCGGCTGTACCTCATCCGATTAACAAAATTTTTCAATTTTTATACCGTCCACCTCCAGGATGGGGGCATACTAACTTTGTCATTCCGTTTGTTATACCTTGACATATCGACCTGAGACCCTTTAAAGTATATATATTGTTGATCGTCATAAAATTCTAAGACGATCTGGCCATGTCCGTCCGTCAGTCTGTTGAAAGCACGCTACCATCTAAACGAAAGGATTTAGGACGTCCAAATTTTCCATAAATGTGTCTTATAGTCGTAGATCAGTTGGGATTGAAACTGGGCGAACTCGGACCAAAGGGAAACATTTTTCCTTCACAAGGACTAAAATACCCATAATAACCCCTAATATTTTAGAGTATTAAAGCATATTTTTTCAATATGTCTGTTTGTACTTGATATTGGGTATGCGCATTCCCTCTATAACAAAAATGTGCAGCATAAAGTGATTTTTATTCGTAAGGGGTGAAATGGGACAAAAAATGATAAAAATGATACCAGACAACCTACGACCCACAAAATATTGAGATTTTATTTGCAAATTCAAGCAATTCTTTTACAATCAAAATCAAAAATTCAAATAGAATGAACGATATGAGGAATAATCTATAATATTGATGGCCGACTTTCCTTTATATAGTTAAAACTATAAAGTAAAACCTCCCAGACATGCAGTCTCCTTGGCCAAAAACGACGCAAGACAGGAACCACTAACAATTTGTTCTAAGAATTTTTATGGTTCATTCAATGGTTTTGCAAGACAGGTTAACACCTTGCCACATAACATTTGTACTTGTTTTTTTGTTGCTGCTCTTCTTCCTCATCTTTTTGTAAATTTTTAGCAAATTCCCTTTAAATGACGTGGATACATAAAAGATGACAATAGATGGCAAACCATCTGATCACCGGCCAACCGACGGCAACTATGGGAGGATTCATTGCAAATTCCTAGAAATCACAACATAAACAACACCAATAAAGGAGAGACGTCTATAGTGCTGCTGGCGAAGATGATGAGGCTCATCAGCCTCTTAAAGAAATTGTAACAAATCGAGTTAATACCGCACAAACGGCACAGACAAGCTGGCGAGCGAATGGACAGACAGACGAACGGATGGAAGACAATGAATTGCATAAAATCTGGATGGCAGGAGCAACAACACCACAAACGGGCGACAACAAAAGGTCACAACAATAGAATTACGGTAATTCATTGACAAAAGAATTGCAACATCCAATGCGAGTTGCTCAAACATAAAAAAATGCCTCCATGCCTCGTTATGTGTAGACGTTGCAACCAATGTATCTGGCTGGCATAACACCTTGTAGCTGCTGTTAAACTAAAACAAAGCGTGCAACATGTGCAACTTTGACTGTTGTTGTCTGCCACCAGGAAGGTGGATGGTGATATTTTGCACAAGCAAAAGGTGACATTAGAGGACAAAAGACATTCCCCTGCCATATTGAGGGCAGTAGCAAATGCTATCATTGACGCACGGACGACCGACTTGATTGTTATAAATAATTCAGTATTAAATAAAAATGTGAAATCTGCAGAATACCTGTCGCCTTTCAGTCTCTTCTGCCACAGACAGACAAGGCAGCCTTAGAATAAGGGAAGTCCTAGATTTGTCTCCCTTTTCCAAGAAATCAAACAATAATTCGTAATGCTTCTTGACCTACATACATGTATGTGTATGTGTATGTGTATGTATATTCACAGAGTCCTTTGACATAAAATTGCACAGACTCTTGTAGAACTCTTGGCGTCGTGGCGGCTGTATCAAACAAACTTTGCTTGTCGTCCTAGAAATCAATGATTCTGGTCCTTCTGGGTAATTCATGAATAAATACCGCATCTCTTTGTATTGACAACAAAAAGTGGGTAATTGATGAGCACCTATTGAATTGATAGAAGCAGGTCCTTTTGCCGCTCTTGTCATTCACCAATTTGTTTTAGATGAAATGTATGCATTTTTTTAGAAGTTCGCCATTATTACGTTCTAGGTCACAAAAAATCTGAGGTTGCCAATGTGATTTATTTACTAAATGTGGAATATTTTACGAGGCTTCTTTATAACCTGCTAATTTAACATAAACCACTGCGTCATTTTATATATTTAATAACGTAATTCCAGACAATAATGTATAGGTAGGGATTGGAATTTTGGTCTATTTTTGGGGTCAAAATATTTTGTATTGAACTGACAAAGCAAATAAAAGCATTTTCTTGTAAAGTAAAAATGTATGTATTTTTAATTTTTACAGCAAAAAGAAAGTGAGGCATTATTAAAAAAAAATCTGCCGATGCAAAATGCATCAACGTGTTGGTTGTTTGGGGGAGATTTTTCGAATATATAATAATTTCTATTTGCAATGAATTGCATATTAAAAACGTCAAGTGTCATATTAGTATGAATATCAGAAATATTATATCAACACTTCATATATTTACGTCTGCAAAAATCCTCCCTTGAAATATTTTCTTATTGATATTTATTTGATACTACACCATTTCCAAGTGTAATTCAGAAAATATCAATTGTAATTCAGAATTTCCATTTGAAATTCAGAACACATCAGTTGATATTCAGAAATTCCATTTGAAAGTCCGAAGTTGTCAATTCATATTCAGAAATTCCATTTGAAATTCAAAACTCATCACTTGATATTCAGAAATTTCATTTGAAATTCAGAACTCGTCACGGAATTAAATCATGTAAATCTCTTAATACAAAGAGTAGAATGGTAACACACAAAGAACGTAAAACTACAGGAGGAGAAATATCGCTATTTATATGTTAACTTCCAGAAATGCAAGAGTAACATTTGCTTCTGTAAAGCACATTTGTTTGTTGTTATTTTATTGTTGCTAAGAAAACAAAATATTTTACAACATCTAACAATAAAAGATATGTATTCATTTCGTTTTCGTGTATATTCTTAAATTCTTTTCCTCATTTTCATATTTTGATTTAACATGTAAATATGGCTACAAAATTTGCATTCGCTGTCATCTCTCAACGTTGCGTCGGTCATAACATCAAAGAGCGAGCTTACTTGTCTTGAATATAGAAAGTCTTTGCTAACACTCCACTTATCTTGTAAAGTTGGTTAACTCGGCCAAGTTAAATTTTGAAACGAAAATTATGTACCGATTACAGAAAAATGATATTTTTGTTGTTTTTAATTTCACGTCTATTGAAGCTCAAAAAGTGATTCGCTATTAATTGTCTGTTAAATATTATTAAAGATTGTGTTCTCTCCTTTCCAATATAACAATGTAAATAGTTTTGAAATCGGCCTAATAATAAGATATACAAATATCTCTTAAACTAATTGTAATCGGTAAATAAATACACTTTTGACAGTAGCCCCCATACGCACTATGGATACAAAGTTTGGAAAACACTTCAAATCTATGTAGGTCAAGATCTGTTTTCCGTTACACAATTAATTAAAAAATTGATTTGGAACCACTGTGTGCCGTCCAACCATCCTGTCCACTTGTATACATTTTATTCCCTGTGTAGTTATCCATGCATATTTGCAAATATGTGCAAATTTTGAACCAATATATAACAGACTGCAATATTTGGAATCTGTTATAGATGAAGCTAAGGCTACAATTAGTGTCGGAGATTGCAGCCGTGCTATACAACATTCATCGACTTTTCACCAACAAGCTTTAGCCATGGAGGACATGCCTGTTGGACGTTAATTTTAATTTTTCTGCATAATGTTCTCATATTATTTCATTGAATTATACGATTCTTACTTTACTATATCTTGATTTCATTGCATATTTATAATGCAAATAATAAACAATAATAATAAAATAATTGTGTTCTTTAATGAATTTTATCATTTTAAATATATTTATGTATGACTGAATTTGGAGAATATCGAGTTATTTCTCCATAAATGTTTTCCGAATTTTGATAACTTCTGAATTTCATATGAAAGGTTCTGAAATTCATTTGATGAGTTCTGAATTTCAAATAACAAGTTCTGATTTTCAATTGATGAGTTCTGAATTTCAAATGGAATATCTGAATATCAATTGACGAGTTCTGAATTTGAAATGGAATTTCTGAATATCAAGTGATGAGTTCTGAATTTCAAATGGAATTTCTGAATATCAAGTGATGAGTTCTGAATTTCAAATGGAATATCTGAATATTAATTGATGAGTTCTGAATTTCAAATGGAATTTCTGAATTTCAATTGGCGAGTTCTGAATTACAATTGATCTTTTCTGAATTACACTTGGAAATGGTGTAGATTTTAAGCGGCGTTGCAAGGGTTCATTCTTCCCTATTCTGCATATTCTTCATATGCTCTTGAAGATAAAATGAATACAGTTGATAGTTTTAAAATATTGTTTGTATGGCCGGTACCACGCCCCTTAGTCATAGCATGACCTAGTATATCAAGGAATCATCCCCTGCCCAGAAGTTAGCAACAGAAAAAATTACAAGAGGAACATACATAATATATAAAAGTTAATCTAACTCGAATCGAATATAAACAAGTAAGGAAAGGCTAATGGGTCGTTCTTCTCCATTACAGTTGAATTCGGGGAAAGAAGTGATATCGGGAACGATTTTTGTAGTCATATGTCATATAGTCGGCCACACCCGACTTTAACCTTCCTTACTTGTTTTTTTTTTTAATTTTTTGCCATACAAAAAATAATTTCATGTTACCCCCAAAAAATAAGATTGGATTGTTTAAATATGATCTGCAAAATATTTCGTAGATGGTTCAAGCAGTCTGCGACATAAAAACTCCTTGTAATTAGTTTGTGTTGAATTTTTCCCCATATTTTTTCTGAATTAATAGAACCAAGAAGGCTCTTTAACTTTAAATTTTGATTCTTGTCTTAGAATAACTTCTTTTCCGAATTATTGGACGTCATTTTGTTTAAAAAAATTTGAAAGTTTTGGCCCTAAGACTAATCTTTTGTGTTAAACACAAATATGGAATCACTGGCGTAAATTTTCGTCCCATACTCATATATATTGATTCCTTCTATTTATTTCATAGCACCTTTTAAAAACATTTCAAAGAAATATAATCTATAAACGTCCAATAAATCTACCAATAATTTCCAATAAGACAAGTATACAAATTTAATCAAGTATTAATTTAATTTATAATTAATGTGATTTCAAGGTCTATTAATTCAGAAAAAATTCACAAAGTGCAACATGAAAAAAATTATATTTTTTAAGCAGCGTTATGATCACAGATGGATAGACCTACACTGAAGGATTTTTCCTTCATAAAATTTATGAAACGATTTCATAAAAGTTTTTCATAAATTTAATGAAATATTTCTTCATATGTATGCAAAATACATAAATAAAATGAAATGTTTCATACAATATTTTTATAAACAGTTCATAATTCATAAAACAAAATTGTTAAATTAGTGAAACATATTTTCATAAGATCAAAAAAGATTTCTAGTATTAAAGAAACAATTCTTAAATATTATGAAATATGTCATAACCAATAAAATATTTGTGTTATGAAATGTCTTCATATATATTCATTCATTCATTTTTAAGAAATGTTTCATAACTTACAACTACGTTTTTAGTGTGTCGACTTTATTCGTTGAATGCTAGCAATTCTCATTTGTACTCTGTTGACTCTGACATAAGTATGAAACCTGATTTAGGTCAAAGATATATTCATTGCAAAGACTCTCGTAATGGTGGTTTGTGTTAATTGCTTAGTCAACGAGTCTGACCTTTTTTGCTTTTTTGTTTATATTGGAAACTGCAGGTATTACTATTTATGAAACTCTTTCATAGAATTAATGAAGTTTCTTCATAAAATCTATGAAAAGTTTCTTTCATCATATTATGAAAAATGATGAATTTTTGTGACAAAAATTCTTCGAATGAAGAACTGCATTTCAAAGTTTCTAAGAAATGTTTCATAAATTTTATGACACTTTCCATTGATTTGTGTTGTATGAAACATGTTTCATACATTTTATGATATGTTTCTTTGGCGACTTTTTAATGAAAATTTTCACTTAGGTTGAGACAAAATCATAAATATTATGAAGATAATTCTTTCACTGTATGAACGAAATATTTTGTAAGTCCTATCTTAAATTTTGATGACCGCATCAATTTATTTTCGCGACCCATCCTAATTTTCAAATTTAGAATGTTTTCTTCGTTATAATGGACAACTATACTCCTGTTATAACAAAACTCAGTAGCAGACATTTTAGATTGGTGGAATACCTGTCGCCCTTATGTCTGTTCGGCAACAGAAGAAGACATGCCTTCTACTACGAGAACAATGACAGCAAACCTTAAAACAAGGAAGTATTTCATGTGTCATTCTTTTCCAAGAAATGCTGCTTGACCTATATTGTCCTTGCTTACAAATTCATCATAAGATTGTGGAAAATATTTCGCAAGTCCTTTGGCATTGGCGGCCGCATCAAACAAATTTATTGTCCTTAAAAAATCAATGATTTTGTCGTTTGTCCTTCTGAGTAATTCATGAATAAATACCGCATGCCTTTGTAGTGACAACAAAAAGTGGGTTATTGTTGTCGACTCATTGAATTGCTGCAGGTCCTTTTGAGACACTTGTTAGTAATGTCACTGTGTACAGCGATAGGGTGGGCATTTTGTTTTTGTCAGTGACCTTCGGAAATTTTGGCCGAAATTGCAAATGTTTATTTGCGGTTTCTTAGATCTAACACATTATGCGTGTGAAAAATATGAAAACTATTTCGAAACAATTTTATATTTCCAAACAAAAATTTCCCAGAACATACGCTAAGGTGGTAGCAAGGTCGAACTGCCATTACGTGAAAGAGAAATTCCAATGTTTAAATTCCAAATTTAAACCACAATTGAATTCCATACTTTTTGAAACATCTTTTCGGCATTTTTGCAAAAGATTTCATTTTTCGGCAAATGCTTTCTCATCTTTCCACGCACGACTGACCAAAGACGAGCAAAGATGTAATCAAATCCTTTTTTCGTATTAGGCCTCGAAAACAAAGAGGCTTCTTCTGTTTGGCAATCTTTTGCTTGTAGTTTCAATGGCTAATTCTAATTCCCTCTCTTTCTCTCTCGCCCACTATCTTTGTACAAGGATTAACTGTAATCCTTGGCTACTTGCTGCTTAGTTATCAAACAAAAGACAACAAAGTCACCTCAATTCTGTAGGTTTAGTAGATCAGAGCGATCGATATCTTGGCAATCTGAGACGAAATCTTTTCAATACACACAGGTGCATGAATGTGTTGTGTGGTGGCATGCAACACGTAAGCATTGTACGTATTAAAAATTCCTTTGATCGTAGAAAATGCTTGTTTGTAATGTAAAGAAGCGTGTTTTTCTTTTTCAGTAAAATATTTTGAAGGAGAACGATTTTTTATTCGAAACTGAACTCATTCGAAGTGTTGGTTACAAATGTTGCAAAACAAATTTTATCGAAGACTACGTATAACATTTTCTGATGTAATTTGGCTTTCTAAACTCGAGAACGATATCAAAGAATATTTTTACTGATACTTTTAAAAATACAAAATACATTTTGGAATTAATGGTTCGATCACACCCTCTTATATGTTCAATTAAAGGTAACTATGATGGCCACATATGTTACAAATACCATTCCATCAGATAGAAATAGTAGTTTTGTAGTAGTCACCAATTGGGTAACAAACGATTTTTTCTTAACAAACTTTTCTAATGGCTCAAAATAGGCGTAAAATAAAAAATGGAAAACGAAATATTTTGCAATCATATTTTCGTTTGTTTTATTTCGGCCATTAATGAGCAATTGAGTTGAACTGGACTCAATTAAATTGCGCATATATATTTTATAGAACACAAACTTATTTACAAATGGAATGGTGACATTTATTACTTGAGCGAGCCCATGTAAATATAATTCAAACATGAAATTATTTTATTTTATATTTTAATAGCTAACAAATAAAATAAGGGTATTTGTAAAAATCTATAAATAAATGTAGAAGAAGAAGCACTCTTTGTAGAGGCACAATAATTTAAAAATCATGATTTTTATACACTCCACGAGAGTATTATGTCTTTGTCCATTTGTTAGTAACACCTAAAAGGAAACGAGTTAGACCCATCGTTTATTATACAGGTCGGCTTAGAATCACTTTCTGCCTATCTGTCCATCTATTGTTGTAATCAAATTACGTCGCAATTATAGTCCGACCCTTACAAAAATTGGTAAGTTGTGTGGACCAAGGACGAACGCTATTTAATTTGAATCAAATCGGTTCAGATTTAGCTATTGCCGCCATACACATGTCGCTCCCGATTTGACTTTTTTAGCTCTAGAAACCACACATTTCACTGGATTTGCTTCAAATTTGTCACAGTACCCTATAATTAAACTGGAAACAGCTATGGAGAAAATCGGTCAGATCGGTTCAGATTTAGATATAGCCCCCATACAAATGCCGCTCCCGATTTGACTTTTCCGCTCTAGAAACCACACATTTCACTCGATTTGCTTCAAAATTGGCACAGTATCGTATAATTGAACTGGAAGCAGCTATGGTGAAAATCGGTCAGATCGGTTCAGATTTAGATATAGCCCCTATACAAATATTGCTCCCGATTTGACTTTTTCCGCTCTAGAAACCACATATTGTACCCTTTAAAATTGGCACAACATCTTATAATCCAACTAAAAACACCTATGGTGAAAGTGGGTATATATATAGTATAGTTGAGCATCGATTATCCGGATAATCGATTTTACCTGTTGATTGTGGTAAAATTTTTACTCGCTTTTACATAAATGTTTGTTTTATTTATTCAATATGCACACTTACAAGTTATAATACTTATACATTTTTAATTATTACTTACGTAATTACTTAAAAAATCATTTAATGTGGTTTGTTTTTTCTTCTTAACCTGAATATTTTCTGCCAAAAGCTTCTCTTGGACACGGTAGATTTGAATTTTATCTTGTTCTGTCGTCGCCTTTGTTCCCGGATAATTGAGGTAATCGCGGTTAATAAATTGGCATACAAATATTTTCCTTTCGTTATCGATCCCGGATATTTGTTTTTCCCGGTTAATTTAATCACGGATAATCGATGATCAACTATATATATATATATATATACAAATGTTGCTCCCAAATTTCGCCTACATACACCGTTCCATGCTTCAATATATCCCCATACAGATGTCCTTTTTGATTTATAATTTTTTGCCAAACACATACATTTACAGGATACAAATCCTTCCCGATTTCATTTTTTTACAGAATTGAATTGTAATAGGATTAAGTGGAGTGTCATATAGTCGGCTCCGTCCGACTTTAGCCTTTCCTTACTTGTTCATTTTTGTATAAATACCTTGAAAAAATCCTTCACAAAGTAAATAACAAATAATGTAATTTGTAATTTTCCCAATTCATCTGAAACGACATTTTTAGCCATCATAAGTACCTTGAATTGAACATATAGGTGGTTTTTATCGGCCTTATAGTTCCAAAATGAGATTACAAATGTTAAACGTAACTTCGACGAAAATTGGAATTTTAAGAAAAATTAAAAAAAAAATCTTTTAATATTCTTTAGAAAGTCAAAATACATCAGAATATGTTATACATGTCCCTTCGGAAAAATAGTAATATCAGTTGGTTTTTGATTTGTAATTGATTGGGCTTCTGCATCCGTTCATAGATCTGGAGGCTGGCAGCAAGTCATCCGAACGGGCAGGATCAGATTCATCATGACAGGTTTATATAGACAGTCGCTTCTGCCACTCGCCTTAACACGAGGAACAGAAGCCGATGGTTGCTATTGGTTATTCAAAGTCGCCTATCAAGATAAGCACAATTTTAGCCAACTAAACATAATCACTTTTTTCAACATGACCTTCGGAAATTCACGTACCAAATTTGATAACTTTTGTCCAGCTGTCCGTCTTGCTCCCTGTCTACTGGAGATGTCAATAACCGGCGCATTTCAGGAAGCCGGATTCGGTTCATTCGAAAATTCAAAATTAAAACAGAACCGGTGCATACAAACAAACCTGTTTTTTGTTTAATTTAAGCAAAAATTCAATCTTTTTTGAGTGTAATGATTGACTAAGTTATTGAAGTTTTTATTTATACTATATTTCTGCATGAATACAAGTTTTGGTCATTCCTGTTCACATATCTCATTATTTTACGAATTGAAGTCTAATAGAAATACTTCAGCTAATAATGGTAAAAAACATGGCAACGATTTTAATAAAAAATCCCCAATTTGGAACACATTTTCTCCATTTTGGGAATTCGGGTATTTTTTAATGGGGAATCTAGTAATTTTGTCATCGTCTTTATCATTTTGACGAATTTTAAGTATTTCTTCCTCAGAGGCTGTCGATTTTCGTAGAAGTGCAGTAATATTACAGGAAAATATATTTTTTTTATTATAGCCAAACAAATACAAATATTGACAAAATAATTTTATAAGTAAATATAATATTTTTATTATTTCAATAATTTAATATTTATAAGATAACATTTATAAGGCAAGGATACCAATACGTTTACACTATATATATCGAAGTAATACCTGAAGCCAATTCAAAAAATAAGTATTCTTATATTTATATTTTCAAAAAAGCTTAAATGCCATAAATAGTGGTACATAGTGGGTGCTACGGTTGGTTACATTTCCATTCCAAAAGTACAAATTTTGAAAATTCATTATCTCACGTACAATGTGCAGAATAACCTATGATTCAACTTCATGATTCAACCAGTTTTTGCCGTAAAAGTAATAAGTACGAAATTAAAAACATATTTTTATTTTGCGTGTCTATGAAGTTAGGGGAATGTATACACCGAATTCCATGATTCTAGCTGCGGTCAGTTAGTTGGTACCATTTTTATCCTCTTTTTCCTATTTTACCTTAAGACTACGACTTTCTAAAATCTCTTTATTTTACGTGTCTATATAATTAGAGGGATGTACACACAGAATTAAATCATTCTAACTGTAGTCGTTTCGTTGGTACTATTTTTATCCCTCTGTACCCATTGTATCCCTTTGGGCCGATTTTGCCCACTTTCAATCCCAACCGATCTACGACTATAAGACGCATTTATGGAAAATTTGAACATCCTAGCTCCTTTCGTTTAGATGCTAACGTGCTTTCAACATACGGATGGGCATGGCTAGATCGTCTTAGAATTTTATGACGATCAAGAATATACATACTTTCAGGTCGATATTTCAAGGTGTTACAAACAGAATGACAAATTTAGTATACCCCCATCCTGGAGGTGGATGGTATAAATATACAAGGGAAAACATGATTTTTGGAGTAGTTCACAGACGACTTGACACAGCGACGAAATACGGAACTTGGCGCAATCACTGGACGCGCCACATTGCATTCTATTGTGGTTCCATGAGTTGTGGAATGGGCAACTCACATGAAGCAGACAACTGCAGTAGTTTTATGCATTTGTAGTTCAGAAAAAAATTGAAGACAATGGCATTTCCGTTTGGAGGAAATGAGCCCAGTGGGATAACAGTTTAGTGCAAAGACTATAAGGAGTACTCGTAGAGTGATTAAACTCAGCATTTCTAGGGATTAATCGCCAAAAATGGAGATTAATTCAAAAATCAAAATTTATTTTTTTGAAAATTCTTTATTATACGATTAAAGAATATAAAATTTTACATCACTACCGAAAATAACAATGGCATGTGTTGTTTACTTTTACAGTTGCACTGCCTTAAATTCATGCATGTTTTGAGTTTTACGCGAACAGTTCTGAAAATTGCAAATTGACATACTTCAAAGGTTAATATCTTTTTCTCCATTGTAAAAAGTAGCACTTTGATTATAGAATCTTCAAGTTCAGATATTTTATAGTGATTTTACAAGAAAATGTTTTAACGAAAGTATTTCAGAAATATTTTTAAAAAATTGTTGAAAATATGTCTAAATTGAAGGTATTTTTAAAATCTATGTGGAGTTTTAAATGTGAATTCTGTAATATACCGCCAGATGGTGAGTTTCTAATTAAATTACAATGTGTTAACTTCAATATTCCGCGATTACATGTTGCGCGTTTTTGCGCCAATTTATTTTATTAAATAAATTGTGAAAATAGTTACTCTTTATGGGTGCTTATACATTCACTTTTATTGTACAACTGGAATTTAGATTATGACGAAAACTTAATATTTAATATTTTGTAATGAAAAATAAGTCTTTTTATTTACTTAACACTTAAATGAAACAATTATTTCTAATGAAAATCATTCACAGAAGCAGAATGAGGCTCCAAGTCGCACAATAAATCTTAATCTTATAAACATCCCTATATAAAATCGAAGTGGTTTAAGGTATAACAAGTACGGAAAGCGTACAGTCGGGTAATGCCGGCTATATGATACCCTGCATCTTCTACCCTATTTCAAGTAATTTTCTATCAATTCTAGATGAATTAAAATTTCTGTAACAGTTTAATGCCGGACACATTCGAAACATTTTCCTTAATGAACAAATGTCACCAAATCTGGTGGGACATTTGTATGGGGGCTTTACCAAACAATGGCTCGATGCCACCGAATTTAACTACAGCAGTTTCTAGGTAAAACATAACGTTATGTGCCAAATGCGAACAAAATTGGGCAAACAATTTTGTTGCTAGAGCGGAAAAGTCAAATCTGGAACGACATTTGTATGGGAGGTATACCTAAACTAAACCGATGTGATATATGATATAGATATATATAATGTATTGTGCCAAAGTGACATTTGAGTGGAAGATATATCTAAATCTGAACTGATTTGCTTCAAATTTAATAGCGTCCATCATTGATGCAAAAAAAATAGCTGTACCAAGTTCCGTTGGGATTGGATAATAACGGACGGATTATTAATTTATTTTCCAGGAAAACCATTTTTTCCACTAAATTGTACTCAAATTGTATTTTCTTTTACTGATAATGGTGTAAATATTGACAAAATATAAACATTACCTGACCCGAAGGCTTCCCCGAATTAATTTTCATTTTTGGCGATTTCAGCCCTCCGTGCGTATATGACTTGGGGCTCCATGTTCTTGCAAGCGAGACCATTGGCCATTGACCTATCACAAATATTATGATACAAAGCCTGCCTGGGTCCTTTGCACCAGAATCAGACGCTACGAACCGCTCTGCCCGACCTAATCAAAGGAACCCGATACTGCCCTATGATTCTCCTAGGAACTATGGGATATATCGATGTCACATCGTCTGTGGCATCAAAAATCCAATGTGGTCGGTCTTTGAACATTCTTTAAGACATTCTCTTCTGAATATGTCCAAAGACGGCTAAAGCTTATACGAGTTGTTGGGCTTCCAACTATGAAGTATCCCGAGACGAGCACGCTAGCACAGTCATTGCCAGTAAGATTCCAAAGACATTTCAATAATCCATAAGCCGTCCGTGTGGGAAAGTTGACCTCAGAGGGACTAACGAACGTCTTTTTGGATTCGAAGTCTATAGGAGTTCGAAGTGTACGCAGAAGATATTATAGAAGGTGAACATGTCAGTATGTTCTGCAGCAGAAAGTCGAAATAGAGATAGCTTTGGAAGATAGCGGCTGCTCACACCTAAGTAATTGTGGAAATCTGGCGATTGGGTTGTTGGTACCTTTGGTGAAGTGCACTAACTCCACTTTGAAACGTAGACTCATACCCAGACCGTTCTGGAAATGTCTGTGACAAGACCCCACCACCTCCCAGGTTCAACTGCTTCGGTATCCATACAAAAGCTGACTTGTCCAAGTTCAATATAATTTCGAAATAAACGTTGAATCTTTTAATGGTGTGTGGCAAGTTTCGAACTATTTCGATATTTTAGTACCTTTTCCTTCGTCTTCCCAGTCGACGACTTGTGGAGAACAGCAAGTACTTTGCAGCCGTTGAACCATCTAACTATGCGGTGCATGCAGGCATGCATCATTCAAATGACAATCATTTAATGTGGCAGTAGCTGTAAGCAGCATTTGTTAAACAGGGTTAATTACCTAACCAGGAAACCTAATACACGTACTTTCTTTGCTTTCAAAAACCAACAGCAGATTTTCTCTTATGGCTCAACAGCAACAACAACAGCAGCAACACAACTACAGAAATTTTCCACATTATAAATAATTAAAAAGCGGCGGCAGCAGCAACAACAGGCATATTTGCTGCACAAAGATAACACTGAGGACTGAGGTTGTTGCAAGTTGCAAGCCGGCCAGCAAGAGTGCAACAACAAAAGAAAACGCTAGCAATATTGTAATCTGATATTGTCTTGTTAAAAACCACAATTAACAGTTTCAATAGAAAATCACCAGCTAGTATGTTGTACGTTCGGCCGGATCGATAGTTTGTGAAGTCAGACGCGCTCTGCGCTCTTCTCTCCGGCCATGCAGCAACAACATGGCATTACCGCAGATTTGACATGATCAAATGATCAACAACAACTACGGCAACAGCACCGGTGACAAAAGGGACTCTTTTCGCCAGCCAACCAACCAGCCAGCATGCAAACGAACGAACGAAACTTGCCAACAACTTGTCTGTCTGTCGATCAGATGCCGCAATTTCTCCAGCTCCGGCTTGTACCTTGCCTTGTTGTCATCATCTTTTCTGTGGCAACATGTGAAATGAGCTATTTGCTATTTGTGCCACAGCGTCGTCTGTCTGTGGAATAGTTAGACTAAAAATCGATATGTCATTTTTGTTGTTTCTCTGTAAAACCGCCCATCAATTGATGATGTACAGAAAGACAAGGGAAACACGGTAACACGGCAACAACAACAACGAGCAGTGCCAACTGCTAGAGAGCGATCATGATCATCATCTGCATGATGCCAAGACGATCATCATCCACATCAGGATCATGCGGCAACAACAAATCGTGTTGCTGGCCAGAATAATAAGAAAACATCCCATTGACAATCAACTCCAAAAGACAAACTCTCGGTGACAACAACCAACATTTGCCTTTATCAGCAGTTGCAAATCTGTCCAAGCTCAAGACGATGACGAAGACGCTCGCTCTCGCTCTGCCCGCCTGCCTTGGAAGCCAATGAAACACCAACAATGAATGCTCTCGAGTGAAGTTACATTGATTTCTTTTTGAACATCTTTTCCAGAAAAGCGTTGCTGTTGCCGCAAAGACATGTTGTTGATGTTTTGCCATGATGTTGATGATGATCACTGGCTGACTGGTTGCCATGCCAGCCCGGCTGGTTGATGCCACAGTGTAAAGTGCCGGAGTCGACTACAGTTGACTTTGGTGTTTCCAATGCTGAGGTCCGTCTGTAAGTCAGTCCCCGACTGTCTGTCTGTCTCTCTGTTTGTCTGTTTGTCTGTTTCTTCCTTGTCGTTTGATGAAACCAATATATGACAGTTACAAAGTGTAATTCTAAACTGTTGTTGTTGCTGTAGCTGTAGCTGTTGTCGTTATTGTTTTAACTATGCCCCCAGTTGTGGTGGTAGCTCCAAAGGCACCACTTGGTGATGATGTGTCTCTTTGCCATGGATGACACATTGAACATCTGTACCGTTAAGGTCACAACCACAGAATGTTTAACACGATGGATGGATGGATGGATAGATGGCTGGAGCAAAAACAAAAAAATGCAAAATAAAAGAATGTAAACAATGTTCGGTGCATCTTAACAACATGACAGGTTGTAAGTATGTATAAATATAGTCAGGGCCAATCAACGTATGGAAATTGTTTAATTAGATATATTTATATACGTTCAAAGTAATGTTAACTTCCAGGGAGTTTACTGGAGGACTTTGTAGTTAATAGGATGGAACCTCAAAGCTCGTTGTATGCGAATGATTCGTTCAGTAAAAAACCGCATAAAACGATCCTGGATTTAAGAAAATTACATAAATTCAAATCAAAGCATTCAATATCAAAGAAACTCGCATAAAAACAAAAGCAAACAAGTAAGAAGGCGTTAAGTTCGGCCCGGCCGAACCACGGAGTGCATTCCACAGTATTACCAGCAGATTAAAGGATGTCGACTTTACATAGAAGTACAGTACCATATTACGAAAATTGTGATATTTTGATGCACATTATTATATTTATATACTATATTTATAATTGTTTACTATTTCAAACTATAATGTATACTTATGCGCACTGTTTAGAATCGACTACTATATATAAATAAAATGCTGAAATTGTGAAAGTGAACTTGCATAATTATTACGCGATTGTTGGTCGCCATTAGAAAGAAGCATTTTCAGATACAGAAAAAGTGATAAGAAAAGTATAAATTTAAAAGATATCCCCATTCGCCCCATTCTCCGCCCAAATGTACAAATAGTCATAGTCAGAATGTATACACCGAGTTTTATGGTATCAACTTCAGCGGTGTGGAAGGTCCCATTTTATCCCTCTTTTTAATTAGATTTCGAAAAATCCCTCTATTTTACGTGTCTATGCAATTAGAGGGATGTACACACCGAATTTCATGATTTTAGCTGTTGTCGTATCATTGGTACCATATTTTATCCCTTTTTGTCCCATTTCGCCCACTAAAACTTGTATTTTCTTTGTGGTGCTTCCAAGCTACAAGAGGAACAACAAATTTTAACTGTATGAAAATAAGAAATTTAATTAATAAGCTAATATTTGTATACTATATATATAATGGATATAATACTATCTCACGTACGCAACTTTATGATTCTACCATTTTTTTGTCGTAAAAGCAACAAAATAAAGTATGAATTTGGAAAAAAAAATATTTTACGTGGCTATGTAGTCAGAGGAATGTATACACCGAATTCCATGATTCTATCAGCGGCCATTTTGTTGGTACCATTTTTATCCCCTTTGTCCAATTTTGCTCCCTCAAGAGTACGACTATCTAAAATCTCTTTATTTTACGTATCTAAACACTTTGAGGGATGTACACACTGAATTTCATCATTCTAGCTGTATTCGTTTAGTTGGTACTATTTTTATCCCCTGTAGCCATTGTATCCCTTGAAAGTACGAATTTGGAAAAAAACGTTTTATTTTTCGTGGCTACGCAGTCAGAGGAATGTATACTACGAATTTCATGATTCTAGCTGCTTTCATTTGGTAGGTACTATTTTTATCCCCTTTTTCATTTGAGCCCCAAAAAGTATGCATTTTGGAAAGTTCTTTTATTTTACGTGTCTACGCAATCAGAGGAATGTATATATCGAATTTCATTATTATAGGTGCAGCCGTTAGGTTGGTACTATTTGTATCCCTCTATCCCCATTTAACCCCTTGAAAGTACGAATTTAGAAAAAATACTTTTATATTATGTATCTACACTATTAGAGGAATGTACACGCCAAATTTCGTGTTTCTATCTGTTGTCGTTTGATAGGTACCATTTTTTATCCCTTTTTGTCCCATTTCGCCGCCTACAAATAAAAAACACTCTATGGTGCTCTTTATGCTATAAAGGGAATGCGCATTGCAAATATCAAGTAAATACAAGCTAATATGCTAAAAAAAACATGCTGAAATACTTTAAATATTAGGGGTATTTTCAGTCCTTGTAAGGGAAAAAATTTTCCCTTTTGGCTGATTTCGTCCACTTTCAATCCCAACCGATCTACAACCATAAGACACATTTAGGAAAAATTTGAACCTCCTAGCTCATTTCGTTCGGCCGCTATCGTGCTTTCAACAGACAGACAGACGGACATGGCTATATCGTCTTAGAATTTTACCACGACCCAGAATATATATACTTTATGGGGTCTCCGATGAATATTTCAAGGTGTATACCCCCATCCTGGATGTGGAGGGTATACAAATATTTCATATTAAAATATTTCGTAATAAACAATAAAGAAAACCCAACAATGAATTAATTCAGTCAAATAGGAGTCACAACATAATTATCTGCACCGCACAGTGGAATATTTGCATACAAGCTGCGGCAAAAATTACAAGGAATAGAGGTAGGATCTTGAAATTTCGCACATATCCCTTACATCGTCAAATTAGATCAAAAAGGATTTTTTTTGTTTAAATCCGCCCACCTCCCATGTAAGTTAAAATGAAAAACGTCATAAATTTCTTTTTTTTAATATATATGTGAATACAAATAATTGCCAGTAATTTCATTTGAGTCCACAATTAAATGAAAATTGCCAGTGCCACATAAAATTTTTTGCTTTCTAACAATTTTGGAAATTTTTTATAAAAATTATTTTATTTTTTAATCGATGACACACGGCTATTATTGCTTTATATTCAATTTAACATTAATTTCGACCCAATATTTACATGCGCTCTGATGCCATAAAACCTTACATCCCTAAAGTATGCTTTAAATATTTTTTTCCAAAATACATTAACAAAGAACAACGCAAAAAGTATTGCTACATTTTTGACTTAGAAGGTTTTGCCATTTCTGTAATTAAATCGATGTTGGCAGCTATAAACAGAATATTCTTCTTAAAATGTATAAACAAGACAATAGTTTAACAATATTTGTAAATGCCGAGGCATTGGTCGGCCTCGCGAATACAGTTTTTACTGTAGAAAATTAACAATACTAAATAAATACAACCTACAGGTAAACCTCTGCCTGAAAAGGAAAGCAAAGGCGTAACAACACTTTTTTAAACGCGAAATAACACCTCAAGCGCTCCTATATTCTACGATATAAACGAAATTTCAATACGAAACATGGTTTCCGCTATACATCCTAATAAAATAACCTCTATTATGAGGAAATTTGGAACTATTTTAGCATTTATGAATTTTAAATGCGTTAAAAGCTTAGGTTAGCCGCTATATTGGCAAAAATCTTTTAGAATATGCTTAATAGGAAGGTTCTTTGCAAAATGTAATCAGTATAGTTGAGATTTGGGTGCATTGGCTGATTTGGGAGTTTTTGCCGCTGATAATACACTGTGCGCTGTCTAGACGTATTTTCATTAAAGGTAGAGAGAATGGTCAAGGAGTTTTAGGAGCTTAATTTTTTCCATACAAAATTATTTCGCATCACACTTTTTTGGTGTTGACTTTTCAGATGTCATGATAGCCTGAAAATAAATCGTTCGGTATTTGGATTCATATTTAAAATTTCGTTTTGTGAAGCATCACACACAGTATACTCTTGAACTATATTATACGCATCTGAAACTATAGGTGAAATGCAGTAAATTGGCGTTTTTATACCCTCCACCTCCAGGATGGGGGTATACTAACTTTGTCATTCCGTTTGTAATAACTTGAAATATCAACCTGAGACCATATAAAGTATATATATTCTTGATCGTGATAAAATTATAAGACGATCTAGCCATGTCCGTCCGTCCGTCTGTCACGCTAGCATCTAAACGAAGGGGCTTTCCATAAAGCTTATTATGGAAATCCGTCTTATAGTCGTAGATCGGTTCGGATTGTAACTGGGCGACATCGGTCCAAAGGGAAACATTTTTTCCCTCACAAGGCCTAAAATACCCATAATAACCCCTAATATTTTGGAGTTTTTAAGCACGTTTTTCACTATGTCTACTTGTACTTGCTTGATATTGGGTATGCGCATTCCGCCAATAACAAAAAGTTGCACCATAAAGTGATTCTTATTCGTAGGCGGTGAAATGTGGCAAAAAAGGGATAAAAATGGTATGTATCAAACGAAAACAGCAAGAAGCACAAAATTCAGTGTGTGCATTAGAGCGTACCAGGTTACAAGTAAAAAAAAAAAAAGTTCGCCGTACACCTTCGAATATGAAGTATTATTGAAAGGTAGTTTCAAAAAATTTTTTTTTATTTTTTTATGCCGAACGTAGGGGTCGCGCTTTTACATTTTTCTATATAACTTCTGCATTTATAAACGGATTTTAAAGTGTGATACATCGATGTTTTTGTCCGATTTTTTTGTCTTTGAAGTCATTGAGCTCAAACATGATTCATGATTTTATGCGAGCTTTAATTTTCGATTATTAGAGTGGTACATTAGGGTAGTAGCAACTGAGAAATGATGGGTAAGTACCAGAAGGGGGTGCTTGAGCTCAATGACTTCAAAGACAAAAAAATCGGCCTCGTCGAGACAAAAACATCGATGTATCACACTTTAAAATCCGTTTATAAATACAAGTTATATAGAAAAATGTAAAAGGCGACCCCTACGTTCGGCATAAAAAAATAAAAATTTTTTTTTTGAAACTACCTTTCAATAATACTTCATATTCGAAGGTGTACGGCGAACTTTTTTTTTGAGGTACGCCCTAGTGTGCATTCCTGTAATTGAGTAGATACATAAAATAAAAGTATTTTCCCCAAATTCGTACTTTTAAGTCGTAAAATGGGAATAGAGGGATAAAAATGGTACCAACCAAACGGTTGCACCTAAAATAATGAAATTCGGTGTATACATTCATCTAACTGCACATTAAATAAAGAGATTTTTCGATATATGTACTTTTTCGGGTTAAAATGGAAAAAGGGGATAAAAATTGTACAAACCAAACGGATGCACCTAAAATAATGAAATTCGATGTATACATTCCTCTGACTCCGCAGACACGAAATATAAATGGTTTTTCTAAATTCTTACTTTCAGGGATACAATTGGGACAGAGGGATAAAAATGGTACCAACTAAACGGCTACAGCTAGAATGATGCAATTCGGTGTGTACATCCCTCTAATTGCTTAGACACGTAAAAGCATTTTTAGAAAGTCGTACTCTTAAGGAGGTAAAATGGGAAAAAGGGAATAAAAATGGTACCTCGTGTACATTCCTCTAATTTCGTAGTCATGTAAGATAAAGAGAATTTAGAAAGTCGTACTTTTAAGAGGTAAAGGGGCCAACCAAATGACCGCAGCTATAACCATGGACCTTTCCTCTGACTGTATAGACACGCAAAATAAAAAGATTTTTCCAAATTCGTACTTTTTTACTTTTAACTCAAACATTGGTTGAATCATGAAGTTAGGTTATCTTGGCCTGTGTACGTCAGATAGTGGATTTTCAAAATTTGTTCCTTTGGAATTAAAGTAGGGTGGAAATACAACCAGCATTAGCACCCACTATCTACCAATATTTATGATATTTAAGCTTTTTTGAAGATTTCTGTCTTATATTTACATTTAAAAATATAAAACTAAAATTTAAAAATATTATATTTTTTATAAAATTATTTGTAAATAAATTTGCATTCTATTAAATATAGATGCAAAATGGTCTTGAGCCAGGACAATATCCCAGTTCAAATCAAATATTGATTACAGACCAAAAAAATACAAACGAAAAAACTAAAACAAATGAGCGTTGGCACG
This sequence comes from Polietes domitor, assembly GCA_947397865.1. Lineage (NCBI taxonomy): Eukaryota > Metazoa > Arthropoda > Insecta > Diptera > Muscidae > Polietes > Polietes domitor. The sequence continues at coordinate 66,968,400 of OX377619.1, read as the reverse complement.
GCAGAAGTATTGCTGGGTAACTATACCTGCACATACACATACTTACATATGCAACTCAATGAGATGCTTGTAAGAAGGCATGCGTACTTTATTACTTGGTGCGATTTTTTAAACGCAAATTCGGCAAGTGAGTTGTGATTCTCGTTCGTTTGTGAAAATCATCTCCTTATAGAGGCCGGGTTTGATGTTGAAAAGTCGCTGCGAAGCCACCTGAATGAAACCTTTAGACAGGGTGGAAATCATGATAGTGGTAGTCTGCAGCCAAGTAATAAAAGTCACCATGCCATTTGTAAATAAATTTGCATTCTATTAAATATAGATGCAAAATAGTCTTGAGCCAGGACAATATCCCAGTTCAAATCAAATATTGATTACAGACCAAAAAAATACAAACGAAAAAACTAAAAAAAATTATTTTTTCAATATTTTTATATATTTTGGTTTGGCTATATATAAAAACAAGTAAGGAATGGCTAAAGACGTGCTGGGCCGACTATATGATACACTCCACTCTCAATCCAAATACAATTCAATTCGGTAAAAAGTAAAAACGGGAAGATTTTTTGTATTTGTCACATCGAGCAAAATATTTGTATTGGGGCTATATCCAAACTTGTAATGAAGTGACTAACATTCACAATAAGTTCTTCCAGTTCAAATATAACGTGTTATGCTCAATTCGCGGTTTCTGGGGCGAAAAAAGTCAATCCGGGATCGAAATTTGTATGGGAGCTATATGTAAATCTGAACCGAATTAAAATTTCACTCCACGAGATTATTATGTCTTTGTGCATTTGTTTTAACACCCAAAACGAATCGAGATAGACCCATTGTTATGTATACCGATCGACTTAGAATCACTTTTTGGATCGATTTAGTAAAGTCTTCCCGTCTGTCTGTCCGTCCGTCCTTCCGTCCATCTATTCTTGTAATCAAAGTACAGGTCGCAATTGTAGCCAGAACCAAATGAAACTTCGCACAACGAAGTCCTTCGGGATAAGGACGAACGCTACTTAATTTGAAGAAAATCGGTTTAGAAACATAGCCCCCATACAAATTTCACTCCCGATTTTACTCTTTTCACTCAAGATACGACATATTTTAACAGATTTTCTCCAAAATAGGCGAAACATCTTATATTTCAACTGGAAACACCTGCGGTGAAAATGTGTTAGATCGGCTCAGATTTATATATAGCTCCTATACAAATTTCGCTCTTGATTTGACTTTTTCCGTTCTAGAGAACGGTAAAAATGGGTCAGATCTGTTCAGATTTAGATATAGTTCCCACACAAATTTCGCTTTTACTTTTTCCGCTCTAGCGACCACATATTTGAACCGATCTTGTCCAAATTCGGTGAAACACCTTATGTTTCAACTGGAAACATCTATGGTGAATGTGAGTCAGATCGGTTCAGATTTAGGTATAGCTCCAACAAAAATTTCTCCCCGTATTTTATTCGTTTCAGATTTAGATATAGCTCTCATACTAAATTCGATTTTTTCCGCTCTATACACCATATATATAGAACGTGTACAAAAATCGTTCCCGATATCACCCTTTTCCCCGAATTCGATTGTAATGGGGAAGAAAGTGGAGGGTATCATATAGTCTGCCTCTCCCGACTTTAGCCTTTCCTTACTTGTTTTAAATCAATCCATGTCCAATTTAGTTCAAAAATTTTACTGCAGGTAAGAAAAACTCCCTTACAAGTAAAATGAACTAAAATCATAGTAAATATATCATTTAGTAAAAATAATATGTATTTTAATCAGATTTAGGATTGCTAGTTTCAGAGTGCAGTGTTTTATTGTATCCTAAAGTAAAGGGTGTTTTTATTGGCGGCCATTTTGTCAGCTGTCAAGTGATTAATATTTAGTTTGGTTTGCCATTTCTTCATGAACAGGTTGACAAAAGAACAACGCTTGCAAATCGTGCAAATTTATTTCGAAAGTAATGGTTCAGTTCGCGAAGTTCACCGCAAGCTCCGTCCATATGGTCGACATAATCGTCCATCAGAGCAATTAATTCGGTTAACCATGGATCGTTTTCGCACTACGTTTACTCTATGTGATAATACGCATCCGCAGAGACGTCGAACAGTGCGCACCGAAGAAACAATTGCCGCTGTAGAGCAAAGTGTTGAAGAGGACCCGAATGAATCGATTCGCCACCGTGCACAGCAATTGGAGCTTTGTCCATCAACTCAAAGTGGTTGAAAATTGGACCTGTAGAATTGGCTATATTCGAACCAGCCGCGGCGGCCACATGCCCGAAATCATATTTAAACATTAATGGCATAAAATTATCCTTCCAATAAAGCCAAATTGATGGACATTAAAACGATTTTCTTGTGTTTTATTTCAATTTCAAGTTCTATACCTCAATAAAAAACACCCTTTACATAGGGTAGATCGGGCAGATTTTGCTGGCATGGTATTTTTCCCACGATATTTTCCAGAATAATTTTTCATAAATTTCACTGGATTTCAGACAAGCATACCTGAATCTGCTCCAGTGCACATGTGGGGGTTCCACATGCATAAATATTTTCGATTAACGAAGCCATCAAGGAGAAAATGAACTCCTTAGCTTAAGATGCATTAGTTCGAACAAGTATCATATTTTTATAATATTGTTCCACAATGACAAGCCGTTGTTCGTCTATGCTAATCCTAAATTGTTAGCTATCAAAATGTAGTAAATGTAGTGTGGAATGTTACAAATATTTAAATAATTGTGGAAGTGTAACTGTTTTCAAAATTTCATAAACAAGAATATTCACTGTGCATTTACAAGATCGACAGTGCTCTCCATGCATTTCATGTCACGATTACAACAGAATCACGGCTGCATTCAGTTCAATGACATCTACGCATTCCTATGTTTCCGCATAATCTGAGCATTAAAGGTATCCCCTTGAACCGGAAGAACATTGTCATCATTTTGGGTTTCACAAATTACCACTGAACCATCTCTGACATATTCTTATGCAAATTATGCTCACTTGGTGAATCATCATCACGGTGCTTACTTGCTATCAGTGCTCTTCGTATCATTTTGTGATCTCATTAACATAACAAAACTATCTGGAGACGCACTGGAACTGAAATAAGTACCTGTCTGGCAAATGCGTCCCCGTATCTTCTTATTGGGTGCACCCAGCACCAAGCACCACATCGTAGACCGTAAAGAGCACCACTCAGCAAAAGAAAAGAAAGGCTGCATGCACTTCACAAAGTAAACCAGAGCAACGGCAAACATACATTTCCTGTTCACGATCCTTTTAAGCCTTTGGCACCAAACACACACACTCTCGCACACAGGGAAATATTCAAAATATTTATTCAAAGGATTCCCGATTGAAATGGAATGTTTACTCAGTGGTATGTATTGTATCGAGATATCTCATCACAAGGACATCATCAGAACCAAGAGCAACAGAGAAGGAGACAAGGAGCTCAGAGTACAGCGTTGTGGCAAAGAGCAGGTGATAACTGTGTTGCCTTCTGCAGTGATTTTTGTGCTGCATGCGTCCGTTTGTTGTGTGAGTGCGAGTGTGTGTGTGTTGAGTGGCACAGTCTGTATAAACAGTTTGTGGCGCAAAATCTGAACAATTGATAATCAGCAGCAGAAGAAGTAGATGAAGAAGGGAAGGAAGTGGAAGAAGTAGTCGAAAAACAAGAATGAATTGTGTCCTCTGACAAATGTTTGTTTGTCTTTTCATCGTTGTGGTTGTTGCTGAAGGATTAGGATTCCTTTCAAATGGTGGTAGTTTCCTTTTGTTTTATATTTCTTTTGATTTGTATCCAGATTGCCTGACAGTCTTTACAATGTCACATATTTTTTTTATTTTCTTTATCGGAATTTTCGTCAACAATTTGTTGTAGGTAAATTCTTGAAGGCACATGCGAAGGATCACCAGGATAGACGTATGTATGTCTGCACTTCTCGGAGATATGTAATTGAAAACATGCTGTTATGTGTAAAAAAGCCTCAATTAACTTAACAATTCGCTGAAGAATATTTAAGTCATTTCCAGTCGCCCATAGCCGACTTGAGACCTTGTGAAGTTGTACAATAAGTAATGATGGAGTTTGACAGCATTATAAAGCGAAGCAGTAGAAAGAGAATTTAGAAGAATTTCATATACATGTTTTGTTTTCTCTCCAGAAAGTAAAAATATATATTTTGTGTACTACCGCCTCCAATACCTCTAAATTTAATCTAAATTGTATGGATAAATTTTGATTGTTATTATTTGAAGATGGAGTATAAATAGTTAAACTACCTCAGACGAAATTTGATAATTAAAACAATTTTAACAAAATGTTAATCTTATTTTCTTTTTCATATTTTTTGTGTCTGATGTAAAGGTTTTTGGTCTTCCAAAGGATTTTTAAATATTTATGGGACAAGCACTTCAGATTTGTTTCAGAGGAAGGTAAATAAAATTCTCTGTGAATACTGGACTTAGTGCAGTGAACAAAACTATTAATTATATCTATTAATTTATCTTATTGATGTGATGCTTCATTATTATAAAGGGTGATTTTTTAAAAGCTATAGGAATTTAAAAAAACACATAAAATTCAGAAAAAATGCGTGAAATCTTTATTTGAATCGATAGTACGGTCCATATAATTTAATGTTTGAAGATTATTTCATGCAAATTTTGACCTTGACTGCGCCTCCAATGGTCCATCCGCTTAGTCCAATTTTGGCATTTCCACGTTTTTGAGTAACAGAGGCCCAATTGCTGCGAACGGCGATGAATCGATAATTGATGGTCATCATTAACACTGACCGATACAGCTGCGATATTTTCTTCAGTTCGCACTCTACGTAAGCGTGTTGGTGGTTTAATGTCCAACAATGTAAATTTGGTGCGAAATTTATTCACAATAGCCCGAATAGCCGCTTTAGTGGGTCTATTAAACTGACCATAAAATGGAAGCGCACGATGAACTTTCTTAACAGAGCACTCATTTTGATAATAAAATTCAATAATTTGCAAGCGTTATTCGTTTGTAAGACGATTCATGGTTAAATTACAGACCAAACTGAAGATGTTTGACAGTGAAACAAAACACGAAACGTTCTTCAGCTGTTTAAACCAGTGTTGCCAAAAGCATAATAGCTAAAAAATTACCATTTATTACTAGGCCTCTACTATATAAAAATAATACCTTATGTGTAATCAAAAAGTGAACATGAGGCAATAATCTTCAAAAATATTAGGTGTATTGTCAGTCGTCATTAGAGAGACAAACATACAAATTTACAATTTTTTGATTCCAGCTACAAACAAAATGTCTCTACCATTTTGATAGGAAAAGTTCTATTTGTGCACACGCCTAATTTCATGACTCTAGCTACAGCCGTTCATAAACATTTCATATTTCATAAAACAAAATTGTTGAATTAGAGAAAGTTTGTTCATAAAATCAAAGAAAGATTTCATGGTATTAAAGAAACATTTCGTAAAGATTATGAAATATGTCATAACGAAGAATTTCATAGTTTTTATGGCATGTTTCACATACAACTACATTTTAAGTGTGTCGACTTTATTAGGTTGAATGCTAGCAATTCTCATTTGTCCTCTGTTAACTCTGACAAAGTATTTACCCTGATTTTGGTCAAAGACATACTCAGTGCAAAGATTCTCGCAATGATGGTGTGTGTTGATTGTTTAGTTAACAAGTCGGTCCTTTTTTCCTTTATATATGGAAAAATTCAGTATAAATTAGTAATATTTATGAAACTCTTTCACAAAATTAATGAAGTTTATTTATAAAGGGTGATTTTTTAAAAGCTACAGGAAAGTTTTCAAAAAAAACACATCAAATTCAGAAAAATGCATGAAATCATTATTTGAATCCATAGTATGGTCCATATAATTTAATGTTTGACGATTATTTCATGCAAATGTTGACCTTGACTGTGCTTCAAATGGTCCATCCGCTTAGTCCAATTTTGGCATTTCCACGTTTTTGAGTAACAGAGGCCCAATTGCTGCGAACGGCGACTAATCGATAATTGATGGTCATCATTAACACTGGCCGATACAGCTGCGATATTTTGTTCAGTTCGCACTCAACGTAAGCGTGTTGGTAGTTTAATGTCCAACAATGTAAATTTGGTGCGAAATTTAGTCACAATAGCCCGAATAGCCGCTTCAGTGGGTCGATTAAACTGACAATAAAATTGAAGCGCGCGATGACTTTCTTAACAGAGCACGCATTTTGATAATAAAATTCAATAATTTGCAAGCGTTGTTCGTTTGTAAGACGATTCATGGTTGAATTATAGACCAAACTGAAGATGTTTGACAGTGAAACAAAACTCGAAACTTGCGTCAGCTGTTTAAACTTCAGTATAAATTAGTAATATTTATGAAACTTTTTCATAAAATTATTGAAGTTTATTTATATAATCTCTAAAAATTTTCATAAATCATATTATGAAAAATAATGAACTTGTATGGAAAAAGTTTATCGATTGAAGAACTGCATTTCATAGTTTCTAAGAAATTTTTCATAAATTCTATAACACTTTTCTTTGTGTTTTTTTATACATTTTATGAAGTGTTTCTTTGACGATTTTTTAATATATATTTTCACTGAGGTTAAGACAAATCATAAATAGTATGAAGATAATTCTTTCAGTGTATACAATCAGACGAGTGTAAACACCGAATTTCACAATTCTAGTTACAGCCGTTGGCGTGGTACCAATTTCATCATGAATATCGAATGATATCTTTATTTTTCGCGTCTCGCAGTCAGAGCAATACAAACACCGAGTCTCACTATTCTAACTACAGCCGTTTGGTTCGTAATATTTGTATCCCCCTTCGCATCATTTCCCCCCTAAAAGTACAAATTTAGAAAAAAGTCTTTATGTATCGTGTCTACACGAATATATATGCCGAATTTCACGATTTCAACTACAGTGGTTTTGTTGGTACCATTTTTATCCCTCTTTTCCAATTGTATTCCTTAAAGGTACGAATTTTGACAAATCTTTCTATTTACGTATCTACGTAATCAGAGGGGTGTTCATTCCAAATTTCATGTTTCTAGCTATTGTCGTAACATTGGTAACATTTTTATCCCTTTTTGTCCCATTTCTCCCACACCGAAGTTTCCGATGAATATTTTAAGGTGTTACAAACAGAATGACAAAGTGAATATACCCTTCTCCCTTAGGTGGAGGGTATAAAGACAGATTATTCATTTCGGTACAGTTTTGAGAAAATAGTTCTCAATCTTGAGCCGTGTCATATATCAGTCGAGTCGCATTGTGAGAATATGTCCATACAGATGTAGGAGAGGTATTGCTGAGTTCCATTTAGAATTATTTTTCTAATGAAAATTTCCTTATTTTCGTAGTTTATTTTATCTTTTGATTATTACAATTAATAATGTTTAATGTTGTTACAATAAACCATCTCAAAAGTGTAAGTCTGCCTTGTTACGCCAAATAATTGTATTACAAATAAATATCTATATTTTCTTTCAAAATTCACCCATTTCGATAAAGATATATTAAAATATAAATGCATGCCAATGTAAATCTGTACCTCTCAGGAATAATAGCTTTCTATTTTAATTATGCATTTAAAAATCTCTTAAAAGATATGGCTTCTTTCGAATAAATTCGTATATTCTCCCATAGAAAGGAAATTTCTTTCCAAATGGCATGGTGACATTTATCACTTGCACCATGGTTGCTCACTGGCTATATCAATTTTTCCCGTCCATAACGATAGTCCTCAAAAGGCTTTGCAACAATTTTTCAATGCAGCACTCAAAAAATCTCCAAGATGCAAACCCTTCTGAGATTTAATTTCACAAATGTATATTTTTGGTGGAATTATATGGTGAATGGTTAAAATCGGTCTAATCAGCTGGATATATTAAAATGTCAATCTCATTGGATTACATTTTATGGTACTAGGAAATAGATTTAGCATAGAGTTTTGTATAAAGCCAAATCCGTGTTTTATACTTAGTCTTAGTCGGAAACATTTGAATCCGGTCAATTTGTGTGATGATTGGACTTATAAGATCTGCTTAACACTAACAATCCACTTAACCCTATGGAAGTCGATGATGAAAATATAAACTCAAATCTGTTCATGAAGGTTTAGAATCAGTGACTTCTAAAGTCTCCAGAAGTCAAAAGATTAATCATTTTCCCTGAATTGTCATGGCGCTAACAATTGTTCACAAAAATTCAATCTGTGCTGAGATTGGATTTGTATTTGTAAACTGCAGTCTGCTGTTGTAGATGGGATAAATAGTCAAAAAGAAATCGACTCACACGAGAGTTCAACAAAATATTTTTAAGCTAGAAACATGAAATTCGGTGTGTGCTTTGCACTGACCATACAGACGAGTACAAAGGAAAGAGACAAGAAGGGATACAAATGGTACCAATTTAAGTATTGCAGCTATATTCGTGAAAATCGTAAATGGATTTTTCGAAATTTGTACTACTAAGGGGCGAGCATGACCAAAAGGGATAAAAATGGTACCAACTGAAGCATTATAGCTAGAACGTGAATTTTACTATGTAAATTCCACTCACCACATAGAAGCGCAATATAAATACATTTTTGTACTTTTAAGGGGTAAGCGCCACAAAAAGGGATAAAATTGGTACCAACTAAATTATTGCAGCTAGAATCGTAAAATTTGAAATGTAAATTCCTCTGACCCGCGCGCAAAAGGGATAAAAATGGTACCATGGAAAGTATTGTTGCTAGAATCGTGAAATTCGGCATGTACATTCCTCCAACCACGAATGAGTGGGATAAAAAGTGATAAAAACGGTACCAACTTTAGTATTGCAACTAGAATCGTGAAATTTGGTATGTGAATTCCTCTGACCACGCATAAGTGCAGTACAATTGGATTACTCTAAATTTAAGGGGAGCGCGAGACAAAAAGGGATACGATTTTTCGAATTTTTGAGGGGCAAGCGGGACAAAAAGGCATACAAATAGTACCAATTTAAGCATTGCAGCTATAGTCGGACACAGCTAGTATATATAAATATATATATATATATATATATATATATATATATATATATACAAAAAGGATGATTTTTTAAAAGCTGTAGGAAAGTTTTTCAAAAAAAAAAAACACAAAAAAAAAACGCAAATGTTGACCTTGACTGCCCCTCAAATGGTCCATCCGCTTAGTCCAATTTTGGCATTTCCACGTTTTTGAGTAACAGAGGCCCAACTGCTGCTAACGGCGACGAATCGATAATTGATGGTCATCATTAACGCTGGCCGATACAGCTGCGATATTTTCTTCAGTTCGCACTCTACGTAAGCGTGTTGGTGGTTTAATGTCCAACAATGTAAATTTGGTGCGGAATTTAGTCACAATAGCCCGAATAGCCGCTTCAGTGGGTCGATTAAACTGACCTTAAAATGGAAGCGCGCGATGAACTTTCTTAACAGAGCACGCATTTTGATAATAAAATTCAATAATCTGCAAGCGTTGTTCGTTTGTAAGACGATTCATGATTAAATTATATACCAAACTGAAGATGCTTGACAGTGAAACAAAACACGAAAGGTGCGTCAGTTGTTTAAACCAGTGTTGCCAAAAAGATAATTGCTAAAAAAATCACCCTTTATATATTAGCATTAACAACCATTTCAAGTGCCTCCATTAAAAATTTAAATATGAATAAACTAAGTAAAATTTAACTTTTAAGAGGGAAAACTAATATAGATAGAACATGTAAAAAGGGGCCATAAGTTCGGCCTGGCTGAACTTTATATGTCACAGAGGCTGTCGATTTTCGTAGAAGTGCTGTAACATTACTGGAAAATATAATTTTTTAACATACAAATAGTGAAAAAAAATTAATATATAAATTAATATAATATTTTTATTATTTCAAACCACGCTTATAAGGCAAGGCTACCAATACGTTTACATATCGAGATATTCCTGTCAATTCAAAAAACCAATAAAAACGGCGGTAAGTTCGGCCGGGCCGAACTTTATATGCCCTCCACCATGGATTGCATTCCACAGAGGCTGTCGATTTTCGTAGAAGTGTTGTAACATTACTGGAAAATATATTTATTTTAATAATAATTTAATGAAAAAATAATTTTATAAATAAATATAATATTTTTTATTTCAAACCATGCTTATAAGGCAAGGCTCTACCGATACGATTACATATCGAAATAATACTTCCAGTCAATTCAAAAAATAAATATTCTTATACTTATATTTTCAAAATGCTTAAATACCATAAATATTGGTAGATAGTGTAGTATTAAGGTTGGTTGTATTTCCATTCTATTTTAATTCCAAAAGTACAAATTTTGAAAATCCATTATCTCACGTACACAGTGCAAAATAACCTAACTTCATGATTCAATCAATTTTTGCCGTAAATGTAAAAATATCAAGTAATTACAAGCAGACATATTGAAAAAAATATGCTTAAATATTCGAAAATATTAGGTGTTAATATGTGTATTTTTGGTACATGTGGGGGGAAACATTTTCCCTTTAAGTAAATTTCGCCTAGTTTAAATCCCAACCGATCTACGACTATAAGACGCATTTATGGAAAATTTGAACGTTCTATCTCATTTCGTTTAGATGCTAGCGTGCTTTCAACAGACGGACGGACATGGCTAGATCGTCTTAGAATTGTAAGACGATCAATAATATATATACTTTATAGGGTCTAAGGATGATATTTCAAGGTGTTACTAACGGAATGACAAAGTTAGTATAGCCCCATCCTGGAGGTGGAGGGTTTAAAAATAAAAATTGCAGTATTTCTTTAACAGACATTCTTTTCTTTCATTTCTCCATATCCCAAAAGAACGAAAATATTTTCAAAAGAGGGCAAACGATCGTGTAATTGAATTCGGAGTATGCAGTTTTGTTCCTGGTGGTCAATAGTTTCAGTTCTTATAGCCCCTCGTTCTTATGAGGGGAGCATTTGTCGAATGGCGATGTAATTATTTATTTCGATTTAAAATGCAAGACTTCTAAAACGCCGTTTTTAATGCGATTTAAGCAGGCATGTTGCTGAGCTATTATTTTTTATTCTATAAACGTAATGTAATGTCGAGCTAGAAATTTAGATGAAATTTCCATCAGACAACAGACAAAATTTTAGTTACGCATTCGCAAAATCATGATATACACTTTTTAAGTTGTTTAGATTTTTCTCAACAATTAAAATTGGAAATAAATACCAGCATAAGTTTGTATTCTGAAATGTTGTCATGTTTTCAATTTGCAACTGAATATGCAGCTGAAATGGTGAATATGTGTTTTTTTGTAAATAAAAAGATGTTTTGCAAATTTTGTTTGTTCAATTTCAAATGTTTTATTTTTAATGTTTTCAAAAAAAGAACCTAACAACTACTTTAACATAATAATAATAATAAAAAATAAAAAAGTAAATTGATAAAAATAAATTTTGGTAAAATGCTGCGTTTGTTTGCTTGTCTTCCATAAACAAAAATGTACAAAAAGTTAAAGATTAAAAAAAAAATATAAACAGACTAGAGCTTAAACTCAATGCTAACTTAAAAGAGAAATTAATAATAAAAAAATTAAAATAAAATATGAAATAAATTATTTGTGAAAAAAGAAAATGAGCGAAAGAAACAAATAAAATACTATAACAATATAGCACCGTATTGTGTCTTAAATGTCTAGCAATAATAAAAAACTGCTTAAAGGCTAAAACTTAAACAATATGAGTATCCCTATAAGAATTATTGTCTTCCTTAAAATTTAGAATTGAGGTTTGTTTGTTTTGCTTTGTTTGTTTGGGGGTTTCCTTAAACTAAGAACATAATAATATAACTAAAAAGATCAAATAGTTAACGTCATTCTTTCCAGCGGAATGTTTTGAGATTTCGTTATTGAGTTGCTTGTGGTGGCTCAATTGGTTCGTTGGGTTTTTGTTTTTTCGTTTGTTCGTGAGTGTTTTTTTTTTTTTGGTTGCAGTTTACGCAATTGTGATGGTACAATTGGAGCTGGCGTGCTTGTTGAGCAGAGACATGCGCGAGAAGGATTTGTTGCAGACCTTGCAGGCGTATTTTTTAACGTCCACATGGGTCTGTTGGTGGGCTCTCAGGTTGGAGCGATCGGCAAACGAGCGTGGGCAGTCGGGGCACTGGAATGGCTTCTCGCCAGTGTGGGTGCGGATGTGTCCTTGCAACAGCCATGGGCGCGAGAAGGCCTTGCCGCAGATGGGGCACTTGCAGGGCAAGGTGTGGGTGCGAATGTGCATCTTCAATGCGCCCATGGTGGTGTACAGTTTACCGCAGTCCTGGCAGGAATGTTGCTTCTTCTCCTGGTTGCATTCGGCGGCGGGGCAGTGGAATTGTTGATGCTTGGACAGGCCCATGGAGGTGGAGTACATTTTGTTGCATTTGTCGCACTTGAAGCGATAGTTCTTGTTGGCAGTCTGTGACGAGGCCGAAGATCCATTCGATGACACCGATGAACTGGCCGAGCTGCTGTGTGAGTACACCGACGAGGCTGAGGAGAACGATGACGAGGCCGAGGAGTGGGTGGGTGCCTCATCGAACAAATGGAACAGAGCTGGCAGTGGGATGTCATTGCGCACCGAAAGATCCTCGGGTTCAGAGATCATCTCTGAGCCGGGACTGGAGGGTGGAGTAATGTGCTGGTAGCTGTAGTTGGAGCGGGGTGAGGCGGCCGAGGCCACTGATGAAGCTGGCGAGGGGAAGATGGCCGATAGATTGGGCTGATAGGTATTCCACAAGGCATTCATGGGATTGCAGCCGGCAGCCATAACGAAGGCAGACTGATAGGGATTTGTGGTGTAGCCGGTGGTGTTGGCGGTCAGACCTCTCAAGTGGATGTCGCTGGGTTGGTATTCCATGCTGGAATCAACTTCGGCCGGTGGCGAAAGCATGGCCGAGCTGCCGGACAAATCCATGACGGGCGAGCTGTGGCGCATGGGCGATGGTGTGGCAGCCTCGATGGCTGATGATTTGCTCGACAGATTTAGGACATATTCACGCTTGGCTGGAACGACATAATCCTCGAAATTGTCGCTAGCCTTGCGCTTCAATGACAAATCTTGCGGCTGATCATCAGCTGGACGGGCGACAGTCTTGGTCAAAGCCAAGGCTTCCATTTGTTCGTACACTTCGTGCTGATGATGATACTGTTGCTGGAGTTCTTGTTCATCTTTCACATAGATGATGGGACGTTTTTTCAATGGGCAGCTTTTGTAGTTGGCAGCCATTTTTGTTGTTGTTTTTGATGTGTTGGTTTAACAAAATTCAAATCAAAACAAAATTCCGAAAATAAACAAAAAATTGTAAAATCGCTTATTTTTTCGTAAATTCTTTTCGTTCACTAAAAGATCGTGTTTTTCTTTTTTGGAAAGTAAAAAAATATTTTGAATTTGTGTGGATTGTTTGGTGATGTTCACTGTTTGAGCGTTTGTGTTGCTATGACAGGTTAGCTCTCTGCGCTCCCTTTTATATGCCTCGCACAGTCAACGGTTGGCTGGTGGTGGTGGATTTTCACACACTCTCTATGCACAATATCCATCCAACCGTACTGCCTCACTCTCTCTCTCGCTCTTGCTCGCTCTCTTACGTTCTTGTTGACACAAAAGATTTTCCCATTCCCTTAATTTGTAACTTTACCAAAAAGGGCTGGTGGTTGGGTGTATATTTCGACTACCTGAGCCGCCAACCATCGACGTCGTGCAACGACCGACCGTACGAACGAGCAAGCGAGGGAAGTTATTACACAGGCCCGCACATGCACGCACGCACACACACTGAGTCTCACACACAGGCGACGAGCGGGCATATTCTCATATTGGGAAGTTTTCTTATTTCGTCGCTGGAAAATACGTCAGAATCCCTCAATGTGATGATAATCAAAGAAATCGTTCGCCTCGCATAAATTCACCTCAAATCTCACCGAGACGCATAACGTAATAGCAGCAGCAGCAAAAACAACAACAACAGCCACTTCGATGAGGGCAGGTAAACGAGAATTTCAAATTGTCGCCGTTGTGTGGCTCGGTTTGATGGACGGAGGGGAGAACTTTACGGACAAGGTTTTTGCTAAAGATTTTCCCATATGCAAAAGGGAAATTTTCTTATTACGATACGTCACGATCATCTGTTGAAGAAATTGGCTGTAGTACGTGCGGATTTATTCGGACGGCACTGACGTGGAATGGAAATGTTGACATTAAGAAAATATTTCATATTCAAATATGAATTTTTGCAATCAATCAATTTCATTCTGCAAGTACTTTTGTATTAAATTTATATTTTCGGCCAAATTTCTAATAAATAATCTACCAAGGAAACGTTATAATCCTGAGATAGGTCAATAGAGATATAATACAGGTTCCTATATAATACAGAACAAAATGTAAATAACTTCTCAATTATTATATACATATATTTAATATAAGTATTGTATTATTTATACAAATATTAAGATATATTATCGTATATTAGAGTGAATCTCTACAAAAATATAACATATTTGGCAAAAATAATATTTGAGAATTCTCCATGTTGGCATTGGGGCTACCTCGTCGAAATTAAACACAAAATCATCACCGGTTGTAAAACTGGTAGTATAGAACAGACATCGGACAAGTCCTAGTCATATCACACACTGAAAGAAATATTTTCATAATATTTATGCTTTTATCATAAGCTCAAAGAAAATTTTCATTAAAAAGTCGCCAAAGAAGCACTTTATAAAATTTATGAAACATTTTATAGTGTTTAGGGCCCGGGAAACCTCTATCCGAATTTCCAATTTTTCTGGCAATTCCCGATCAGAAATTCAAATTTTCCCAAAAATATTTTATTGGTTATTTTGAGCTCCAGATATTTTTTCTTAATGAACTATAGAACCATTTAAAACTTTAAATTTGAACTGCCGATTATTTTGACTTTGAAAGGTGGAATAACATTAATTTTTATTTGTATTTTCAGGTTTATGTTTGACATTTGCAAAATGGGACGCTATACGCTCGAACAAAATTGGGAAATAATCAAAATTTACTTCCAAAGTAGTGAGTCGTTAATGCAAACTGTAAGAAATTTACGTAGAGAAGAGATCAGAATTCAGCCTTCATGAAGCTCATTTTCATCTCGGCGGTTATGTCAATAAGCAAAATTGTCGCATGAGGGGTTCAGAGAACCCACACATGACTATAGAGATGCCAAAGCAATCACATTTCATTTAAGGGATATTAACAATTTGTTTGTAATATTTCTATTGCGCATTTATAAATATGCAATCATAAAGTTAAAAGTATGTTTTCACAGTTTCGAATATGTTACCGCTGTGACTAAACGGTGCAATTTTCAGAAATAAAGGCGGTTCGTTCGACAAACAATTTTCCAAAACCATTTTTTTAATTTGTCAGTTGCTAAATATATATAATATAATTTAAACTATACTGAACATACCTAAAATAATTTATTTTTCCCGGGAATTTCCGGGAGATTAATAAAGTCCTCCAAAACCCTATTCGTAAAGCATAAATCCATGTCATAGAATTTCTGAAATATTGCATACAAACTTTGAAATGCAGTTCTTAATTCAATAAAACATATTTATTAATTATGAAACATTTCATAAATACAACAAAATCTTTCATTATATTTATGAAAACATTTCAATACTCAATTATTAATCTTAAACATTTTTATTTAATACAATAGCTTTTTTCTTTTTTATGAAACTGAGTTTCACAATTTTATTTTGTGAAATCTAATATGTTCGTAATTTTATGATACATTTTACATATTAGGTACAAATTCTCTAAATTTATGAAAAACATTTTATAAAATCGCTTCATAAATATTATGAAGGAAATTTGTTTCAGTGTAGACGGCCAATTCACACTTCCAATGAGGACAAAAGGGAAACCTTTCACATATTTACGTTAGATTTAGGGCTTGTCCTGGAACAGTAAATTTTCCCGTAAGGATTTTACAGGAAGAATAAGTGAAACTAAACAAAATTGCATTCAAGTCATCGGATTTCTTACAAATACAAGAAAAACTGACTGTTATTCGAAGTGAAACATACTTTCGATTTTAAAAATTAAGAAACATTTTAAAACATGTCTTTTTATTTTATTGAACTTACAACAATCGATATCTGAAATCAAAGCTAAAGAAATGGGTTCAAAACATCGCCAAATCTCTACTTATCCCACTCAATGTCGTGAAGATGCCGAACTCAATGTATTTTGTGGAAAATAATTTTAAATCATGCGTTAACCGAAATTTCTCGACATTTGATATTTTGATTTGATATTATTTATCTCAACTTGTAATCCTAAGCCATCGGGTTAATTTTAAACAAATTAAATATAAAATTGTTAACATGGCTAAAAACCTACTCAAGCATATAGTTGTAGAAATATGAAATTAAATAAAGATCTAAGATAATTTGTTATCTTAGATTTTTGTTAGATTAGATTTAGTCTATTTTTAAAATTGTTCGATATAAATTGTTAGAAGGGATACCGAATCAATCTAATAATAAAATATTTCGAACATTTGAAAAATATCTCAATGCAAATGTCTCTAAGTTAATAGATTCTGCTAGTTTGATTTAAATCTATGGTTTTAAATATTTCATCATTCATTTCATTATTCGATTTCATCATTCATTTCACTATTATCAAGGCCATTAACTAAATATGCTACAAAATCCATTTTAGCAGAATTTTTTTGGAGTGATTTAACTAATTGATCTTTTATTCTCAGATTGTATTCAGTATCCTAGCATTGGATTATGAAGAATTGACTAAAACATCATCATCTGTACAATGTATGCCTTTGTTCAAACAAGGCTTTCTTCAGAAGTCCCGAAAATCTTGAGAAATCTGTGATTATGAAATGTTATTGTTGAATAATTGTAAATGTATAAATATAAATATTTAATTTCATTTCGCCCTCAGCCAATAGTTGATGCCTTATTTCGTTTTTTGTGGATGGACAAAAGCTATAAAATTTTCGAAATTTCTTACTAGACGTTTAGAAACAACGAATTTGAACCCATAGCTAAACATCTGTTAATGTATACCAGGAATTCTAGAAAGCAGTCGAATATGTAAAAGCCAAGCTTTCTGTAATTCCTGCATGTATTCAGTTCAGATAGACTGCGGAGTAGTCCATATAAATGCTACTTTCCTCAAGAATGGCTAAAACCCACATTTATCGAAATTTACCGGGAAATGTTTTCCAAATTCCTCTCAGATTGACTCTTCTGAACCACTACACTTACTTTTAAGTATAGCTAAACCCAAGCTTGTGGATACATTTGAAGAAATTTACCTGGAAAAATTTCCTTATTCGAAACTTATTAACTGCTATGTACGCTCAACAATGGCAAAGTGCACGCAAGAGACTTAAATTAACTAATCTGAACTCGAAGATTGATATAAATACCGGATATCAGTGAAGAATAGTTGAGCTCGATATGTTCTTCCTGTACCATCCATCAACAGCAGTTAATGATTTGGCCATTAACTAATTGTTTTTTAACCATGCATCATAGAACTTCATGTGGAAGATTTACATAGTCGCAAAAAAATATTTTGAAATGTTTATGTGATTGATAGATTTGTGTTAAAATGTTTCGATTATAATGTAGCCAAATTGTTCCCTTCCCTTAAGAAATCAAAGTAATTTTTATTTTTTTATTTTTAAAAACAATGTTTTATTTTGTAAACTTTATTTATTTAAAAACTTTTTCTTAAGAATCTTACACTAAATGAATTATGTTCATAATATTTATGATTTTGTCATAATCTCAGTGAAAATTTTTATTAAAAAGTCGCCAATGAAGCACTTCATAAAATGTATGAAACTTGTTTCATAAATCTCTAATTAATGAAAAGTGCCATAGAATTGGTGAAACATTTCATAGAAGCTATGAAATTCAGTACTCCATTCATATATTTTACATAATATAATTCGTCGTCTTCTTTGTATAATAATAAAGGGTGATTTTTTAAGAGCTTGATAACTTTAAAAAAAAAAAAAACGCATAAAATTTGCAAAATCTCATCGGTTCTTTATTTGAAACGTTAGATTGGTCCATGACATTTACTTTTTGAAGATAATTTCATTTAAATGTTGACCGCGGCTGCGTCTTAGGTGGTCCATCCGCTTAGTCCAATTTTGGCATTTCCACGTTTTTGAGTAACAGAGACCCAATTGGTGCGAACGGCGACGAATCGAAAATTGGTGGTCATCATTAACACTGGCCGATACAGCTGCGATATTTTCTTCAGTTCGCACTCTACGTAAGCGTGTTGGTGGTTTAATGTCCAACAATGTAAATTTGGTGCGAAATTTAGTCACAATAGCCCGAATAGCCGCTTCAGTGGGTCGATTAAACTGACCATAAAATGGAAGCGCGCAATGAACTTTCTTAACAGAGCACGCATTTTGATAATAAAATTCAATAATTTGCAAGCGTTGTTCGTTTGTAAGACGATTCATGATGAAATGTCAAAGCATACTGAGCATCTTTCTCTTTGACACCATGTCTGAAATCCCACGTGATCTGTCAAATACTAATGCATGAAAATCCTAACCTCAAAAAAATCACTCTTTATAATATATAAAGAAACTTCATTAATTTTATGAAAAAGTTTCATAAATATTAATAATTTATACTGAAGTTTCCAATATAAAAATGGTTCCTTTTTGTTCACTGACCAGTCGATACTCCGTATCATTTTGAACCTGCAATGAATTTGTCTTTGGCCTTAATCAGGGTACATACTTATGTCAGAGTTAACATATAAGAAATGAGAATTGCTAGTATTCAGCCAAATAAAGTGGACACAGTAAAAATCTATTTGTAAGTTATGAAACGTTTCATAAAAACTACAAAATCATTCATTACATTTATGAAAACATTTCATAACACAATTATTTTGTACAATGAAATTGTTCTTTGATCTTATGGAACTAAGTTTCACTAATTTAACAATTTTATTTTATGAAATATGAATGACGTTTATGAAAAAATTGTATGAAACATTTCCTTTTATTTATGAAATGTTCATACATATTAAGAAAAAAATCACTAAATTTATGAAAAACCTTTTATGAAATTACTTCATAAATATTATGAAGGGAAAATTCTTGCAGTATTAGAAACTTAAAATATTATTAATTAATTTAATTTAATATTTGTTTGTATTATGTATTAGTTCATAAATACCAAATATTTCTTATTGTCAATTCTATCAAATTTATTATTTATTCGCAACTTACAACAGAGGATATCTGAGATGCTTAGAGTGTCGTAGTAGCAACCAGAAGGTCCGCTGTTCTATTCCCCGGGGTAGCGACGGAATTTTTAAAATGAAATGTCAAGTAGTGAAAAAATTGATCCCAATATTCACAACTTCTGAATCAGAGGATGAGAATCTTTTTCACTTCATCGGATAATCTCTTTTTGCTGTGATGGGCTTCTTAAATAAATATTTCGCAAATATCACCATTTTCGCATTAGCTTATTACAATTTTAACAACTCCGTTTTATGATAAATATTTGCATGTTAATTAAGATCGCAATTATTCCCATGACATGCCAAAAGTCCCACATTTAAAACGACATAACATTCTCTTTTCGCACTCAACAATCTCTTAGGTTCCCTTATGTCTCATCGCACGAACAACGAAGAACTTCTCGCATATCACCTCGCCTCGCCATCCATTGTCACTGACATGAAGAGCAACTCCCCCTTTTAGAAGTTAAAGCATTTTTCCAACCCTACCCATTATGCATTGAACTCTCTCCCCCTCCCCCCACCACACAGCAACACTTTGTGAGCATAACAAGCAGCACATGCCACCATCATAATTTCACATTTATCAACAACGGGCGAGTACTTAACACTCATACTCACCGTGCACTCGCAGGCTCACACACAACATACTTGCTCTTGGTGCGAACACACACACACACTCGTGCATCCTCACACAGAGTGTGCGAGTACATGCCACCCTGCCGCTATCGTTGGCGCACATGATGAGTGAGGCCTGCATGCAGGTATCGTTGAGTGTATGTATGTAATTCCGTTTTGGGAAATAGGAATTCTCCGTGTTTGGTGTTTCATTTCCCACAGTGTTTCCCCGGCGATACCTTTGTCTATTTTTGGGAAATTTTCGGAAAATTCATATAAGAAAATTTCCGATCAAACTGGGGTGGGTTTTTTGTCTTCCCAAGACAAAAGGTACAAATCTTGCTGTATGCAAGGGAAAAAGATCTCCGCTCCACAGTGTGTGTGTGCTGTGTAGGGGCATCGGCAATAGAATTAATACGAGTACTACCACCACCCCACCCTCACGATCATCTTCGTCATCTGTGTGTATGATGGAATTATGTTTGGTGTCATATCGTAACTCAATGGATTTCAACATCTGTTGTTAAGGCTGGAGCTCTCAGCTCTCCATGCAATTCAGACTGATCTTGAAATACAAATGTACCCATCAATACATTTGTATGGATGTATGTAGTATGTAAGTGTATACGCACTCTCTGAACTCTGAAGCTGTTGCTGTCGGAGGTGGGGTGCCAGTGTTGGGCGAACAAATATGTGTCAATATTCGCATATTTAAATATGTAACGATGTGTGAGTGAGTGTGTGTTTGTTGATTCTCGCCCGAAATCTATTCAAATTACTTTGGGAAGTTAATGACTGCGGTGTTGTTACAAATCGCCTGTTGGGGAATTTGTCTCATGGATATTGGGTATAGGATTTCTGGGGAAAAAAGTCACAGAGAATATTGGTTGCATTACAGCACAGAAATCTGACGAAATACAAAACGTTATGATTGTCAGATGAAACCCGTGGAATTCCATATGATGGCTATCCCCCTGCAAGAGTATTATGAACAGTTTCTAATGCTTGCACATATTTATAATTCTAATGAGAATATTTCTGGAATTTTCTTCGCTGACATCTCTTGGGAATGTATCACTGAGGTAGTTTCCCAAAATATAAATCAGTAGCCATATTGATGGAAAAACTTCAATTCGATAGACAACTATACAATTGAATCAATTGAAATTCAAATAAAATGCTAAAGTTTAGAATAAAGAAACTGAGGAATGTCGCTTAACAAAAAATAATGTAATGTAAGCGGGAGTGGGCATTAAAGAAATAAAAATGGAATGGATGATCAGCTTACAATTACCATATGGTAGTCGTACAAACGTATATAAGAGCCATGATAATTGTAATAAAGGGATAATTTTATACACAAAATTAAAAAAATATTTTTCACATTGTCATCAATATAAATATTCGTTTTAAAACACCTGATAGTAATATATGTGAGCATGTCATTTGTAAATAAATTTGCAATGCCAACGCTCATTTGTTTTAGATTTTCGTTTGTATTTTTTTGGTCTGTAATCAATATTTGATTTGAACTGGGATATTGTCCTGGCTCAAGACCATTTTGCATCTATATTTAATAGAATGCAAATTTATTTACAAATGACATGGTGACATTTATTACTTGGCTGCAGACTACCACGATCATGAGTTTATTAATATTGCTCTGAGATATATTCAATTTCATCAGCCCTCATATGAGGATAAATGTAGATTGATACATCTAAAACCTGTTGTGAAAAGGAGGATTTCATCATCACGGCTCTTTTTTATAAGTTAGTGTTTGGGCATATTTATTGCCCTAGTTTGCTCGAGCTTTTAAATTTCCATGTTCCGCGTCGATCTTTGCATATATATATAGAACAAATTATTCTCTGCATTAAAATATTAATATTGATATTAGTGATACATTAGTTAATTTTGATTAATTTAGATATAATATATTTTTAGTTTTTAAGTTTAGTCTGCAAGGAAAAAGTTATTTCCATAGACTTGAATTGAATAAATAATATAAATTAATAAGAAATATAGATGCAAATTGTCAAATTGCCAAAAAATAAAGTTTATGTTGAAAGTTGTAGACTTAGCCTCGATAACCATAAGTTTATTTACTTTTACTACTCTACTTTTTATGTTCCTTATGAAAAGCTGAATATCTGAAATAATTTTTATGTATTTAATTTTACATATTTTATGGTTAATTGCGAAAAATCTCATATAATCAACAAATAAATTTTTTGTTCTTTTGAATACAAATATAATACGCTGATGTTCAAATCAATTCGGTCACATTTTGTACTTTTTTAGGAAACTATTCAACAAAAATATTTTTTTGTATAATTAAAGATAGCAACGATAGTTGCATCATTCAATTTATTTGTGTCAAAGGGAAAAGAGCCGTCATTGAAATGAGTTTAAACATTTTTTGAAGTTTATTATTATAGTATTTCCTTCCGATTCTATAATTTTGCATCATGGGCATTGGTTCATTTTGGTATTAATTTCGCTCTTATTTCTATAATATAAGTAATTCAAATCCAACAACATGAAATAATTTCCAATCGTTGGGCTATTATTTCATGACTTAAAAAATAAGTTTCGACAAACCAGCGGCAATAGCTTTTTAGAGTATTTTCTCATCATCAGTATGAGTTCATTAATATATGGTGGACCATGAAGCATTTTAAATTTAAATTACCATTAATTTGAAAGGTGGAATAAAATCCATTTTTATTTTCAGCTATATGTTTGAACAAAATTGGGAAATATTAAAAACTTACTTCCAAAGTAGTGAATATTATCTTGTTTTCAGATGAAGCTCATTTTCATCTCGGTGGATATGTCAATAAGCAAAATTGCCGCATATGGGGTTTGAAAAATTGGTTGATCATTTTAAATTTAAACTACCAATTACTTTGAAAGGTGGAATAAAATCCATTTTTATTTTCAGCTATATGTTTGACAATTGAAAAATGAGACGCTATACACTCGAACAAAATTGGGAAATATTAAAAACTTACTTCCAAAGTAGTGAACATTTTCTTGTTTTCAGATGAAGCTCATTTTCATCTCGGTGGATATGTCAATAAGCAAAATTGCCGCATATGGGGTTTGAAAATTTGGGTTGATCGGGTGAGGTACAGCCGAGTCAGTCGTGGTATTCATATTATTAAATGAAAAGTTCAACCTATCCAATAAAACCAGAAATATGAAAAAATAATCAGCACGTTTCTTTTATAGCCGATTCTAATTTTAAATGGCCCGCCCTATATAAAATTTTCAACCAAAATATGAAATATGAACATAAAAATTTTTTTTTAATTTAATTTTATTATCGAAATACTCTTCTAGCTCGACGCATTTAGGCCAGTACTTATATAACTTCAAACAGTCCTCCATTATCCACTCAACTTCATTTTATGACGTGATTCTCTTTCCGCAAAGCCTTTACCCAGCAAAAACTTGGTAATGACACCTCATTATTTTTAGCATTACCTAGTAATGATAGCTCGTTACGCCCTGCATTATTTTGAAGTATGAAATAATTACTTCCTTATAATGGTTTAAATAAGTAGTTATTGGTAAGTTAAATTTCATAGAAGTTCAGATTTTAAAAATAAATTTTCTACATTTCTGCGGTAGTTCAGAGAATAGCAGTGCGGTTGTTATCGCAGCTTAGTTATCCAGGTTTAAGGAAAAACAGCCTTAAATTCTGCATTCAGATTGTTAAAAAGTCGATACAAAATATATATTTAATAAAAATGTTGTTTTCATCACTAATTAAGGCCATTATTGGTAATACATTATTTGACTAGTTATCAATAATGGCTTATTTTGTATCTTCCTGAGGCCACTTATTTTACAACTCGTTTAGAAGTACATATTTATTAACTTTTCGTAAGCGTGCATGACAGTACTTATATCTCAGCCTTTTGCAAGTGTGCGTGGAAGTACTTATTTTTTACAATAGCTTTGTATAAATAATTAGAAACGGTCCCGAAAAATAAGTAGTGAAGGTTTTTGGTTTTGCCTTAATCCCCACATTACTTGGTAATGAGGGTTTTTGGGTTGGGTTGTTCATGTTTAGGGACAATAAGTGGCTACAGGTGCTTAGATCTGGAGTATATGATGGATGCTGAAGCTATTCGTAGAGTAATTTTATCCCACTTATTCTGAGTTTTCCAAGACCAGTTATTTGTGTTTTTGATCGTTTTAATTTTTCATACGCAAATGTCCATGCAAAATGTAATTAGCATTGCCTCTAGAGATATTTACGATATGATTTTTTTCGATCATTTCCGGAGTTGTCCTTCCTTTTGGTCGACCTGAAGCACAGTTCATTTCTAGGAAGCAGTTATGCCATAATACTTGTACTGTGTATCAATGTTTAATTACTGTTATCTCCATTAGTTTTAAAAATCGCAAGTTATTCAGCTCTCAAACAAAATAACATCTCAATCGGACAATTTAATATAGCCTACTAGGAGATTACATTTAACATAAATTACTTATATTCGATTGTCCGCAAAACCAGCTAGTCTACTTACACAACTGCCCTCGTTCTAGCTATAAAACAATATTTAAAATGTGGCCTACATTCGTATGCCCTATTTTGAGAGCAACTACATAAAAAACACAAAACCCTTTCTGACTTTTTCACACTTCGCACTTCGGCCAACGCAACGTGCTCTCTGGCGAAATTTCCCCGCTAAACTAAATTCCCCGGCTAAAACATGCATAGATGGGAAAAAATGAATAACCAGATGAACAGCGAACTTCCCAAACCGAAACCAACAAAAAAGAAAATGATGACAAAAACAGGAATTTTGATAAACCCACCAACGCGAACATCCGACGTTGCGTATGGTGGCCGGTGGCTGATGGCTGATTTGGTGTGAGAAAATTCCGAAATTATGGCAAAAACAAATTTTCCAATTTCCGAGGCGAAGGAAAACCATTGGTTTACTGGGTGTGATGGGAAAATGGCACTTCCCGCATAAATGCGCAATACATACTCGCCCAGATCGATGAATACGATGTGTTTTTCCCTGTGGGAAAATAAGCAAAACGGCCAAGGGTATTTCCTGTGGCCAGGAAAATTTCACGTACGACAATAAACTAATGTTAAGTGGACGGGAGAGTAAGAGAGTGAGACTGCGCGCACACACTGACTCTGCTGCTAAGCTTGTCCGGATATAGAATAAATTCCCTAAATGTTGTTGACAAATTCCCAAATTATCCAATTACAAAAGTCACTCGATTATTTAATCACATTTTGATCGCTCGGCAAACACTCGAATAAATCCGCGACATCCTCTGGTCTCGTCCTTATGCGTCATACCTGATAAGACGGCAAATTTCCCCTGTCGAAGTTGCTGTGCGATCGCCAATTAAAGATCACAACGCTTTTTCCCGACATGTGTCTGTCTGTCTGGCAGTGTTGATCGATACCTGAGCTGTCTGTCTCGCATAATTTTCCCGCTCTTAGGGAAATCCATTTATAATTGTCGTCATATTTACTTATACGATGATTGTTGGTTGGTGATTTTAATCATCTCCGCGTCTTCCGCGATCCCCGGCCAAAAGGAAAAACTTGCACTGGACATTCAGGTATCGCTCCGCGGTCACGGAAATCCATCATTTAGGTAATTCATTCATGAACGGGGAAATTCCCCGTAACACAATCACAAAGCTGATTTCGTTTTGCGGACAGACCAGTCAGACACTTAAATTTTCCAATTATCCACGGGATGAGTTTTCCCATCGTCCGGCCGTGCTCTACCTAATGTGTTGTTGACACACGCCACTTGTCGTTATGTGATTAGGATAATTGCCGACAACAGACACGGACACTCACACAGGGCGAACGATCGCACCAGTGTACCTGTGTGTTTATGTCCTGCGGTTGGTCTCCTCAGTGAGCGGAGTGCAAAGTACTTGTTGTAATCATATCCTTACATATCTCATTAGCATGAGTTTGTTAATTTCTCTGCGGGTGTATGAGTGTGTTCGTATTTGTGAAATGATGGGTTTTTCCAGTTTCCCGGGAAATTACGTTTAGAATTTCATTCATAAAAATCCTTTTCACAAACGCTGGCTCTCTGCGATTGTATGAAAGCAGGTGTCCTTATTGCACACTCTCCACCTCTCTCTCTCTGTCGTCTTCCTTCCTTCTTTTCGTCTTATTGTATGTTCTCTTCTTTTGTCTTTTTTGTTTCGAAACTAGGACACTTGCCAAAATTGTTGGAATGCGTTGTTTGGCTCTGATGATGTTTTTGCGAGGGTGTTTTCTTTTCATTTCTAGTTTATTCCTTTGAATCTCTCCCCTATACAATTTGTAATGAGTTTCATCCTATTTTTGCACCTTGTCTTAAACTCCATTGTTCAGCAGCCCAACAAAGAAGATTTTGCTTTTGCAGAAAATAAAAGAGACGAATTGTGCTGAAGCATAAGGTCGAAAACAAAATACAGTGGTGTTTTCAGAAATATTTCTAACATCACAAAAATATCGATAGATTTTGAGATCACCACCAGCAAGTTGTTTTCATCAAAAAAAAAATCGGAATAATTTTCCAAGAGAAGAAGAATTATTGATAAATTTGGATTTTGGCTATATTAGTAGTTGTTCTTGAGCTAGCAACAGCCTACGATTCTGATATTTAGCAGATCATTCTCTGGTAACCATCTAAATCTGTTCTGCTCTAAAACTATCCTTCACGATAGAGCGATGCCTTTTTTCGAAAATTTCATTTGCTATTTCCCAGTGAATTTCTAAGAAGAATTGTCCATATTCATCTGTCTGCGCTTGTAGTATCCAAACGAAAGAAGCTAGATGTTTCAAACTCGACAGATATCAATTATGTCAAACCGGCTAAAAACATAACATGCTAATTTCATGAAACTTTCTTCTTTAAAATATATCTTACAAGTGTCTTAGGAAACAAATCATAAAGATTAATTACCAAAGTTATAGGCATTCGAATTTGCCACAAAACTTAATATCCCGATGTATATTCGAATCCTTGTATTTCAAAATTCATCTAGGCGATTTTAAAGTTTTACACCTTTTTCCTAACCAAGACATTCTTCATGAGGTTGGGAAACTTGAATTCTTTAATTCTGACATATTTTACGTATAGGAGTATATAGGCTTTGCACGATCTGGCTTTCGAACTAAATGCCTTAGCTTCTACGTTTATCTATAGAATCGGTGTCGTTTTCTTCGTTAAGATTCTAGCTATTATACAAAATATGATATTATCTAATTTGCAAAGGGCTATTAAACGGGCGCTAAAATTTCTTTCGTGTTTACAAAAAGGGTAATTTATTAATATAGCTACATTTCGGCATCCTGAAGTGTCCATATGGGCATCTCCCAAGAAGATTCACCCAAAAATTAAACCAGACCACACTAATAATTGTTAACATTATTATACCCTCCACCTCCAGGATGCGGGTATACTAACTTTGTCATTCCGTTTGTAACAGCTTGAAATATCGACCTGATACCCTATAATGTATATCGAGGGCTTATATTCAAAAGTTGCTATGAACCATTTTATCGAAAAGTTTTTGATGTCATCTGTCATATAAATTTGGAGAAGTAATTTTGTTTCTAAAGCCATTTTTTATTTTTTTCTGATTTGGCTATCAACTCACACATTAGTTTGTGACTGCATAAGTGGCTATGAACATACTTATAATATAAATAAAATAGTTCAAGAATGGAGCAGCATAACACCGAGGGTTTTAATTCTCTACAACGATCTTGATTAAAACCTTTTTCTAGACTTAGGGTAAATCGTACTATCAAATTCCATAATTTCGCCTTTAATAGCATTTTGCACAAGTATCAGGCTAAAATAAGAGTGAAATAGGATAAATGTTGGCTGTAAAGTCACAAATTGTGACTAGTATCTCAGAAAAATCCGCGTAACTTTTTATCATATTAAGAAAACCAAAATATTTTGCTGACTTCGTGGGGAATATTTTTGTCAGACAAGTTTCAGAATCCTGGATATAGAAAGTTAAAATATAAGCGATTGCAACCGCGAAATTTGGATTTTTTCAACAATTGCAGCGATTTTCACGACTGATCATACATAAATTAAAATTCAGTCGGATCCTTTTGCTATATCGCGAGAAAATTATAAAACAAAAATGCCATGCATGAAAATCATTTTATTTCCCGCGAAAATGAAAATTTTCCAAAAAATATCCTATTTGCATTTTTTGTTTATCGTGACATGCCGCAATATACACTTTTTGTAAAAAAATTAGAAAAGGGATAAAATTGGTACCAATCTGACGGATGAAGCTGGAATCTTTAAATTCGCTGTGTACATCCCAGAAAATGCGTTTTCTACACAACATTGCCAAGATTTCATGAAAAACGTTATAGAGTTTACAATAAATCTTATTTATATATTTGGGCATAAATGGCTATGTGCTTATTTCAACATTAGTAGTGTTCAATTTTGAAACATGCAAAAGTGGCTATGAACCATAAAACCGTGAATAATAGAAATTTTGGAAAAAAATAATCGTAACAATTAGTAATACTTTTTAGATTAAACTGCAGAATAATGATTGATAATTCTTTTTAAAATTAAGGATAAAATCAGTTTTTTCGCTCTCCTGAAAAGTTGTGTTTTTGTTCATAGCCACTTTTGAATATAAGCCCTCGATATATATTCTTGATCGTCATAAAATTCTAAGGCGATCTAGCATTTCCGTCCGTCCGTCTGTCCGCCTCTAAACGAAGGGAGCTAGGACGTCCAAATTTTCCATAAATGCGTCTTATAGTCGTAGATCGGTTGGGATTACAACTGGGCAAAATCGGTCAACGGGAACAAATTTTCCCTCACTAGGACTGAAAATACTCATAATAACACCTAATATTTTGCAGTATTTAAGCATGGTTTTCAATGTATCTGTTTGTACTTACTTGATATTGGATATGAGCATTACCCCTGTAAGAAAAACCTGCACCATAAAGTGATTTTATTCGTAGGGGGCGAAATGGGGCAAAAAAGGAATAAAAATGGTACCAAATGACAACAGCTAGAAATTTGTGGTGTACATTCCTCCAATTGAGTAGATACATAATATAAAATTACTTTTTTCCAAATTAGGGTAAGGGGTATAAGGGAATACAAATGGTACCAACCAAACGGCTGCACCTAAAATAATGAAATTCGGTCTGATTGCGTAGACACGTAAAATAAACGGATTTTTTGAAATTCGTTCTTTTTGAGGTTAAAATGGAAAAAGGGGATACAAATTGTACCAACAAAATGACAGCAGCTAGAGTCATGAAATTCGGAGTATACATCCTCCGACTGTGTAGACACGAAAAATAAAAAGATTTTTCCAAATTTGTAATTTCAAGGGCTACAATGGGGACAGAGGGATACAAATTGTACCAACTACACGGCTACAGCTAGAATGATGAAATTTTGTGTGTACATCCCTCGAATTGCGTCGACACGTAAAATAAAGAGATTTTAAAAAATCGCCTTTTTAAGGGGGTAAAGTGGGAAAAGGTACCAATAAAATGGCTTCACCTAGAATCATGGAATTCGGTTATACATTCGTCTGACTGCATAGACCCGCAACGTAAAAAGATGTTTTCAAATTCGTACTTTTTTACTTTTACGTCAAAAATTGGTTGAATCATAAAGTTAGGTTATCTTGCATTGAGTACGTGAGAGATAATGGATTTTCAAATTAGTTTTTTAAAATAAAATAGGATGTAAATTCAATCAATTAAACGATTATAGCTGAAAATGCACACACTATCCCCCAACATTTACTTTTTGAATTGACTCGAAGTATTACTTCGATAAATAAACATAAAAATAGCCTTATAAGCATTATTTATAATAATTAAAAATTTATATTTATTTATAAAATTATTTTATCAATATTTTTATTTGTTTTGGTTACGATGTGTTAAAAATTAAAATTTTCCTGTAATGTTACTGCATTTCGATAGCCTCTGCAGAATGTAATCCATGGTGGAGGGTATATAAAGTTCTGGGAGTTGCCTATTTGTAAGTGGTTGAGGCGGAGAATCTGAATTTTAGTAAAATATTAAGGAAATATTCATGAAAAATGAAAAATCCAAAATATATATATACATGGCTCTGCGACAAAATGATTGTTAACTACACTGAAATAATTATCTGCATAATATTTATGATTTTAGTATAACCACAGTGAAAGTTTTGAAATTTATAAAACATATTTCATAAAACACAAATCAATGGCAAGTTTCATAGAATTTCTTCATTCAATAATCTTTTGTCGCAATTTTTTTTATTTTTCATAATAAAATTTCATAGATTATATATAACGAAATTATTATATCATAAAATTAATAATTTCTTCTGAAGTGTCCAATATAAACAAAAAAGAAGAAAGAGGTCTAATTTATGTTGCGGAAAATTGGTGCAGATTTGATTAACCGAGCAGATTTGATAAACAACATCATTGTGGGAAACTTCATAATGAATTTGTCTTTGACCTAAATCAGGGTACATACCTATGTCAGAATTAACATAGAAGAAATGAGAATTGCTAGTAGTAGAGAATTAATTCAACCAATTAAGGTCTACCCACTTGAAACGTTACAACAATAAAATTTCATTATATTTATGAAAACATTTCATTATTCAAATAATCATAATCTTTAAGATTATGAACTTTCGGGTGGGCCATTTAAATTTGAACTACCGATTTCTTTGATTTTGAAAGTTAGAAAACATACATTTTTATTTTTAAGTTCATGTTTGACATTTGCAAAATGGAATGCTATACGCTCGAACAAAATTGGGAAATAATCAAAACTTACTTCCAAAGTAATGAGTCTTTAAAGCAAACTGTAAGAAATTTACGTGGAAAATTTTCGTGTTTTCAGATGAAGCTCATTTTCATCTCGGTGGTTATGTCAATAAGCAAAATTGCCGCATATGGGTTCAGAGAACCCACACGTGGTTATTGAGAAACCAATGCATTCACAACGAGTAACTGTTTGGTGTGGATTTGGGGCTGACAGCATTATTGGCCCATTTCTCTTCGAAAATGAGCGAGGAGCCGCCTTTACCGTCAGCCGAAATTGTGATGTCAATTGCCCCATATGAGCTGTGATTTCAGCCCTTTGAATTATTTTCTGTGGGGAGCCATTAAGGATATATGTTACGCAAATAATCCAGAGACAATTGAAGCGTTGAAACATGAAATCGAAGTTGTCATTGAAGAGATTCGAACCAGAACAATCGAAAATGTACCAAAAAATTGGGTTGATCGGATGAGGTACTGCCGAGGCAGTCGTGGTAGTCATATGAATGACATTGTGTTCTTTTATTAGATGACAAAGTTGAACCTTTCCAATAAAACCAAAAATTAATCAGTACCAGAATCAATACCATATTAGGAAAATTGTGATAATATTATGCACATTGTGATATTTGTTGTGATAAATATAATATTTCAAGTGAATATTACGCAGCATTCTTGAAAAATATCCCTAAATATTAGGGGTATTACCAGTCGCGAGAAATATTTCCCCCCAAAAATAATTTTGAGCATCTATTATTTTCCGGGTCCACAGTGGAATGTACCAACTTAATTTCATGACTAGATCTATATGATTTGTACCAGTTTTATTCTTATTTTTCATTTTGCCCCAAAAGAACTAATTTGAAATGCCTACGCAGTCAGACGTTACGAATAACGAAATATCAGTTTATTTTTCGCATCTACGAAGTCAGAGCGACGTACACACCGAAATTCACCATTCTGACTATAGCCGGTTGGTTGTTACCATTTTTGTCCCCTTTCGCTTAAAAGTACAACTTTTGAAAAAATTCTTGAACGTGTACACAGTCAGAGGAATATATACACCGAATATCATGATTTCAACTTCAGCCGTCCGCTTGGTACTATTTAACATTGTAGCACTCTATTTTACGTGACTATACAGTTAGAGTAGTGTACACACCGAATTTCATGATTCTAGCTCTTCTTGTATTATTGGTAAAAAGTTTATCCCTTGTTGACTCATTTCACGCCGTAAAGCTTTTAGAGGGTGATTTGTAAAAGCCATAGGAATCGATAGTACGGTCCATATAATTTAATGTTTGAAGATTATTTCATGCAAATATTGACCTTGACTGCGCCTTAAATGGTCCATCCGCTTAGTCCAATTTTGGCATACTCTTTCCAACATTTCGGCCGGTATCTCACGAATAAATGCTTCAATGTTGTCTTCCAATGCGTCAATTGAGCGGGTTTGTCTGTATAGACACGAGCTTTAACATAGCGCCACAAAAAATAGTCTAAAGACGTTAAATCGCACGATCTAGGCGGCCAATTGACCGGTCCCGAACGAAAATAAAATGTTCACCGAACTCGCCTCTCAATAAGTCCATTGTTGCGCGTGCTATGTGACATGTGGCACCGTCTTGTTGGAACCACATGTAATGCAAGTCAAGCTCTTGTATTTTTGGCAAAAAAAAGTTGGATATCATCTCACGGTAGCACTCACCATTCACAGTTACGTTACGATTCGCATCACCTTTGAAGAAGTACGGTCCAATAATGCCACCAGCCCATAAACCGCACCAAACTGTGACTTTTTCTGAATGCTTTGGTAGCTCTTGCAATGCTCTTGGCTGATATTCACTCCAAAATCGACAATTCTGCCTACTTACGTGCCCATTAAGCCAAAAATGAGCTTCGTCGCCCAACACTATTTCCTTCTTTCTGAACTTTCTTAGCAGAGCACGCATTTTGATAATAAAATTCAATAATTTACAAGCGTTGTTCATTTGTAAGACGATTCATGGTTAAATTATAGGCCAAACTGAAGATGTTTGACAGTGAAACAAAACACGAAACATGCGTCAGCTGTTTAAACCAGTGTTGCCAAAAAGATAATAGCTAAAAAATCACCCTTTATTTACTTTTTGGTGCTATCACTCTACCGGAGGGTTTATAAAATTCTAATCTGGAGAGTTTATATACGATTCGGTCGCCTTTTTAACTAGTTTATTAGTTTTTCAGCGTTCGAGGCCGAAATATGTTAAAAATTATCCGATCCGAGTTTTTGTGTATCCTGCTTCAACGATCCTAAAAGCAGATATTTTGAAATTTTGTTTTGATTTGCTACACCACCAAGTATTTAAGGAGCCCGGTGTTCCAAAGACACACGCAGACGAACACCTTTTGGAACGTCAAGTAATTACGATGCTGCTGCTGATGATTATGATCAGGAAAAAAGCAAACCCAACAAAAATCAGCAAAATCGATCAACTTCGACACAAGAGACCCAAAAACAACATTGGAGGGAAGCTGCAGCAACGGCAACAGTCTTCCAAGACAAAGGCCAAAAAACGATGTGTGATATTGATGACAAAAGGATCAAAATAATAAGAAGCAGCCAAGATGTGATAAAGAATATGAAAAATCACTGCCACGGGCCGACCGGTGTTGCACAATAACAATAAAAAGGTCATTGCACAATACATACATACGTACATAGCATAACACACATACAACCTAGACAAACCTAAACCAACCATCCAACCAACATCAACAACAACACAAAAATAGTCCTTACTACAAACATTAAATCATTGCAATAATGCCAACGTCAGAATAAATGTTTTGAAAAGCCAAAATAAGGAATTACTTCCAGGAATAATACCAAAAGGCCGAGAGCACGCACACACAGTCGCTCAGAGGGACATGTTCATACTACCACAACGAAGGAGGTTCAACAAAAGTTGGATCACCTGGCCGAGCCACAAACACACACACGCACGAATAAAACGGGCCATTTCAACATATTCGTACACGCGCTCTTTAATTCCGTAAAAATCTAAAGAAATCAATGAACCACGGGATCAAAAGGCTACTGCGGGTGTCATTGATACGGCTCGGCGACATCATCGGCTGCAGAGTCAGCGATACAGGTACGACAATGAATGTCATCGAACGTATAACTCCGTAGTACCCTCCGGTGATGAGGGCTTTTGTTCCACCAACTCGAAGAGACCCCCACCCGTAAACATGGCCAACACTTGGACATCTGCCGTTCCGATCAATTGATGACAATGCCGACAAAAATCACAAATCCATATCATTTTGATATCATTGTCATCGATTCTTTGTTGGAACTATCTTTTCACTTTTTTGTCATTCATTGGCAGCAAATTCATTACGTTGGTCGTTTTAATGAATTGAGTATCCTGTTTTAGCCTATTCACGCTTTATTATCCAGACATCACACACACACCTTTGTGTGTTGGCGTGTTTTACACTTGTGTTGATCTCGACAGTTTTATTGTTAACGTGCCGTCGTCCTTTTTTTGTTTCTTGCCCAAAGGATATTTTGTTTAGGGTAAATGTGATTACTGTTATTAAACATAGTTAATCCGATTAGTTATGACTATTTCCTAGTTAGGACTACTACTAGGAAAAATAAGGAAGTCATTCGTAACAATTTTATGTTTAACGGATGTCCTGGAACACTTTCGTTATTTCGGTGTGGTCGCCAGGATGCTAGGACGCAGTTTCCGTCTCAGCCATTTTGGTTGAAATGTGTGAAATAGGATGAATGTTAATGTTTAAACGTTTGCAGGTCTGATAACAGTTTGGTTTGCCACTCCATCATGAATGGAATAACGAGAGAAAACGCTTGTTATTTGTAAGCAAATATATTAAAAAAATCTTAGTTGGCGACTTTTTAATGAAATTTTTCACTAAGGTTATGAAAAAGTCATAAATATTATGACGGTAATTCTTTCAGTGTAGAAACTATGGCGAAATTGGGCCAGGTTTTAATCTAATGGAAACATATGTACATTGTGTAAGTGGGACACATAGGTTCAGGATTTCATGTTGAGGATATACTCAGCCTGGCCGGGCCGTTCCTTACTTGTTTTCTGTCTAAATTACAGAATCTGGCTACAGTGATGTCAGAAGTATAGAAATTCGTAAGAAAAAAGGAGGATACTTATACCCTCCACCTAAGGACTTTGTCATTCCGTCTGTAACACCTTAAAATATTCATCGGAGACTCCATAAAGCATATATATTATGGGTCGTTGTAAAATTATAAGGTGAACTAGCCATGTCCTTCTGTTCGTCTGTCGAACGAAATGAGCTCGGTTGGGATGAAAGAGGATGAAATCGACCCAGAGGGGAAATTTTTGCCCTAACATGCGTACATTCCTCTTGTAGCGTAAAAACGCCAAAAAGTAAATACACGTTTTAGCGGGCGAAATGGGACAAAAAGGGATGAAAATGGTACCAATGGTACCAAACAGCTAGAAACATGATATTTGGAATGTACATTCCTCTAATTGCGTAGATACGTAAAATAAAGAGATTTTTTTCAAAATTCGTATTTTTAAGGGATACAATTGGAAAAGAGGAGTAAAAACTGCGTTAAGTTCGGCCGTGCCGAACTTTATACACCCTCCATGGTGGAGGATGCATTTCATAGAGGCTGTCAATTTTCGTAGAAGTGCAGTAATATTACAGGAAAAAATATATATTTTTTTAATATATCCAAACCAAAACAAATACAAATGTTGAAAATCCAGTATCTCAAGTGCAAAATAACAACAAATTTTTGCCGTAAAAGTAAAAAGTACGATTTTCGAGTCAGATACATATACATACACCGAATTCCATGTTCTAGCTGCGGTCATTTGGTTGGTACCATTTTTATCCTCTTTTACCCACTTAAGAGTACCACTTTCTAAAATCTCTTTTTATTTTACGTGTCCACGCACTTAGATGGATGTACACGCCGAATTTCATCATTCTAGCTGTAGCCGTTAAGTTGGGACTTTTTTAATCCCTCTGTAGCCATTGTATTTTTTTTTCGTGTCTACGCAGTCAGAGGAATGTATACTCCGAATTTCGTGACTCTAGCTGCGGTCATTTGGCTGGTACTATTTGTATGCCTTTTTTTAAACCCCAAAAAGTACGAATTTCGAAAAATCCGTTTATTTTACGTGTCTACGCAATAAGAGGAATGTATACACCGAATTTCATGACTCTAGCTGCGAACATTTGGTTGGTATTATTTTTATCCCCTTTTCTATTTTAACCCAAAAAAGTACGAATTTCGAAAAATCCGTTTATTTTACGTGTCTACGCAATCAATAATTTCATTATTCTAGGTGCAGCCGTTTGGTTGGTACCATTTTTATCCCTCTATTCCCATTTTATCCCTTAAAAGTATGAATTTG
Organism: Polietes domitor; assembly: GCA_947397865.1. Classification (NCBI taxonomy): domain Eukaryota; kingdom Metazoa; phylum Arthropoda; class Insecta; order Diptera; family Muscidae; genus Polietes; species Polietes domitor. The sequence continues at coordinate 66,932,154 of OX377619.1, read as the reverse complement.
GAAACAATAATTTCATAAAAGTTGTACCTACTCAATTAGAGTGAATTTCGAGTTTCTAGCTGTTGTCGTTTGATATGTACCATTTTTATCCTTTTTTGTCCCATTTCACCCCCTACGAATACAAATCGTTTTATGGTGCACGTTTTTGTTATCGGGAGAATGCGCAGACCCAATATCAAGTAAGTACAAGCAGACATATTGAAAAAATATGTTTAAATACTCTAAAATATTTGCGATTATTATGGATTTTTTCAGTCCTTGCGAGGGAAAATTTTTCCCTTTGGGCCGATTTCGTCCAGTTTCAATTCCAACCGATATACGACTATAAGACGTATTTATGTAAACCTAGCTCCTTCCGTTTAGATGCTAGCGTGCTTTCAACAGACGGACGGACGGACGGACGGACATGGCTAGATCGTCTTAGATCAAGAATATATATCTGTGGTCACAACCCATAACAGCCTAAGTCTGTTTTTCAATATTTTCAGTACAGGAGTTTAAAGTTTTGAATCTTCACTGAAAATCAGGAGAAGGTGTTTTTTGGAAAACTTTGCTACAGATTCCAAGGAAACGAATTTCTTTACTTAGTTGTTAACAAAAAATAGTTGTTTATTCTCGCAGTCAAAAGATATTATCGAAAAAGACACTTAGGCTCTTATGAATTGTAGAACGAAATTTGTATTAAGAACTTAACTTGACATGATATTTTAAAACTTTTTTTTGTTTGGAGAAAGACCTTAACTCAATTTATGTTTATCAAAAAACGAAATTGTAATTCGGAATAAGAGCTTAACTCAAGTTAGGAAAATAAAATTGTTTCTTTGTTTTTTTGGATTAACGACTTAAGTTGATTTAGGCAATGATGAGAAAATAATGTTTATATTTGTTGTAATCCTAAATTGACTTAGGCAGTTATGCCAAAACAGTAATTTAGAAAAATAACTTAAGCTATTAGGTTTTTAAGGATTAATTGCCTTCCTAGAAGAGATACAAACATGAAAAATTTAGAGCAAATAAATTTAGATACGCTGAATACGATGGTGCTAATAACTCAATTGTGTCCTAACTCGAGTTAGGCTGTTAAGGGTTGTGACCACAGATATATTCAAGGTGTTACAAACGGAATGACAAAATTAGTATACCCCCAAAATGGTACCTAACAAACCGAAATTTTTTACTTTTAGCCGGATAATGAGGCGAATGGGGATAAAAATGGTATCAAACAGACGGCTGCAGCTATAATAATGAAGTTGAGTATTATAGTATTAATAAGTAGAAATAAAAAGAATTTTCTTGAAATAATAATGAAATTCGGTGTGTACACTGCTTTGACGTGAATAATATAGAGATCTTCTGATTTTCGTAATATCAGGATCTAAATGGAATTAAATTTAGCTACAATGAATCGGTTGTAGCTAGAATCATGATATTCAGTATTTGCACTCGTCTGTCTATGTAGACGAGGAAAATGAGAGGTACGATTTTATCTAAATTGGTACTTTTAGGGTCAAAATGGAAAAAGGAGCGAAACTGGTACCAATAAAACGGCTGTAGCTAAAATCATGAAATCAGGGGTGTACATTCCACTCTGAAACATATTGAATCTTCAATATTACAATTTTTCCTATCAAAATGGTACAGACAGACTGTAGATGGAATCAAGAAATTGCAAATGGGGAAAATCGGGCTTGAGGGAAATTGTTTCCACCTCATAATATTTAGGACACATTTTTAACTAATAATTATATTAATATTTATATAGTAGAGGACTATTAATATTATAATAATGAAGAATCACAAATTTCCTAATATGGTAGTGCACTTCTGTATAATGTCGACAGCCTCTAATCTACCGATAATACTGTGGACTACACTCAATGGTGGAGGGTATATAAAATGCGTTCCAGGGTCATAAGATAAGGTTATGGTGGGGGTTGTGTAAAGGGGTTCAACACAACCCCCCCCCCCACCATAACCAGACATCTTCTAAATACCAGTTTCATTCTAGCACTAGAAAATCTTAACAAATAACGGATCATAAACAACCGATCTACCGAAGAAACACATGGCCAGTGGAAACAACACCTTTGCTATTTCGAACATAAATACCACCACCACCATTACAACTCAGACATCTCAAACTTCAATTGCAAAGACAATTTCGAGACAAGCAAAAACTGTCACCTTTCCTGCCCTTTACACAGCCACATTTAGAGGAATGCAAAAAATGTGATTACACCGGTTAATATAAATCCGGAACAATACCACATGGCTACGAAATACCAACACAACTATACTCGAACACATGAATCCTGGCAGCAAATAGCATCTGCTCTGCTCCTGCCAGTGGTTGTAAGAAACGACCAGATCCTGCAGGCTGCATGGTTGTTTGGCAGTTTGCCATGCCCAACCAAGGCATTGGCAATTGAAACGGGCGCTAGCTGTCGTCCGTCTGTTTGCTGTAAATTGGTGGCGCACTTAGTGCAAATCCTTGTGCGCACTTTACCATCAGTCGACCATCTATTTCAGAAACTCAAGCACATACACACATAGTCAAGGTACCATGGATATGATCAAGAGCGAGCGTTCTATACTCACATAGATTTCGGTAAAAAACGAAAGGATATACGAGGTTAGTATGATAATGATAAAGCGGCCGAACACTGACTATGCAGCCTGGGATTTGAACTGAACGTATTCTTTTTGGGCAATTATCTCAGTTATAGCATATGATGCGATATCAATAAATGGGTGCGTCTAACACGGCAGTCCTGGGAAGATTTATTAAACAGAAACTTGGATTACACAATTCCAAAGGCTTTTAAATGTCAAACAACTCTGAGATAACTAATCGTTCACATAAATCGTTTCGTTTAAAAGTTTCTCTTTGGAACGGTGGATAGAACTGTGTTGTAATGTTCCCATAAACTTTTGACCCTCCAAGGTTTAATTGAATTGCTGATATCAACAACGTCCGGGATGAGTTTGAGTGACTTTGCGAATCTTGCTCCTCCAGGTTTGTCTGCGTCTTCAGCTATTCCAACATCCCTTATTGTGCGCATCAAGGATTCATCCATCATCCGGAATAAGTTAGAATTACTTTTGCAACTTGACCATATACTCGACTCTCTCTTCATTTATTATTATTTATGAGCATTTCAATTTAACTTCAAATATGTGAATATCGAATATTTCCACAGGTCAATTGATTTACGTGGCATCACATCACATGGGCCACACCACTCCGAAAAGTCGTTCGCTAAGCTTCACGTGGACCACACCACTCGGAAAGATCTGTTATATCCAGCCGTGGAAATTGAGATATTACCAATTCCCGATATATCAATGGCAGAAGTAATTATTTCTCAAGGTTGCTGTGTCATTGGTTCATTAAATTCGACAGACGCAGATTAACTGTTCGACCGCTGAATAGCGAATAAGTCTACCCTGGGATGAGTTAGAGCGACTTTGGGTAACTTGGAAACCATGGTTATAAATTCTCTATTCATTAGATTCTTTCTATACCTGCATTAGGATATCCAATTGAATATCAAATATGTGAACATAGAAGATGTCCACAGGTCACTTGGTCTACGTGGTCGCTAAGATTCACGTGGGCCACACCACTCGGAAAGGTCTTGTATATCCAGCCGGGGGAAATTGAGATATTGGATTAGATATCCTCTTTAGATACAACGCTTCGCATAGGAATCTTTGTAGACGCAAATTTCGATGTAAATAAATCCCCAGGCCTGGATATCATTTCAGCTCTTCCTATCCTGTGTAAGCGCTCTTCACCACCAGCCTGTATACTTCACAACCATTTTAACTTTGCAAACCGTACAAGACTCTTCCCAACGCGTTGGAAGATTGCGTACGTCCAGCCCATCCCGCTAACTACCGCCCGATTACGATTTGCTGTGCTCTCTCGACGTTTATGGAGAGTATGGCTAACCACCATCTTGAGGGGTACTTAGAGACCAATGACTTACTTAATGATCGATAGTATAGTTACGTAGGAATCGATCCTAATAACGTTGCTGTCAGAAGTCGATCCATCCACCAGTTTGGTGAGAGTATGGTCGTTGCTCTAGATATATCCAAAGTCGTTGATAGAATCTGGCACGGTGCATTCATATCAAATCTCATCGCTTTTGGTGTTGCTAATGACTTCACTATATTTATATCGAACTTCCTCAGAGATCGCACTATACGCGCTGTTGTAGATGGATTCTCATCCGTAGAGCATAGTTTGAGTGCAGGAGTACTACAGATCGGATCGGACTTCGAAATCATTCATACTCATTCGACCTAGTCTTCAAGAAATTGAGGACCAAAGCCTATTGATGGATGAGTCTCACAGCCAGGAGATCGCACTGAGATGGGTTCTCATCCGACGAGCATAGGATGGCCGCAGGAGTCCCCTTCCCACCCTTTTTCTTATTTTCATCTTGGACCAGACTTCGAATACAATCTACTCATTTGCAGATGACAGTAAACATTGTCATTCATACTCATTCGATCGCAGACCAAATCTTCAAGAAATTGCGAACCAAAGGCGACTGATGGATGGAGTCACTTAGCCAAGATTAGCTGGCCATTTTTCGACCGGGGTCGAGTGAATAGAATAGATTGTAATGCACGTAAGACCCAGTGCTCTATGTTGTCTCACAAGCGATTCACTGATCCAACGGTGTCATCGATTTCTATGAACGGTTTAGATATTGAACAATTGGACGCTCTTGATGTTCCGAGCATGAAGATTCATTGTGCTGTTCGTTAGACAAAACATGTATTTGATGTGTTAAAGGAAGCATTCAAGTGTCCAGTAAGCGACGAAAGAAATTCTTAACTTCCACTGATCTTCTCAATATCTACACTACCGACATCAGACCTAAGATAGAATACAACTCCCATATATGGTTAGGTTCACCAAGATCTTCAGAGGAGGTGTTGATAGGTGACAATAGGATATCCAATTCTATTGGTCATCTTCGTAATGTGGGTTATGTGATCTATCGATACTTTTATGGTGTTTGTTCTTCAGATATTCGTGATATCATCCAGGCCATGAGGAAGTTCGGTAGAGATGCGGGACTTTCAAGGAAGTTGTACCCATTTGTTATCGATTGGTTAGATGGCTGCACTACACATTTCAGAATGAATTCGTAAATATATTTCCCGAAAATTATGACATCCACATATTCGAAATAGATGACAACAAATAATGTTCCCTCTTTCTTCCATCTAACTCCTTATTGTTCTGCAGCCAACGTAATGCACTGAATTTATCCCCTGAATGTTGGCTCACTGACACAACTGGTATCTTCACTATATAGACAGAGCTAATCTCAAGTGGAAAAACTATGATACTATGACAAATATCCATACAAACCTGGTCTCAATGCTTCTAAGCCAAAATAGAAGGAACGTATCAAGAGTGATCGCAGTGCCGATGGGTCATTGGCCAATTGAAAGCCAACGAAGAGGAGCAAGAGATAGTGGAGCACTACTTATGCGATGTCAAGCTCTAATAAACCCATTGCACAGGACCTTTGGGAAGCAACCCTGACGTTAGAGCTGCCATGAATACCAACTAAGCTTGAAGACAGATCTTTGCCGAGGAAATGCCATGGATTCGAAAAGTCATAGATTTGATCGAAAAGCTCGAACCTTGGATGGGCTTGAAAGCGACTATCGCCTCGTGTAAATTATGTAAATCATAGACTAGATCGGAAAACTCGAACCTTGTATGGGTTTGAAGGCGACTATCGCCTCGTGTAAATCAAGGACTAGATCGAAAACCCAATTCTTGGATGGGTTTTAAGGCGACTATCGCCTCGTGTAAGTCTAATTTAATTGGTTTATTGGCCCGGAGTTAATGGGTCTGCTGTACGATTCTCGTCTTCGCCTTATCTCTAACATTGTGGAGCTCAGCATAACCTCGGTTCAGTCTACATATTACTGCAACCCGACAATCCAAATCATATAAAGGGTGTTTTTTATTGAGGTATAGAACTTCGAATTGAAATAAAACACAAGAAAATCGTTTTAATGTCCATCAATTTGGCTTTATTGGAAGGATAATTTTATGCCAATAATGTTTAAATATGATTTCGGGCATGTGGCCGCCGCGGCTGGCTCGAATATAGCCAATTCTACAGGTCCAATTTTCAACCACTTTTTCGAGCATATGGGGCCGTATGTTGGCAATAACGCCACGAATGTTGGCTTCCAAGTCCCCTAACGTTTCTGGTTTGTTGGCGTAGACGAGCGACTTCACATATCCCCAAAGAAAATAATCCAATGGTGTCAAAGCAAGCGTTGTTCTTTTGTCAACCTGTTCATGATGAAATGGCAAACCAAACTAAATATTAATCACTTGACAGCTGACAAAATGGCCGCCAGTTAAAAAAGTGATGCCAACTTAAAGTTCTATACCCCAATAAAAACACCCTTTATAACAAACCTAATGTAGAAGCTTCGAGATATTTCGAACATTTTTTCTCAATCTCTGTGTGTTTCGCAAATTTTCCGGGCATATCATACGATCCTCTTCAAAATTAAATCAAAGTGGAAATTTCTAAAAATACAACTACGCAAGTAATATTTGAATCGCCACTAAGCAAGGCAGTGATTGTCATGCTGCTGCCATCCAAACATTGCTGGAAGTGTAAGGAAGCAAGTTGGGTTGGGTTTGGTTTGGTGTATGAAACACCGGTTCCTGATTTCTTTTGGGGTGTCTGGTGTTTTGGGTTACCAGTTCAATTGTTTGGCGTTGTTAGTGTTGGTAATTACTTGTTTGGCATTTATTATTTACGTCTGCGCGTGTGTGTGTGGACCGATGTGCTGCTATTCCGGCACACCAGTTGACAGCTGTCCTGGTGGCATCATCCCTTAAAAGGAACGGGCGCGCGCGCTTGTGCATGAGCATGTGTGTGTGTCTGTGTGCCCGCTTCTTGGCAGAAGTGTTAAAGATCTTGTTGAACTACGTCATCACACCATCAGGCATGTTGCTATTTCTGCTCCAGGTTCGTGTCTGCGTCTTCTGCTATTCCAACATCCCTTATTGTGTGTGTATGTGTGTGTGTGCGTCTTAAGGATTCACCTCTTCGCTGAGTGTGTATTTGAGTGTCTTTGAAATGATTATGCCGTGATTTCGTCTTGGTTCGTCTTCCTCGGACATTGACTTGTTGTACATCTGCGTTTCCCAAAACAATACCGTGTCATGTCATGAGCCTGATGCCTGGTGGTGGTGCCTTCATTGCTGCAGAAGGAACAAAATAATAAAAATAATTCAAGCAAAAAACTAACAACAGCAACAACAGTAGTAATCATAACAATACTACCGCCGCCGTCGTCGCTGCTGCATTCGCTATTTACGGAACAATTGTTGTTGTGGTACCTGGAGTTTTACTTTTGCTGTTGTTCCTTCTCTTCTCCGGGAAGCTGTGGTGCTGGTGGTGGCCGGATGGCTGGATGGTTGCATATCTTTTGATTTCTTCCAACATGAAATGATGAAGATTCATTCTTCTTCGTTTAGTGTAATGCAACCGCAATTGTTGAAAGAATAGGTATTGTTTCTCTTCTTCTTCCTCCTCGTCGTTTTCACAATTTCAAAGAATTTAAAAGTTATTTGGCATGTGCAACTTCAAATGCCTATTCTCTTCAAGGTGGGGGAGAAGAATAAGAGATTTGCAGTGAAACAGCTGATAGAACACGTTGAAGGAATTCAATAACTTGAAACTTGTTCGACGCTGTGTGTCATGACCTACATTGATTAGGATAAAATACAATTGTTGGCAATGAATTTAGGATACCAAATGTGTTGTGATGTATTTAGTCTCTGACAGTATATATAAAGTGTATATATTATAGGTCGTCTTAAAATTCGAAGACGATCCACCCATGTTCGGCTGTCTGATAAACGTAGGCTAGCTTGCAGAACTGTGGAGCGAAATCGGCCCAGAAGAATTTTTTCCCCTAACAAGGACTGAAAATTTAAACAAAATTAAATTGTTAAATTAGTGAAACTTAGTTTCATGAGAATAATGAAATGAAATGGGACAAAAATGTATAAAAATGTTACATATCAAACGACAACAGCTAGAAACACGAAATTCGGTGTGTACATGTCTCAAATTGAGTAGATACATAATATGAAATTATTTTTTCCAAATTCGTACTTTTTACCCTTGAAAGTATGGGAATAGAGGTATAAAAATGGGACCAACCAAACGGCTGCACCTAGAATAATGAAATTCGATGCTTACATTCCTCTAATTGCGTAGACACGTAAAAAACGGATTTTTCGAAACTCGTACTTTTCGGGGTTAAAATGGAAAAAGGACATACAATACATGATATTCGGAGTATACATTCCTCTGACAAAATAAAAAGATTTTTTCATATTCGTACTTTTTACTTTTACGGCAAAAATTGGTTGAATCATGAAGTTAGGTTATTTTGCACTATGTACGTGAGATAATGGATTTTCAAAATTTGTACTTTTGGAATTAAAATAGAATGGAAATACAACCAACTGTAGCACCCACTATCTACCAATATTTATTTATTAAGTATTTAAGCTTTTTAAAAATATAAATATATCAGAATATTTATTTTTTGAATTGACTTGAAGTATTATTTCGTTATGTAAGCGTATTGGTAGCCTTGCCCTATAAGCGTGGTTTGAAATAATAAAAATATTATATTTATTTATAAAATTATTTTTTTTTTCAATATTTGCATTTGTTTTGGTTTGGCTATAATAAAAAAACAAGTAATGAAAGGCTAAAGTCGGGCGGGACCGACTATGTGATACACTCCACTATCTATCCGAATACAATTCAATTCGTTAAACAAGTGAAAACTGGAATGATTTTTGTATGTTTCCTAATCATAGGATAATTTGACCTGACCCAATTTGTCAAATCGAGAACAATATCTGTATCGAGGCTATATCCAAACATCAATATGAAGAAATTCTCTGAAAATACGTGGTTCCTGCGGGGAAAGTCAAGCTGGGGCGAATATAAATATAAAGCTATATATAAATCTGAGCCGTTTTCACGTTTGAGTGAAACATTAGATATTTTGCCAAATTTGAAGAAGTTCTGTTAAAATATGTGGTATCTAGAGCACTAAAAGAGAGCGAAAATTTAATGGGAGCTATATATAAATTTGAACCGATTTGACCCATTTTCACCACAAGTGTTTCTAGTGGAAACATAAGATATTTTGGCAAATTTGAAGAAGATCTGTTAAAATATGTGGTTTCTAAAGCAGAAAAAGTCAATCCGGGATAGAAATTTGTATGGGAGCTATATGTAAATCTGAACCGATCTGAGCCATTTTCACCATGGGTATTTCTAGTTAAAATATAAGATGTTTTGCCAATTTTGAAGAAAATTTGTTAAAATATGTGGATTCTAGAGCGGAAAAAGTCAAATTGGGAGCGAAATTTGTATGGGAGCTATAAATAAATCAGAACCGATCTGACATATTTTCACCGTGGGTATTTCTAGTTGAAATATAAGATATTTTGCAAGATTTTAAGAAAATCTGTTAAAATGTGTGGATTCTAGAGCGGAAAAAGTCAAATTGGGAGCGAAATTTGTATGGGAGCTATAAATAAATCAGAACCGATCTGACCTATTTTCACCGTGGGTATTTCTAGTTGAAATATAAGATATTTTGCAAGATTTTAAGAAAATCTGTTAAAATGTGTGGTTTCTGGAGCGGAAAAAGTCAAATTGGAAGTGAAATTTGTATGGGAGCTATATATAAATCTGAACCGACCTAACACATTTTTACCACAGGTGTTTCTAATTGAATTATCTAGAGTGAATAGAGTCAAATCTAGAGTAAAATTTCGTATAGAGGCTATATCTAAATCTCAACCGATTTTCTTCAAATTAAATAGCGATCGACCTTGTCCCGAAAAACTTCGTTGTGCAATGTTTCGTTTGGTGCCGGCTACAATTGCGACCTGTACAAGAATAGATGGACAGCCAGACATTGCTAAATATATTCACAAAGTGATTCTAAGCGATCGGTATAATTAACAATGGCACATTCTTCGGAATAAGGACGAACGCTATTTAATTTGAAGAAAATCGGTTCAGATTTAGATATAGCCCCCATACGAATTTCACTCCTGATTTGACTCTTTTCACTCTAGATACCACATGTTTTAACAGATTTTCTTCAAATTTGGCAAAATATCTTATAAAACATCTTATATTTAAACTAGGAACACCTGTGGTGAAAATAGGTCAGATCGGTTCAGATTTATATATAGCTCCCATTCAAATTTCGCCCCCGATTTGACATTTTCTGCTCTAGAAACAACATATTTTGACAGATTTTCTTCAAAATGGACAAAGCATCTTATATTAAAACTTGAAATACTTGTGATGAAAATGTGTTAGATCGGTTCAGATTTATATATAGCTCCCATATAAATTTCGCTCCCAATTTGACTTTTTCCGCTCTAGAAACCACATATTTCATTAGATTGTCTTCAAAACTGGCAAAACATCTTATATTTAAATTGAAACACTTGTGGTGAAAATAGGTCAGATCGGTTCAGATTTATATATCGCTCCCATTCAAATTTCGCCCCCGATTTGACTTTTTCTGCTCTAGAAACCACATATTTGGACAGATTTTCTTCAAAATGGACAAACTTGAAAAACTTGTGATGAAAATGTGTTAGATCGGTTCAGATTTATATATAGCTCCCACATAAATTTCGCTCCCAATTTGATTTTTCCGCTCTAGAAACCACATATTTCATTAGATTGTCTTCAAAACTGGCAAAATATCTTATATTTATATTGAAACACTTGTGGTGAAAATAGGTCAGATCGGTTCAGATTTATATATAGCTCCCATTCAATTTTCGCTCCTGATTTGAATATTTCTGCTCTAGAAACCAAATATTTTAAATGATCTTCTTCATATTTGGTAAAATATCTTATATTTCCATTAGTAACAGCCATGGTAAAAATGTGTCAGATCGGTTTAGATTTATATATAGCTTCCATACAAATTTCGATCCCGGCTTGACTTTTTCCGCCCAGAAACCGCGTATTTTCACGTATTTTCTTAAAATTGAGCATAACACGTTATACTTGAACTGGAAGAACCTATTGTGTAAGTGAGTCACTTCATTCCATGTTTGGATATAGCCCCAATACAAATATTCTTCTCGATTTGACAAATTAGGTCAGGTCATATTTGCCTATGATTAAATAAATCCTCTCCGTTTTCACTTTTTAACCGACTTGATTTGTATTCGGATAGAAAGTGGAGTGTATCATATAGTCGGCCCGCCCGACTTTAGCATTTCCTTACTTGTTATAATTTGCATACGTTGTTCGTTCGTGTACTTTACCATGATGAAAATGTTGAGTTTACTGAAAAAGCAAAGTAACAAATTAAATTCAAAGTTGTCAAATACCTTTTGGAAACCCCTGTATAAGTCGGTTTAGCCGACCGAAGCTTACTTACTTGCTATGTTTATATTTAGGACTGACAGGATGGTTTAACCCCTTTAGCATCAACAATCCTACTGAGCTTTGAAAATTGTACAAATATTCCCCGTAGTATTTCATAAAGAACTGAAAACTCAATTCTGAAATTTATAGAGTATATAAATCACAGATGTAGCTTAAAATAAATCAGTAAGGAAAGGCTAAAGTCGGGCGGGGCCGACTATATGATACACCCCACTTTCTATCAGAATACAATTCAATTCGGAAAAAAATGAAAATGGGAAGAATTTTTGAATGTTTCCTACTCATAGGCTAACATGTCCTGGTTCAATTTGTCAAATCGAGAAGAATATTTGTATCAGGGCTATATCCAAACATGGAATGAAGTGACCAATTTCACAATAGGTTCTTTCAGTTCTCAATTTGAAGTAATTCGATGAAAATACGTGGTTTCTGGGGCGGAAAAATCAAGCCGGAAGCGAAATTTGTATAGGAGCTATATATAAATCTGAACCGATCTGACTCATTTTCATCCTGGGTGTTTCTCATGGAAATATAAGATATTTTGCCAAATTTGAAGAAAATCTGTTAAAATATGTGGTTTCTACAGCAGAAAAAGTCAAATCGGGAGTGAAATTCTTATGGGGGTTATATCTAAATCTGAACCGATCTGGCACATTTTCACCGAGGGTGTTTCTAGTTGAAATATAAGATGTTTTGCCAATTTTAAAGAACATCTGTCAAAATATGTGATTTCTACAGCAGAAAAAGTCAAATCGGGAGTGAAATTCGTATGGGGGCTATATCTAAATCTGAACCGATCTGAAATATAAGATGTTTTGCGAATTTTGAAGAACATCTGTTAAAATGTGTGGTTTCTACAGCAGAAAAAGTCAAATCGGGAGTGAAATTCGTATGGGGGCTATATCTAAATCTGAACCGATCTGAAATATAAGATGTTTTGCCAATTTTGAAGAACATCTGTTAAAATGTGTGGTTTCTACAGCAGAAAAAGTCAAATCGGGAGTGAAATTCGTATGGGGGCTATATCTAAATCTGAACCGATGTTCTTCAAATTAAATAGCGTTCGTCCTTATCCCGAAAAACTTTGTTGTGCAAAGTTTCATTTGGGTCTGGATACAATCGCGACCTGTACTTTGATTACAAGAATAGATGGACAGACGGACGGACATTGTTAAATCGATTCAAAAAGTGATTCTAAGTCGATCGGTATAATTAACAATGGGTCTATCTCGCTTCCTTTTGTGTGTTACAAACAAATGCACAAAGACATAATACTCTCGTGGAGTGTATAAAAATAAAGTGTTTTTATAATATATATTTTTGAAAAATATATCAATTCTATTGCAGAAAACAATACATATTTATAAAATAATTATTGAAAAATGTAGAAGTTATAACCCCCTTTAATTTTAGAGAGGGTATTAGTCATCACTAACAATTTATAATTATAATTTTCAAATCCTAAGATTAGAATTAATTTATCGACAACAAAAATAAAGTTTTATGCACTTAAATACTTCTGACCAATAAATTTTGAAATCATTGTGGAAAAATTGGTGGAAGTGTGTTACTTCAATCAGATGCTGTAACATTTTTAACGTCGAGAGTATAATTTTGTTTTTCTGTCTGCAAGCTAAATATTATTTTATTGTTTCTTGAAGAAGACATCAATTTAGATGTATTTAATGCCCTTATTGAATCATTGTGGAGAATAGAGCTTCACTCCATATACCAAAATTTGCAACAATTCTCAGATCGCAATGTACCGATTATAAGATGTTTACCTTGCCTTCTTACTCAGAAAGTATTACTAACCTTCGATAGATAAATAAGTGACGACGATTTTAGTACAAAAAATCACAAATTTTGGAACATATTTTCCCCACTTTAAGAATTTGGTTATATTATGGAAAAATGCAAGAACTCTTCATCCACTAGTCTGGGAGACTTTCTTCTACATAATTTCGTTTTGATATCTCAGTTTCTGTAAATTTTAAGCAAAGTTCATTATGAATTTATTTTTGGGATTTATTTTCCCCGTTTTAAGAAGTGGGGAACTTTTGTATGAGCTATTATTATTGTATGAGCTTTGTATGAAAGGCACTCAAGAAGTTGTAATCAATCACACATATCAATATCAATTTGCAAATCATGTGGAAAATACGTCTGCTCTATGAATGTGATACGAATCTACAAAATTTGTGTTTCCGTTCAAAAGTTACAGAATTATTTAAAACAATCGATTTGGAACCAATGTATTGTGGTTATTAAAATTCTTAAAGTTTTAGTTTTTTCCTTTGTATTTTTTTTTTTGGTCTGTAATCAACATTTGATTTGAACTGGGATATTGTCTTGGCTCAAAACTATTTTGTATCTATATTTAATAGAATGCAAATTTATTTACAAATGACATGGTGACATTTATTACTTAGCTGCAGACTACCACGATCATGATTTCGACCATGTCAAAAGTCTTTTCAAGTGGCTTCGCAGCGACTTTTCAACATCAAACCCGGCCTCTATAAGGAGATGATTCTCTCAAACAAACGAGAAGCTCAACTCACTTGCGAAATTTGCGTTTAAAATCGCACCAAGTAATAAAGTACACATGCCATCTTACATCATCTCATTGAGTTGCATATGTAAGTATGTGTATATGCAGGTATAGTTACCCAGCAATACTTCTGCCATGCCAACGCTCATTTGTTTTAGTTTTTTCGTTTGTATTTTTTGGTCTGTAATCAATATTTGATTTGAACTGGGATATTGTCCTGGCTCAAGACCATTTTGCATCTACATATATTTAATAGAATGCAAATTTATTTTTCTTAAAATTAATAATAATAATTTATTTCAAACTGTATTGAAACTCTCCTTGAAATTGACAATTATTTTCCTTTCCACTTTTTTCGTTTATACCATACAGTCGCCCAAATCCGATTTTATAAATTTCTCACAAGAACTTTTCTGTATATCATAGTTAGCTCCTAGACCTTTTACAATTCCAAAGATGTCGATTTTCTGTCATTAGAAAAGCTCACAATGGGTTGCACAATTGTTTTAAAATATTACAATTGATATTTGGGAAAATCAATGCTTCATTTCCCATCGCAAGAAATGCTGCGAACGCATAGCCTGCCCAATTATAGGCTCGGCAATTTTCTCACTACACTGGTGGTGATCGGAAGAAGATGTTGTTCATTCTCATCCCCAGTGCAACAACGACTACAACTGTGTGCCAATTGTTTTTTATTCGTCTTAAAGAACTCCGCCAAAGAACACTACAATCAATTATTTTTCTAAGTGGAATTAAATGAAGGGCTGGTTATGCGAATATTTGCAATTAATTATATTTTTTGGTGGAATTGTTCCGGTTGCTCCGCAAAAAAGGCCAATTCCCTCGAAATGAACAATCAGGCCGGCAACAAATTATTACAACAATCAAAATTGAGGCACTATGATACGCTGGTTTCATTTGACAAAACACTATAATGACATAGCCCACTGAGCAGGAGCTATGCCTAACCCAAGGTGGTCCCAGACAAACGAAACGATGTACACTGAATTCTGTGCACAGCCATCGATTAATAACCAGGAAAGGTACTTGATATGACCGACCACGACAATGTTTCCTTATCACAGGATCAACATGAAATCGTTCGAGTATGGGAAACCAAAAAAAAACTGTTGTGCTTGGCATATTCCCCTATCAAAGTCGGCCTTCGTGGAAACTAAATCAATTTAAAAGCAGATTTCCTTATAATAGCAGAATTCTTCATAATAGGCCCCCATTAGCACACAATTAATCGCTCGGAGATTTAGAAGCAGCAAAAAAGTAACAAAAGATCAGCAGTTAGTGTAACGAATTCATTAATATCGAAATTCAATGAAATCCAAAATTCAAAATGCAAAACAAAAACCATTTCCATGATCTCTGTGTGATCCGGTGGGAAAAATTGATGTCCAATGTGGATGACGACCTTTTGATTGATTTCTGACACAAACACACACACACACGAAACAACACCGATGAAGTCCTTTTTTCGGTGGAATTTAAATGAGCCTTCGCATGAGCGAAGAACTGTGACATAATGTGCCCACATTAACACATTCACCTCCAGACATTTCAATTTCTGTGGAGGCATTCGGGAAACAAATTAATTACAAGTCACAGAATGAAATCTTTGACTAATTTGTTATTCATGATATCTTATGTGGTGCTGACACAGTGGGGGATTTTCAAAAACAATTGAACAATTTATCACAGGCTGAACTGAACAAACAGGGCAATTGGAATATTTAGATTTTCGCAGAATTACAAGCGACAGAGTTAGACTAGTTCAGTGTGGTCTTTTCGTTGAATAGATTTAATCTTTAACCCTAATTTGAGTTAAATACCCAAAACAATGACAGAAAGACTTCAGGCTTTCTTTGAATTTTATAATCAAAATGACATTTTGTCATCAATCGAATCATGAGGTAATTTTCTTTTGTGAAATGGAGTCACGCAAGGTAGCTAAGATTCTAACGAAGAAAACAATGTCTATGTGTGAAAGATCAATGCGTAAATGTAAAAGTTATGACCCTCCTTGTAGGCGCAAAATATTAAAAAAATAATAATATTTTTTAAGTTTTTGGTTTAGAAAGCACTTTACAAATTATTTAAAAAATGTTTTCACTGGCATATGGGGTTTAGGGTTTCCCAGACTTTTTTATTTCCCGGTAAAACGGGAATGATGTTTCATTCCCGGGAATTCCCGCGAAAAAAATAATTCCCTTCAGGTATGTTCACTATGATTTAAAACACCTACTTTTAGCAACTGCTGTGCTTTATTTTAAATACTGACAAATTAGAAATGAGTCATTCCACGTCAAGCGGTATGATTTTTGACCTCGATAGTTGCGATTGGTTTGAAAGTTTGTGTCTGTATCCATCTCATAAAAATGTTTATACATATGTAGTATTTTTATGAAAAATAGAATTTTTTCACGAATTACGACCTATATAACAGTGAAAAAATAAAAATAAGTAAAAATGGAGTTAAGTTCAGCCAGGCCGAACTTTATACACCCTCCACCATGGATTGCATTCCGCAGAGGCTGTCGATTTAATACTTCAAGTCAATTAAAAAAGTAAACATAAGACAGCAACATTCAAAAATATCATACAATCTTAAATACCATAAATATTGGTATTTCCATCCTATTTTAATTCCAAAGGTACACATTTTGAAAATCCTTTATCTCACGTACGTAGTGCAAGTTTACCTAACTTCATGATTCAACCAATTTTTGCCGTAAAAGTAAAAAATCACGAATTTAGAAAAATGTTTTTAAGGGGTGATTTTTTAAAAGCTATGGGAAAGTTTTTCAAAAAAAACATAAAATTTAGAAAAATGCATGAAATCTTTATTTGAATCGAAGGTAAGGTCCATATAAATTAATGTTTGAAGATTATTTCATGCAAATGTTGACCTTGACTGCGCCTCAAATGGTCCATCCGCTTAGTCCAATTTTGGCATTTCCACGTTTTTGGGTAACAGAGGTCCAATTGTTGCGAACGGCGACGAATCGATAATTGATGGTCATCATTAACACTGGCCGATACAGCTGCGATATTTTCTTCAGTTCGCACTCTACGTAAGCGTCCATGTTCAACAATATAAATTTGGTGCGAAATCACAATAGTCACAATAGCCCGAATAGCCGCTTCAGTGGGTCGATTAAACTGACCATAAAATGGAAGCGCGCGATGAAGTTTCTTAACAGAGCACGCATTTTGATAATAAAATTCAATAATTTGCAAGCGTGTTCGTTTGTAAGACGATTCATGGTTAAATTATAGTCCAAACTGAAGATGTTTGACAGTGAAACAAAACACGAATGCAAGAATATGCAGATAATGGAATGTATACACCGAATTCTATGATTCTAGCTGGGGCAATTTGGTTGGTACCATTTTTATCCCATTTTTCCAAGTCTACCCCTTAAGAGCACGACTTTCTAAAATCTCTTTATTTTACGTGTCTACGAATGTACACACCGAATTTCATCATTCTAACTGTAGCCGTTTAGTTGGTACCATTTTTATCCCTCTGTTGCCATTGTATCCCTTTAATGTACGAATTTGGAAAAACCTGTTTATTTTTCGTGTCTACGCAGTCAGAGGAATGTATACTCCGAATTTCATTATTCTACATGCAGCCCTTTTCTTGGTACCATTTTTATCCTCCATTCCCACTTTACCCCTTAAAAGTACGAATTTGAATATACACCGCATTTTATGATTCTAGCTGCAATCATTCCCCTTTTTCCATTTAACCCCAAAAAGTACGAATTTCGAAAAAGCCCCTTATTTTACATGTATATGCAATCAGAGGACAGAGGCCCTTTTCTTGGTACCATTTTTATCCCTCCATTCCCATTTTACCCCTTAAAAGTACGAATTTGGAAAAATATTAAATTAGAGGAATGTGCACACCGAATTTTGTGTTTTTAGCTGTTTTCGTTTTATAGGTACCATTTTTAATTCCTTTTTGGCCCATTTCACCCCCTACGAATAAGAATCACTTTATGGCGCACGTGTATGTTGTAGGGGGAATGCACATACCCAATATAAAACCAGTAAGGAAAGGCTAAAGTCGGGCGGGGCCGACTCTATGATACACTCCACTTTCAATCCGAATACAATTCAATTCGTTGAAAAAGTGAAAACGGGAAGGTTTTTTGTATCTTGTAAATGTATGTGTTTGAAAAAAAATTTATATCGGAAAGGACATTTGTGTGAGGATATATTGAAACCTGGAACGAAATAGGTGAAATATAAAATATATAGTTTGGCCAAAATCGGTTAAACTTATGGGAGCAACATTTGAATTTGGGCTATATTTAAATCTGAACCAATCCAATTTAAATCTGAACCAATTTCACCATAGTTTTGTTTAGTTAGATTATAAGATGTTGTGCGAAATTAAAAGAAAAACGAGCACAATATGTGGCTTTTAAAGCGGCAAAAGTCAAATCGGGAGCGACATTTGTATGGGGGCTATATCTAAATCTGAACCGATCTTACCCAATTTCTGCATAGGTGTTTCTAGTAAGATTATAAGATGTTGTGCCAAATTTAAAGAAAATCGAGTACAATATGTGGTTTCTACAGAGGAAAATGTCAAATCGGGAACGACATTTGTATGGGGGCTATATCTAAATCTGAACCGATTTGACCTATTTTCACCATAGATGTTCTTAGTTTAAATATAAGATGTTTTGCCAAATCTGAAGACAATCTGATACAATATGTGGTTTCTAGAACGGAAAAAGCCAAATCGGGAGCGAAATTTGTGTGGGAGCTATATATAAATCTGAACCGATCTGTCCGATATTCACCATGGGAGTTTCTAGTGGGAATATAAGATGTTTTGCCAAATCTGAAGACAATCTGATACAATATGTGGTTTCTAGAGCGGAAAAAGTCAAATCGGGAGCGAAATTTGTATGGGAGCTATATATAAATCTGAACCGATCTGACCGATATTCACCATGGGTGTTTCTAGTGGAAATATAAGATGTTTTACTAAATCTGAAGACAATCTGATACATTATGTGGTCTCTAGAGCGGAAAAAGTCAAATCGATAGAGAAATTTGTATGGGAGCTATATATAAATCTGAGCCGATCTAACACATTTTTACCACAGGTGTTTCTAGTTACAATATAAGATGTTTTGCCAATTTGAAAGAAAATCTGTTGTAATATGTGGTATCTAGAGTGAAAAGAGTCAAATCGGGAGTGAAATTCGTATGGGGGCTATATCTAAATCTGAACCGATTTTCTTCTAATTAAATAGCGTTCATCCTTATCCAGAAAACCATCGTTGTGCAAAGTTTCATTTGGTTCTGTCTACAATTGCGACCTGTATCGTGATTACAAGAAAAGGACGGACGGACAGACAGACAGACGGACATTGCTAAATCGACTCAGAAAGTGATTCTAAGACGATCGGTATAATTAACAATGGGTCTATCTCGTTTCCATTTGGGTGTTACAAACAAATGCACAAAGACATAATACTCTCGTGGAGTGTATAAATAAATATAAAGTACGTACAAGCATGCATATCGAAAAGACATGCTTAAATACTCTAAAATATTAGGGGTTATTATGGGTATTTTCAGTCCTTGAGAGGGAAAAGTTTTTTCCCTCTGGACCGATTTCGCCCAGTTACAATACCAACTGAACTACGACTATAAGACACATTTATTGAGAATTTGGACATGGCTAGATCGTCTTAGAATTTTTTGAAAAAAAAAAAATCGGGTGCTATATGTGCTTTATAGGCCTGAAAAAGTCAAATCGGAAGCGACATTTGTATGGGGGCTATATCTAAATCTAAACCGATCTTACCCACTTTCACCACAGGTGTTTCTAGTTCGATTATAAAATGTTTTGCCAATTTTAAAGAAAATTGGGTACAATATGTGGATTTTAGAGCGGAAAATGTGAAATCGGGAGCGACATTTGTATGGGGACTATATCTAAATCTGAACGGATCTAACTTGCTTTCGTCACAGGTATTTCTAGTTAGAGTATAAGGTGTTATGAAAAAATTGGGTACTATATGTGCTTTATAGGGCTGAAGAAGTCAAATCGGGAGCGACATTTGTATGGGGACTATATCTAAATCTGAACCGATTTCCTCCAAATTCAATACCGATCGTCTTTGGCAAAAAAAGTAACTTCTGCCAAATTTCATGATAATCGGACCACAATTGCGACCTGTAGAGTGCGAACAAGCTTAGATGGACAGCAGACGGACGGACAGAAAGACATCGTTAAATCGATTCAGCTGGTGATTCTAAGCCGATCGGTATACTTATAAGGTGGGTCCAGCTCAATTATTTCTTCGTGTTACAAACATTTGGCGGAAAACTAACTTATAATACCCTAGTCCACGAAGTGGTGTAGGGTATAAAAATAAAGACAAGTTAGGTGTGCCTAAAATGACAAATGCCATTCTAATGGTACATTTTTTATAAATGTCAAAAAGAAAAGTTCTTAAATTAGAGATCTGATCAAAGTTAAGAGAAAAATTGACATATCTCAATTTTTTTAATTTGTAATTTAGAGCATTATCATACGAACATATTTTTTTATTTTTATTATTTTATTTTTTTATACTCTCGAAAGCAGTTAAAGAATTTATTCAAACTTTGCACACGGTAATATTTTTCCCAAAATTACCTTAAGTTTGAAAATGGACGAAATTGGCATTCTCCTTCTGTTACCTACCACACAAATGACCCATATTACTGTGTTAAATTAAAACCGATATAACTTCCGAGCCGATATTCTGAATCATCTATATTTTGGTATTCGACAAGGTTTTTATAATCGCTTTGGCCGTACCTCTCAACTAAATCTCACTAACCTACATAAAATTAAAGCTTTTACAACTTATATGCGAATGATAAAAATACTCAGAAATTTGATATTTGGCAATGTTTTTTTATTCGTTACATCCACATTGAATAAGGGTGATATTGCAAAACCCCTTCTGGTACCTCCCACCCACATTTTCGTAAACCTTGGTTAAGAGAAGACTAATATTTCGTCCATGCGGATAGTCGAAATGATTTGCAATTTGATATTGGAAAATGTTTTATAATAACGTTAAATCAATAAAATATTTATGATTTTACCAAGTAAGAAAAAGCTAAAGTCGGACAGGGTCGACTATATGATACCCTCCACTATCTACCGCATTACAATTGAATTCGTGGAAGAAAGCGAAATCGGAAACGATTTTTACACGGGTACTATATAATTAACCGATGTGACCTACTTTCATAAAGCATGTTTCTAGCAGAAATATAAAGTGTTCTCTCAAATTATATCAAAATCTGTAAAGGTATGTGTCTCAGAGAGAGTTAAATCGGGAAGGGTCTTTGTACGAGGTGTTCATATTTGAAATATAATGTGTTCTGCCAAATTTGAAGAACATCGGTTAAAATATATAGATTCTAGAGCAGAAAAATTCAAATCGGTAGCGAACCGATCTGACCCACTCTACATAGGAGGACGGTATATATCATTTGGGACAAAAAAAAACGCATTGAAGGATTGACATAAGGTCCTAAGTATGTTTGAACCAAATCCGTTTCTAGACATTTTAAGTTGTATGAGTCATGTCTGTCCGTCTGACTGGCTGTTTACACGATAACTCACGAAATGAGTAATATTAATATATATATATATATATTATTTTTCCCAAACTTTTAAGTTTAAGTTCGAAGATGGGCGAAATTGGCACGCCCCTTCTGGGGCCTAACCTATGTTAAATTAAAACCAATGTAACACGGATATTAGGAATCAGCTATAATTTGGTATTTGATAAAGTTTTTATAAAAAATATGATGGGTATTGGCACCAGTACCTCCCACACAAATCACGCAAAACTACGTAAAATTAAAGCTGTCATATCTTTTATACGGATGATCGGAATACTGTAAAATTTATTATATTTTGCAAAGTTTTCATAGAAGTTGCATTCGCATGGAATATGGTACTTCCCACACAATGTGGCATAAACTTTGGTTACAAAAAAAAAACGACATAACATCCATAGTGGTAGTCCATATCATTTTCAATTTCAAAATTAAATGATTTACTCGTTTGCCAGTGCCTGAAATCCATTAAGATTTAATTTTTGATCATGTTTTATACAAACTTCTAAACATAAAAATTTTTATTCTTGTCTTCGAATAACTCATTGGTAGAATTATTGGGCGTTTATATTAATTTTTTGGGTAACAGCTAAAAACTCATATTTCTTGGAAACATTTTGTAAGAGGTGTAATGAAAAATAAATAAATTTAGGCATCATTCGAAAGGTATTGACTGCAGCTATTTATTTTTTATAAAATAATACCACCAAATACGAAAAAGTTTTCAGTAGCTACTGTGAAAATTAACAAAAATTAATAATAATTCAACCAATAAGTCGCTCTAAGACAAGAATCAGAAAAAAATTTTGGGAAAAAATGGAACACAAAAAAAAATAAAACCGGAAAAACATGATTTTTAGGGTTATTTTCCGGAGCGTTTAGCTCACAGATGGCTTGATCTAGGAACGAAATATTTCGCAAATCATCATTAAACAATCCAAACGTGGGGTGACTGGAACTTGTTTTTTCCATTTGTATGGACGGCGACCCAGCCTAATGTATATAAGTCGGTTTAGTCGACTGATGTTTCCTTGTTGTTGCCTAGAGTTATTTCTTAAACGTCTTTAAACCTCCTCCACTGTGCGTAGCATGACAATCGATTGCAAGTAGTAGCGTCCAGGATTGAAAGATTTCACGGGAAATCATGGAATCTCTATTTTTCTGTTCAATAATTCCCAGTATTTTGTCAAACGATTATGCACGTTGATGTATTAACATGTAAATCTTGATTAAATGTTCATAACAAATGATGATGACGAGGTTTGAATATCGTTTAAGTGAATATAATCAATAATTACAATTTACATGTCAAACAAGCTGTCAAACAAACAAGATTGGTCATGCCAACCTTCACGAAAAAACAACCCCCTCGGTGAGTTTTCTGGTTGGAAATATTTGGAAAAAAAAATAATTGAAAATTCATGATAATTTTCGTGTCATTACTTTGTTGCCAGCTCACGTGTGGCATTTATTTGTCTTGTTTTTGGTTTGGTTTGATTCGATTGAAGTAGGTTGGTGGCGTGTTTTATTTGTTCTCGTCCAGGTGTCAACATTTTCACTTTCATTTGTCACCGTTTTTGACACCTTGTCCCGTGTAATGTTAAATGTTTATTTATTTAAACCATTTCTTGTTGTTGGTTTTGTCCATTACACAATTTTGTGGTCGTGAATCGTTTACGGAGGGTTAAAATAATTTTACGCTCATCATTAATAACCGAGCAGATATGATCGTGTCAGATGTACCACACACACACACACCAACCAACACATCAGAAGCCACGTGCATTCGGTAGTGATTCGAGAGGAGAATTTAAATTTCTAGAATTGAGTGTTATTTGCATTGCACGGAATAGGGTACACTTACATTATTAAATTAATAGAAGTACAATATTAAAGCCAGTTCGAAGGTTCTATGGATCGGAGGTAGTTTTACTATTTCGACAATATCTTGGGAATGAAACAGCCAGTTTCAAACAAATTCGGGGTACGGACAATTGTTGAAGAATCCAAAATTCGCGGTTGCAATTGCTTATATTTAAACTTTCTCTGTTCAGGATTCTGATACTTTTCTGAAACAAATATTCCGAATGAAGTCAGCAATCATGTGCCATAAAAATATTTTGGTATACTCAATATGCTAAAAAGTTACGCGGGATTTTCTAAAGATACTTTTCACAATTTTGACTCTTCAGCCACTATTTATCTTATTTTAGACTGATAACTTGGGAACCAAAATGCTATTAACAGCGAAATGGTGGAATTTGATAATACGTTATGCCCTAAATCTAGAAAAATGCTTTTAACAAAATCGTTGTAGCGAATTACAACCTTTGGTTATATGCTGCTCCATTTTAGAACTATATCTATATATATAAAAGAGTTGCGTTACTGACTTACTAACTTATCATTGACCAGCCCCCAGACCAAACGGCTGAAGCCAGGGTCAGGCAATTTTCAGGGTAGTTCCGAAATATGACGTCGACTAAGAAAGGGTTTTACGAAATTCGTACTTTTAGTAATTTATACTGCCCATGTAGACCTATGCTGAAAGTGGGTAATATCGGTTCAGATTTAGATATAGCCCTCATACAAATGTCGCTCCCGATTTGTCTTTTTCCGCTCTAAAATCCACAAATTGTACCCGATTTTCTTTAAAATTGGCACAACATTTTATAATCGAACTAGAAAAATCTGTGATGAAAGCGGGTTATATCGGTTCAGATTTAGATATAGCCCCAATACAAAAATTTGCATATTATATGTCACCAATAAACGTACATGGTGAAAGCGGGACACATGATTCCAGGTATCAATATACAACCATACAAATGTCCTTTCCGATTTAACATTTTTTATCAAACACATACATTTACATGATTCAAAAATCCTTCCCAATTTCACTTTTTTACCAAATTGAATTGTAATTAGATAGAAAGTGGGGTGTATCATATAGAGGCTCCGTCCGTCTTTAGCCTTTCCTACTTGTTTGAGAGATGCCCATATGTCCATACTTTGGTATAACCCAAATGGGGCCCCATTCTGGTCTATTACAGGTCTAGAAACTACATCTTTTATCGGATCTTCATCAAATTTTGCAGGTCATTATATGTTTCAACTAGGAATACATATCGTGGATGAAATATATAGGCGCATGTTTTGACACAGGCCTCAAGTGTTTTTATAGGCCCCCTTCAAATGTCTGTCCGATTCATCCTATTACCGCTGTATAATCTGTATTTATCATTCGATGTTGATCAATTTTTCCAGATCATGTTATATTTACTTTACTCGGAATATCTGCTGGAAAATTGGATCAATTACTTTATTATTTACCGAATTCGTTAAATATGACTAAAAACCAATTTAAAGTAAATTTAAATGGCTCCCATGAAATACCTGGGTTTAGTAATCAAACCGATGTATATACGCAGGGAGTGGTGCAGGGTATTATATAGTCGGCCCCGTCCGACTTTAGCCTTTCTTTACTTGTTTTTAATAAAAACTATAGAGGGCTATAGCCTTCCCCAGCAGAAATCTGTTGCTACGCCAATGTAATTCCCTAGTGGAGGGTATAAATAGTATCAATTCAAAGGTTTGCTTTGCTTTCGCACAGTGTTATCGAACAATATTCTAAATAACCTTCTGTGAAGAAGCTATTTTTAACCATGATGACTATGCTAACTGTCAATATTGCCACATTTGTTGTTCAGACAAATGAAATATTTCAATTGTCGAAATTTACGAAATCGCGTGACCTTAACAATGAGTAACAAAATGTTCCTTTCAAATCACCAAGTGTTACAGGCACTTGCCTTGGCAAGGGTCCTCAACCTGTCGGACAGAATATAACTCTCCTTTTGCAAATATTGCCCAGCCTTGTGAACACCTCTGCATGTTATGCCATTATTTCCTAAAACAATTCAGAGTTATTGTTTTAATTAATTGTCATTGGCGGCCGCGGCTCGCGGTGAGTCACGCAATGAATATGGAAGTCAATAAAAATTTGTACACAAAATTATACAATACATTGTGTAGCTTTTATGAAAATTTTGATTATTGACCCGTGATAATTATCGTGCATAAATAACCGAGCAGAGCAGAACAAAACAAAACAACTGCTCAAATTTATGTTTGTCACCGAGAGCCGTCCCCTGTCTGCCGAAAAATCGCCGTTGATTTTCTTGCGTTTTTGTGGGTCTTATCAATTGACGACAATCAGTCTCATTGTTTTTTTCTTCTTCAAATTTTGGGATTGCGACGTCCCGTCCCCCCACCAATTCCTAACAATTTCCCACATTTGCGTATTGAGGCGAACTACGCTGCCGATTGAATGTGGCCTCTCTCGTATGATTCCTTAAATCAACATCGCCGTCATATGCATGCGTTATGGTTCTGTGTTCCAGTAGACGATTATGCTGATATGCCTTTGCATGTGGCATGTATCAACCAACAGCAACAACAACCACTTAAGTCCACCTTAGAAGCCACAACGACAACAACTGCTCAACCAGGTGTTGTTTTATTTGTTGGGCTGTAAACCCCACATCACATATTACAAAACCAGACCAAACCTTTTTTCCGGCGGGTTTTTTTTGCGTCTTCAATTTTGAAACGACGAGAACGGGTAGCGTCTTCAATATTCAAAGTGCCATGTTTCGGATGAATGAGTGTATGGGCATATTGATTGTAACTATGATTGTATTTAATGTTCGGGGGGGGGGCTGATAAGTCTGGGAAATTTGTAGCAAAGCACAATTTCCAATAAACTCAGCTATCGATTGCGGCTGCGACAAGTAAAAACGGCGTTAAGTTCGGCCTGGCCAAACTTTATATACTCTCCACCATGGATTACATTTCATAGAGGCTGTCGATTTTCGTAGAATTTCAGTAACATTACAGGCAAATGTCAGTTTTTTTAAATACAGCCAAACAAAAAATAGAAACAAAAAAAAAATATTGAAAAAATAATTTAATAAATAAATATAGAATTTCTATTATTTCAAATCACGCTTATAAGACAAGGCTACCAATACGTTTATTTAAATTTGGTTAAATTTTAAGGGCCGATGTTGATTTTGAATAAAACACAAATTATTTAGGAAATTATTGTCATTTCTTTTTATTATGATAATATTGGTATTGTTCAATTATATATGGAACAAAATATCGCCCAAATGGCCGCCGCGACTTGGCGGCACACCTCCATACGATGGTCCAAATTTTCAATGACGCTGAGGCATCATTGAGCTTCTATGCCGTTAATGTGCCGAATTATCTCACCCTTTAGCTCTTGAATTGTTGCTGGCTTATCGACGTACACGTTTTCTTTCAAATAACCCCAAAGAAAGAAGTCCATCGGTGTCAAATCACATGATCTTGGCGGCCAATTGACATCGCCACCACGTGAGATAACACGGCCATAGAATTTGTCGCGCAAAAGAGCCATTGTTTCGTTAGCTGTGTGGCTAGTGGCACCGTCCTGTTGAAACCACATATCGTCCACATCTATATCTCATCGTCTTCATTTTGGCAAAAATACAGCCCGATAATGCCGCCAGCCCATAAACCGCACCAAACAGTCACTCTTTGTGGGTGCATTGGTTTTTCCAAAATCACTCTTGGATTATCATTCGCCCAAATGCGGCAATTCTGCTTATGAACGAATCCGCTGAGGTGAAAATGTGCCTCATCACTGAAGATGATTTTCTTCGTAGTGCACGATATGCATTTTGATTTGATCGCCCATTTTCATAATAAGCCTGAATAACTTTAACGCGTTGCTCGATTATGTATCTTTCCATGGATCAAATTGAGTTAGTCTGAAATTGAGAAATGAAAACTGAAATGCAGAAAAACACTTGACGTTTAGGTATGGTTTTTTAAATACATCCAAAACAAATAGAAATATTGAAAAAATAATTTAATAAATAAATATACAATTTCTATTATTTCAAATCACGCTTATAAGACAAGGCTACCAATACGTTTATTTAAATTCGGTTAAATTTTAAGGGCCGATGTTGATTTTGAATAAAACACAAACTATTTAGGAATTTATTGTCATTTCTCGATTTAGCAATGTCCGTCCGTCTGTCTGTCTGTCCGTCCATCTATTCTTGTAATCACGATACAGGTCGCAATTGTAGCCAGAACCAAATGAAACTTTGCACAACGAAGTTTTTCGGGATAAGAACGAACGCTATTTAATTTGAAGAAAATCGGTTCAGATTTAGATATAGCCCCCATACGAATTTCACTCCCGATTTGACTCTTTTCACTCTACATATCATACATTGCAACAGATTTTCTTCAAAATTGGCAAGACATCTTATATTTCCACTAGAAACACCTGTGTTGAATTTTTTTTAGATCGGTTCTGATTTATATATAGCCCCCCTACAAATGTTGCTCCCGATTTGAAATTTTCCGCTCTAGAAACCACATATTGTACCCGATTTTCTTTAAATTTGGCACTGCATCTTATAATCCAGCTAGAAATACCTGTGCAGAAAGTGGGTAAGATCGGTTCAGATTTAGATATAGCCCCCATACAGATCTCGCTCCCGATTTGACATTTTCCGCTCTAGAAACCCCATATTGTACTCGATTTTCTTTAAATTTGGCACAACATCTTATAATCCAGCTAGAAATACCTATGCAGAGTGCGGGTAAGATCGGTTTAGATTTAGATATAGCCCCCATACAGATCTCTCTCCCGATTTGACATTTTCAGCTCTAGAAACCACATATTGTACTCGATTTTCTTTAAATTTGACACAACATCTTATAATCGAACTAAAAACACCTGTGCAGAAATTCGGTAAGATCGGTTCAGATTTATATATAGCCCACATACAAATGTCGCTCCCGATTTGACATTTTCCGCTCTAGAAACCCCATATTGTACTCGATTTTCTTTAAATTTGACACAACATCTTATAATCGAACTAAAAACACCTGTGCCGGAATTGGGTAAAATCGGTTCAGATCTAGATATAGCCCCCATACAAATGTCGCTCCCGATTTGACTTTTGACAGTTTAGAAACCACATATTGTAATCGATTTTCTTTAAATTTGGCACAACAGCTTATAATCCAAGTAAAAAACCTATGGTGAAAGTGGGAAAGATCGATTCAGATGTAGATATAGCCCATGTTCAACCCATTTTGGCCAAACTATACATATTATATTTCACCTATTTCGTTCCAGATTTCAATACACCCCATACAAATGTCCTTTCCGATTTAACATTTTTGTCAAACACATACATTTACAGAATACAAAAATCCTCCCGTTTTCACTTTTCCACCGAATTGAATTGTATTCGGATAGAAAGTGGAGTGTATCATGGAGCCGGCCCCGCCCGACTTTAGCCTTTCCTTACTTGTTATTTTGTGTGTCTATGCAGTCAGTGGAATGTATACACCGAATTCCATGATTCTTCGACCATTTGGTTGTTACCATTTTTATCCCCTTTTTCCTCATTTTACCCTGTTAAAAGTGCGACTTTCTAAACTTTCTTTATTTTACATGTCTACGTTCCTATAGAGTCGCTTGAAAGTATAAATTAAAAAAAAAACTTTTTATTTTTTGTGTTTAAGCAGTAAGGGGAATGTATACTCCGAATTTCATGTCTCTAGCTGCGGTCATTTTGTTGGTACAATTTTGATCCCCTTTTTGCATTTTAACCCCAAAAAGTACAAATTTCGGAAAATCCCTTTATTTTACATATCTACGCAATCAAGGGAATGTATACATCGAATTTCATTGTTTTAGGTACATCCGTTTGGTTGGTACCATTTTTATCCCTCTATTCCCATTTAATCCCTTAAAAGTACGAATTTGGAAAAAATACTATCTATCTACATATATAACATCTATATACTCAATTAGAATGTTGTGTTTCTAGCTGTTGTCGTTTGATAGGTACCATTTTTATCCATTTATGTCCAATGAATAAGAAGCACTTTATGGTGCACGTTTCTGCAGACATATGCTAAAATATTAGGGAATATTATGGGTATTTTTAGTCTTTGTGAGGGAAAATTTTTCTTCTCTTTGGACAGATTTCGCCCGCTTTCAATCCCAACCAATCTGCGACTATAAGACACATTTGTGGAAAATTTGGACGTCCTAGCTCCTTTCATTTAGAAGCTAGCGTGCTTTCAACAGACGGACGGACTGATATAGCTAGATCGTCTTACTTTTCTTTTTGACGATCAAGAATATATATACTTTTATTAATTGTAAAAAGTTTATAAATTCCCACAAAAATTAAAATTCAATTATTATTCAAAGTAGTTTCAATAAACATTATCTCAATATCCTATTTGTGTTCGTTGGAAATTAATACATCTTTTACAGAAAATATAAATTGATTTCGATCACACCTCGACGATATCGAATCGTATTGATTCAACTTCATTCATCCATGCGCCCGTCTTCTATCTGATGATCGATTTTTGTATCAACGCTTTCTAGCTAACACTTTACCACACTTATTGTACGACCTCGTACTACTACGTACATTAAGCAACAATTTATAAACGCTTTTTATTGTTGATGATTATTAGCATAAGACCAAGTGTTCCGATAGTTGACGTCCAGAGAGAATGCCCTGCATTGCTGGGCCAAATAATTTTAATAAAGTGCGGTTTTTTAAATGAAACTGAATTTATGCCGGCTAGTTTCCGAATGGGGGAGATAAGCGGCATTAACTCGTAGGGGGACAAAATGCTTTTGATCCTATGTGCATTGGCATTTCATTGGCATGCCACAGCTTGGAAGGGTATTGTAATGTGCGCATGTGTTACGGATTTTATAGGTTTTGAATGGAGTTTGTTTGATTATCAAATACCGACGCTGTACTTGTGTTTGTTGTTTGTTCGTAATTACCCTTTTCTGTCGAAGGTTGTTAAATATTTAAATCAGGTTATGTTTGGTTTTATGTACATTTGATAACCAAGTGTTTTGTTTTCATTGCTACGGAATTAACTTTAGTGTTGTGTTTCACTTTAAGTTTCAAAACGAAATGCCAGTTTCCGGTGATGTACTTGTGACAGAAATTTATTGGCAGGTTTGGTTGTACCCCGGCAGGCCTCTCTTCTTAATTTAACAACCCTCCTTTATTAGATCTTACCTTCCAGTTTAAAAATCACACTATTTTATGTACAATTTGTCTAAATGGCAGAGTTACAAGCCGACCCATAATTATCGGCGGCGCTACCAAAAATCGGTCGGCGGCGGCGGCTTTCGGCTGATTTGCCGGCTCGTCCTGTTATTCGATCACCCCTATTTATTTGACATTTTTGGGAAAATGGAAAGAACAATTTGTATTGGTTGGTAACACCTTTTCTTTTATTATTTGGCAAGTAGTTCAATATTCGTTAATATTTGCCAATGTTCCCATAATTTAATATTATTATGCCATGCAATTATTTTTTGGGAGTAGGATTCCATTCACAAAATTTATAATATGGATGAATTTAATAAATATTTGTGCAATTACAGCTTTTCATGTGAGGCATATTTGACCAGACATCTTGAATATCATAATCCTTCCAAAGAATGGTAAAGCTCTACCTACTTTGACACATTGTTGTTTTATTGTTTTTATAGGAACAAATGGCCACGTATACTGGAAGTGACTTATATAATTGCGACTTTCAAATCAAAATACATTCATTCAACTTTCATATAGTGGGATACAAAATTCAAAGAAAGATCCATATATTTCACAATAGTAGGTTGTCTATGTCGACAGTTATATTTTCTTTTGTAATTTTAAGTGGGTTGTCTATATTGGTGTAAGATTTGATTGAGTAAGAACTTCGTCAAATCTCGGCGGCGTGGTTGAAGTCGATGTGAGCCGATGAAATCGGCGGCGGCGCGGCTCGTTCAGAAACGTGCGGCGGTGGCTTGTCGGCTTAAAATCGGTCGGCTTGTACCTCAGCTATTGGCGCCAGTGTTGCCGTTTTGGCCTTTTCCTACCCAAATTGGTAGGTTATTTTTCGTTTGGTAGGATGGTAGGCAAAACCTTATTTTGGTAGGTTTTGTTGATTTTTTATTACTTAAATAAAAATTATTAAAATATTGAATTGGGCCCTTCTGGATATTAAAAAGTAATATCAGCGTTAGGTCAGTTTTCGAATACGTATATGAATGGCAAAATATGGAGCAGAAAAAAAGACGCCAACTTTAGACTTGGACAAATTTTGACATTGAATACTAAATATATTAATTTTGTCTAATTTTGCAATTTCTCTTTATATATGGTTGTCATAGCTTTAGGAATATTGTTGGAATATTTAAATTTTGTACTTAAGCCAATCCAACTGTATTAATATTGTAGAGGGTGATTTTTTAAGAGCTTGATAACTTTTTTTTTTAAAAAAACGCATAAAATTTGCAAAATCTCATCGGTTCTTTATTTGAAACGTTAGATTGGTCCATGACATTTACTTTTTGAAGATAATTTCATTTAAATGTTGACCGCGGCTGCGTCTTAGGTGGTCCATCCGCTTAGTCCAATTTTGGCATTTCCACGTTTTTGAGTAACAGAGACCCAATTGGTGCGAACGGCGACGAATCGAAAATTGGTGGTCATCATTAACACTGGCCGATACAGCTGCGATATTTTCTTCAGTTCGCACTCTACGTAAGCGTGTTGGTGGTTTAATGTCCAACAATGTAAATTTGGTGCGAAATTTAGTCACAATAGCCCGAATAGCCGCTTCAGTGGGTCGATTAAACTGACCATAAAATGGAAGCGCGCAATGAACTTTCTTAACAGAGCACGCATTTTGATAATAAAATTCAATAATTTGCAAGCGTTGTTCGTTTGTAAGACGATTCATGATGAAATGTCAAAGCATACTGAGCATCTTTCTCTTTGACACCATGTCTGAAATCCCACGTGATCTGTCAAATACTAATGCATGAAAATCCTAACCTCAAAAAAATCACTCTTTAGAATGTAAGTAGTCGTAGGCTTTGCCTTATATTTTCTTTTGTCAAATATTTTACTTGTAATTTGAATTCAGTCTAATAAAAACTTGAAACAACAAATTAATTTAAAGTGTTCAAATTTTCGAATTTTTATATTGAAGTTCTAGCCAGTACATATGCTATTTTAAAGCGATGATTTCTAAGGAATGGACTCAGCCTTTTAAATTATTTTTAAGAGTTTAAATGTTTTTTTGACAGACGTATCCGGAGGAAATATTCTACGCAGTGACGATAATATATTAAAAACATTAAAAACCCACGTGTTTGAAGTTGGGAAAAATTAAAAAAAATATCTATTGAGACACATACATGCATGTATATCTAACTGTTTTTAAGATTTTTTGCTTGCTTTTGTTTATATTATAAATTTACTTTGAAATAAATACTCGACCGAAGAGGAACTTACAACTCCCTTCTAAATTAAAAGTTTCATGCTTTGGGAAGATAACTTCCTTGCATTTAGGCTGTTTCCAGTCGAAATCAAATTTGGATTACTTTTCACTTGGAAAGACAATACTTGAAGAATTTATTTTATTTTAGCACTCAATTTCTTTGTTCGTCGGTTTTTGCTAAATATATATATATATATATATATGTATGTACGTATTTCATATAATATTAACAGTGTTAATTAAGCACATTACATATACTAAAAACTAATTTTTATAGTTAAATTTTTTTTGGTAGGTTCTACACGATTTTGGTAGTTTTTTCCGAAAATTTTGGTAGGAAATAATTCTTCTCAGTGGCAACACTGATTGGCGCCCTAAACTCGATATAAATATTTGTATGGATAAAACCATTAATATTTGTGCTATAAAAAATAAATAATATCAGTGCTTTAGATGTGGCGATTTTTAGAGAATTAACAAAAATGACTATTTTGATTCAGAAATCCTTAAATTTTTACGATTTCCTGGCATATTTACTTTTCTTCTCTTGAGAATAAATAAGATAATACCTTATTTTATTTTGTCATAGCTGAGATTTGAGCGGAAAAATCTGTAGATGACATATACGTGAAGACATGTACGATTACAATTAGTCCATAAATTCTACATTTAATCAAAGATTTTCCCCAACTAGGCTTTGATTTTTTCGCTAAAAATCTAGCTATTCCAAAATAAAATAAAATATTATTTTATCTAATTTGAAAAATTTGTTCGTGCTTGTTCGCACTCTACTGGTTGCAAATGTTGTCAGATTTCCATGAAATTGGGCAGAAGTAAGTTTTTTTAGGCAAGAACGATCGGTATTGAATTTTGTTCAGATTTAAATATAGCCTCCATACAAATATCCCTATAATTTACACTATCACTGCTCTAGAATACACATTTTACGTTGGATCTTGATAACATTTTCAGGATCATGTTATATTTGAACTAAAAACAGCTAGTGTGAAAGTGGTCAATCAAATTGATGGTTGATCAAATTTGGCCGATCATGTTATATTTCTACTAGAAACATCTACTATGTATGTCAACTATATGTGAGCTCTAGAATCCACATGTTAATCGGATTTTGATTAGGGTTTGCATCCCGGGATTTCCCGCGGGATAATTACCAGGAATTCGCACATTTTTCATTTCCCGTATCCCGGGAAATTCGTACGGGATTCCCGCGGGAATTCAGTAGACCATTTTACATATTTCATTGCAATTTTTTTTCCATTATTTCCACAATAAAATTAAAAATGTTGTATAAAAATTTAGATCACATAGCTTTTAATCAGGTATGTCAAATATTGCAGTTGGATGACAAAATAGCTGCGTTTCGGATGTAGACTTAAAATCCACTTTTTCGGATTTTTCCTGTTAAACTCCATATGAAAAAATTAAAATCATGGAAAAATAGATTTTGGGCGTGTATCCGAACGCAAAAAATAAAGAATTCAAAAGTTTTCGAAGCGACAGGACAAAGAACAAACACTTCATTTAATGCTCTACTCACTATTAATGTGAACGATCGTTCTCCGTCGCGTCCACATTTTCCAATAAAATAAGATATATCTGATCTTTAACTAATTTTGAAGCTTGCAAAGATGTTTGAATTGATCTCACATTGCGCTTTATTATATGAATTCTGTAACAGGTTCGTTGTGAAATATATATTTATTTTACTTTAATTAATGTGAATGTTTCATTGGAAAAAATAAGCTTAACTCATGGTAAACAGTATGTTGGTGATTTCTCGTGCTGTCCCGGGATCCCTGGAAATTGAAAAAATAATTCCCGTTTCCCGGGAAATAAAAAGTACGGGAAAATGCAAACCCTAACTTTGATCAAATTTTTGTATTTTTATACACTCCACTTTGTCTTTGTGCATTTGTTTGTAACACCCAAAAGGAAACGAGATAGACCCATTGTTAATTATACCGATCGTCTTAGAATCACTTTCTGAGTCGATTTAGCAATGTCCGTCTGTCTGTCCGTCCGTCCGTCCGTCCATCTATTCTTGTAATCACGATACAGGTAGCAATTGTAGACAAAACCAAATGAAACTTTGCACAACGATGTTTTTCGGGATAAGGACGAACGCTATTTAATTTGAAGAAAATAGGTTCAGATTTAGATATAGCCCCCATACGAATTTCACTCCCGATTTGACTCTTTTCACTCTAGATACCACATATTACAACAGATTTTCTTTAAAATTGGTAAAACATCTTATATTTCCACTAGAAACACGCATGGTGAATATCGGACAGATCGGTTCAGATTTATATATAGCTCCCATACAAATTTCGCTCCCGATTTGACTTTTTCCGCTCTAGAAACCACATAATGTATCAGATTGTCTTCAGATTTGGTAAAACATCTTATATTTCCACTAGAAACACCCATGGTGAATATCGGTCAGATCGGTTCAGATTTATATATAGCTCCCATAGAAATTTCGCTCCCGATTTGACTTTTTCCGCTCTAGAAACCACATAATGTATCATATTGTCTTCAGATTTGGTAAAACATCTTATATTCCCACTAGAAACTCCCATGGTGAATATCGGACAGATCGGTTCAGATTTATATATAGCTCCCATACAAATTTCGCTCCCGATTTGACTTTTTCCGCTCTAGAAACCACATAATGTATCAGATTGTCTTCAGATTTGGTAAAACATCTTATATTCCCACTAGAAACTCCCATGGTGAATATCGGACAGGTCGGTTCAGATTTATATATAGCTCCCATACAAATTTCGCTTCCGATTTGACTTTTTCCGCTCTAGAAACCACATATTGTATCAGATTGTCTTCAGATTTGGCAAAACATCTTATATTTAAACTAAGAACATCTATGGTGAAAATATGTCAAATCGGTTCAGATTTAGATATAGCCACCATACAAATGTCGTTCCCGATTTGACATTTTCCTATGTAGAAACCACATATTGTACTCGATTTTCTTTAAATTTGGCACAACATCTTATAATCTAACTAGAAACACCTGTGGCTAAAGCGGGCTAGATCGGTTCAGATTTAGATATAGGCCCCATACAAATGTCGCTCCCGATTTGAATTTGGCGCTCTAAAAACCATATATTGTACCCGATTTTCTTTAAATTTGGGACAACATCTTATGATCCAACTAGAAACACTATGCAGAAATTGGGTAAGATCGGTTCAGATTTAGATATAGCCCCCATACAAATGTCGCTCCCGATTTGACTTTTGCCGCTTTAAAAGCCACATATTGTGCTCGATTTTCTTTAAATTTCGCACAACATCTTATAGAGTAACTAAACAAAACTATGGTGAAAGTGGGTAAGATCGGTTCAGATTTAAATATAGCCCAAATTCAAATGTTGCTCCCATAAGTTTAACCGATTTTGGCCAAACTATACATTTTATATTTCACCT
This sequence comes from Polietes domitor, assembly GCA_947397865.1. NCBI lineage: Eukaryota > Metazoa > Arthropoda > Insecta > Diptera > Muscidae > Polietes > Polietes domitor. The sequence goes on along the minus strand of OX377619.1, from coordinate 66,895,539 downwards.
ATTTCGTTCTAGGTTTCAATATATCCTTTCCGATATAAAATTTTTTGTCAAACACATACATTTACAGGATACAAAAAACCTTCCCGTTTTCACTTTTTCACCGAATTGAATTGTATTCGGATTGAAAGTGGAGTGTATCATAGAGTCGGCCCCGCCCGACTTTAGCCTTTCCTTACTGGTTTTATATTTCAACTACCAACTACTGTAGAAGTGGACCACATGCGTCCATATTTTCATATTTCCACCATACAAATGGGTCCTTGTATAGATATAGACCCCATTCAAATAGGCCTTCGATAGGAACAATGGTATAACTTTTTACAAAAAAGTGTAATTTTCGATTCATAATTATAATAAGATTTGCCTCGTCCCGTAAAATCACCGCATGCAATGAAGTCACTTATGCATGATCTGTAAACCGATCTGATCAATCGATCAATGCTTACATCAAATAATTAGAATACGAGAAGAGTGATTGGAAAATACATATTTAGGACGATACATTAATTTTAAGGGTATGAATTTCTTATTTTTATTTATATATTTCCAATAGACTTTGTCATCTTAAGGATATATACCATCGAAGCTGGACAAGTGGGAGCTCATGGGACCGGCCGTTTCTCCCCACTTATAGAAGTTTCCCACTAACCCAGTTTCCCATTTTTCCAGGTAATTTGTCTGCTGTCCCACTTAGATTGTTAAAGCTGTCGACGTTTCAAGAGATGCCTAAAGATGTAGCAATCTGTAAAAACTTCCCTTTAATAGAGTTTCCGCCTATTGAAATATTTTCACTATGGCAAGCTTTATCCATTTCACAAAACGAACTTCGACTTCTGCTAAGTCTGACAAATAAATATCACAATTGCAAAAATCCCACTTTAGAGGTCCATAATGAATGCTAAATCCCACTCTTAGACGTAAACGAGTAAAATATCACACTTATAGAGGTAAATCCCAAAAATCAATCCCACTTAACGTGGATAAAACTCCTGCTTAAAGACGTTTTGGTGTGAAGAGTGCAGGGACCATCAGACCCACATATAGAGGTTTCTCATTTATGCAGGGAAGAAAACTTCATATAAATAAGCACAAAAGAATCCAGAAATGGATAACTAAAGGGTGATTTTTTAGCTATTATCTTTTTGGCAACACTGGTTTAAACAGCTGACGCACGTTTCGTGCTTTGTTTCACTGTCAAACATCTTCAGTTTGGTCTATATACAAACGAACAACGCTTGCAAATTATTGAATTTTTTTATCAAAATGCGTGCTCTGTTAAGAAAGTTCATGGCGCGCTTCAATTTTATGATCAGTTTAATCGACCCACTGAAGCGGCTATTCGGGCTATTGTGACTCAATTTCGCACCAAATTTACATTGTTGGACATTAAACCACCAACACGCTTACGTAGAGTGCGAACTGAAGAAAATATCGCAGCTGTAATTATCGATTCGTCGCCGTTCGCAGCAATTGGGCCTCTGTTACTCAAAAACGTGGAAATGCCAAAATTGGACTAAGCGGATGGACTATTTGAGGCGCAGTCGAGGTCAACATTTGCATGGAATAATCTTCAAACATTAAATTATATGGACCGATTCAAATAAAGATTTCATGCATTTTTCTGAATTTTATGTGTTTTTTTTTTTGAAAAACTTTCCTATAGCTTTTTAAAAAATCACCCTTTATAATAACACCAAGCAAAAAATGAAAAAGGGTATTCCACTACTGAACTCACCGATATACCCAGTCATAATTTAAAATTAATCAGTTGAAGGATTAAAATTGCAACATTCTCAAATCGATAATGACCCGCACAACTAATGTCATTTCCCACAGAATTCCCTGGAAAAGTTGATAATTTCCCAAACAAACGGAAGTTCCTCCGACAAAACCGCAAATGTAGACAATTCAAATTAGTAGCTCGTGCAATAAGTCTCAACTCTTAATCTAAGGCCGGCTACTAATTAGAGAGCAACAGGTAGGGCCAAACAAATAAACAAACACTTGACCACAATCCACACAGTCCCAGCGAGCGGAAAATCAACAGCCGTAAATCCCTGGACATCAATAACTTTCCCATTTCCCGGGCGAGAGAGAGGGAAAAACGACGTGAATTTTTGGCGAAATAATATTTACCTGTCATCATTCGACAAACATCGTAAATATAACACCTACACGCCGGTAAACATTTACCTGGCCAATATAAAAAACACACAAACAAAGCGAAGGCGGCCGAAGGTGGGAAAATACATCAACAAACATCGGGGGCATTTCCCGCACAGAAACAAATAAAGTCAAGTGCGTCGTCTTGCGGCCATGATGATCATCATGATGATGGTGGGCTGATGCTGCTGATGTTGATGTTTTCCCCAGTAGCTCGTTGTTATTTTGAGGTGTTTCCGAATGTATCGTCAGAAGTATGAGGCGGATAAGTACCTGTAGGGATGTAAATGGTAGCAGTGTTGCAGCAATTGCAATTGTTATGTTGACGATCGGTGAAAGTGTCGGTCGTCCTGTGATGAGGTGTGATTTGAGCTACGTGTTTTCATGTCGAGTATTTCAAGTGTTTTTTGCTGGAAATTGTTTAAATGGGTGGGCCTTCATGTGGTCAGACTCACTTAACCTCCCATTGAGATGAATCAATTGCAACAAGTGAGTTGAAACATATGTTCGCAAGTTGAACAGCTCAATCGTATTGAGTCGGCGGCAGTTGGCCTGGCTGGAGGAGGCAAGACACAAGCAGCCATTCCTCCGCGCAAGGAGAATAAGGGAAGATCAATAATAGCTCTGAGGGTTTACACATTGATAGTGAAAATGGATCAGTAATGGAACCTTTTTATACCCACCACTAGGATATTATATATTTGCACCTTTGTTTTGTAAGGGAGGAAGCGAGATAGACCCATCGTTTGTTATGCCGATCGACCTAGGTTGTGGTGGAGCCAGAAATCGAGCATCTGACTCACTTAGACAAGAAGAGATCCATTGCGCACGATCGACTTATTAAATAACTTACTGAATCGATTTAGCCATGTTTGTCTGCCCATCTATTTTTATAGTCAAAATACATGTCGCAATATTATCCCACACCAACTTGCCACAAACGATTGTTGCAGGTCGAGGACGGACGCTATAGAATTTGAAGAATAATCGACCCAGATTTTGAAATAGCCCCATACATATTTTTCAAGTGAATAAAACTGTAGAAAAATCATTTATGATTTGAATCATAGAGGATTCCGAGCACCCCACACCACTTCGTGGAATAGTTTCACGTCAAGAAATGATTGAGTTAGTCCCATAGGTCCGCCATCTAAGGTTTTTTTAACTATTCAACCGGTGGACTATTATTTGTGGGGTGCCCGATGCAGCCATTTGAATGGAATTATTTTCTATTATTAACCGGAAGGATTGAACTTTCAAATAAAAAAAGAATTTTGACAAAATATTCAGTAGTTTTTTTATAGCATTTTCAAAAAAAGTTATTTGGCGGACCCTATAGAAGTATACCGGCCGATTTAGTCTGCCAGTCAGTTCGGTAAAATATAGCCTCCAAACAAATTGTACTATTGCTGTTCTAAGATTCACATATTAAATCGGATCTTGATTAAATTTAATTTGCATGTTATATTTGACCTAGGAAAGCCTACCATAAACGCGAAAATTAGCAACAATTTTGATAAACTCCTTCTCTTTTACAATATTAACAGAATGAGTCTTTCCAGATGCATTTTTTCCTTGTCCCCAAAGTAGCCATGAAAAATCCCCAATGATCCCTAAATACAGAAAAAGTTTCTTATTGCAAAGAATTCGAACAAAACAAAAATAAATTATGAATGATTTGTGGACTTGTCAACAATGAGAGGAAATTAAATAAATTAATAAAATTGACTAAAGGCATGCTGGGTGCAAATCCAATTCGCTTTACATTAGTCAATTTTTACTTGAATTGTCTTGAGTGCGTGTGTTTTGCTATGAATACTGTAATTTTTACATCCAATATTTTCGAATCATTGGCAATACGAACAATACCTAAAAAATTATTATATTATGTGTTGTCAATTATTTTGGTTTAAGACCAAAGGTTTCGCTGAAGTCTTCAGCAGAACCCAAAATTAGCAAAAAGGCAAAGTGAGACCTTTATTGTTGCAGCTAAAAGTTGACTGCGCAGTTTCGATGGACGCTACCCCATCTCGTCAGAACTTTCGCAACGAATGTATGTCTTTGACTTAAATCAGGGTTAATATTAGTACCAGCGGTCCCATACGACAAATGAGAAGCGCTGATAAACAAAATATTCCACCGAACTATGTCGACACACTAAAAAATCTCACTTTGGCAATTCAATGTTATGCATGTGCTCGCATCTCTCGCAACAATGCAAAGGTTGTTGTTGTACGGTATGTCCCGTCTTCTTATTATATTATTTTTTTTATATATAATATAAAATACTTTATTACATTTTCTTTCCAATGCCAATTTTAGTCGATGGTATTTGCTTTTTCCCATCTTTGTTATAATTCCAAAAATCATGACAAAGGTAGTGAACAGTCATGTAGTAAATGTCATGGCGACATTTTTAAATAAATTTCTACAAACATATATTATGGCCTTGAGCCAGGACAATATTCCAGTTGAAATCAAATACTAAATATCCCCACATATGGCAAGCTTGAACAGAATGTGTCCACAAAACACCCTAACTAAAAAGTGTCTTAAAATTCGCTTTATTTTGGGGCATGAAAAACGAAATCTTTGTGTAAAAAATAATATGAAGATAGACACTTTTACGAAATCCTTGTACAAAAATATAATATGGCCTTGAGCCGGGACAATATTCCGGTTAAAATCAAATACTAAATATTTTTCAAAGTAAAGAGTGATTTTTTTGAGGTTAGGATTTTCATGCATTAGTATTTGACAGATCACGTGGGATTTCAGACATGGTGTCAAAGAGAAAGATGCTCAGTATGCTTTGACATTTCATCATGAATCGTCTTACAAACGAACAACGCTTGCAAATTATTGAATTTTATTATCAAAATGCGTGCTCTGTTAAGAAAGTTCATTGCGCGCTTCCATTTTATGGTCAGTTTAATCGACCCACTGAAGCGGCTATTCGGGCTATTGTGACTAAATTTCGCACCAAATTTACATTGTTGGACATTAAACCACCAACACGCTTACGTAGAGTGCGAACTGAAGAAAATATCGCAGCTGTATCGGCCAGTGTTAATGATGACCACCAATTTTCGATTCGTCGCCGTTCGCACCAATTGGGTCTCTGTTACTCAAAAACGTGGAAATGCCAAAATTGGACTAAGCGGATGGACCACCTAAGACGCAGCCGCGGTCAACATTTAAATGAAATTATCTTCAAAAAGTAAATGTCATGGACCAATCTAACGTTTCAAATAAAGAACCGATGAGATTTTGCAAATTTTATGCGTTTTTTTTTTTTAAAAAGTTATCAAGCTCTTAAAAAATCACCCTTTACTTCAAATATCACCATAAAATCCTCGAAATATTTAGAAATCCCCACAAAAACCCCATGTCCCCATTTAATTTGTTATACTTTTGAGCATCCGCCATGGTTGGGACAAATCCCCACATCTAGCAAGCCTGAACCGAATGTGTCCACAAAACACCCTAAATAAAAAGTTTCTTAAAATTCGCTTTATTTGGTGCATGAAAAACGAAATCTTTGTGTAAAAAATAATATGAAGATGAACACTTTTGCATTATTTTAAAATTTAATTTGTTTAAAGGCTTTTTTAAGGGGACACCTCCAAATGATGGGAGAGAGAGGATGGGAGATATATTCATAATATATGTTGGGGAAAAATAGCCACTAGATGTTGTTTTTGACTACATGTAAACTTTTGACAAATGTAAAATAATTCACCCTCTAGGGACCAACCACAATACAGAAAATATTAAAAATCTTTTAACTACTTTAAATAATTTTTAAACATTTCCAATGTTACCTTTAAAAATTAAATATTAAAGCATTACACCGCCCGATAGTCTACTTTGTAGTTGAACTGGATGATATATTTCTGAAACTATAGACAAAATTGTGTTAATTGGAGCTTTAACTTTTCCTCATCCTGTTGCCCTTTAAAAGGACTACAAAGTATCACAGGATAACATTTGTCAAAAAAAAAATGCTTTAAATACGTATTGTAATTTTCAAATTAATTAATTTTAATTGCATATTTATTATTTATACCCTACACCATAGGGTATAATGTCTTTGTGCATTTGTTTGTAACACCCAAAAGGAAGGGAGATAGACCCATTGTTAATTATACCGATCGACTTAGAATCACTTTTTGAGTCGATTTAGCGATGTCCGTCCGTCCGTCCGTCCATCTTGTAATCAAAGTCCAGGTCGCAATTGTTGTTAGAACTAAATGAAACTGTGCACAACGAAGTTTTATGGGATAATATTTAATTTGAAGCAAATCGGTTCAGATTTAGATATAGCTCCCATACAAATTTTGCTTCCGATTTTACTTTTTCCGCTCTAGAAACCACATATTTCAACAGATTTTCCTCCAATTTGGCAAGACGCCATATATTTCAACTAGAAACAGGTCTGGTAAAATTAGGATAGATCGGTTCAGATTTTCGAACAAGTTCTTTTATTCCCTCCGCCATATTATGGGGTATTCTTAGTTAATCATTCCATTTGTAACACCTTGAGACTTCGACCTGAGGCCCTATACAGTATATAGAAACACACCTGTTCTTGATTGTCATACAATTCTAAGACGATCTAGCCAAGTCTGTCTGTCAATCCGACTGTTAACAGCACATTAGCTAAAGCTAATTTGCTAGGGGATCCAACTTATCGTTTGGTATTGCAAATGAGCGAAATCAGTCCAGAGGGAAAAATCATTAAGAAGATTTTTCCAAAATCGTTCTTTTACGGGGTAAAATGGGAATAAAACTGGTACCAACCTAACGGCTGCTTCTAGAATAATTAATTTAAATTTCTGCTGCGTAGACACATAAAGTAAAGATATGTTTCCAAATTCGTAAGAGCTAAAATAGGAAGAGAGGGATTATTTTGATATATAAAGTCGATGACTATCAGACTATATAAATATATTGGTAACCTTACTTAAAAGCAAACATGTAAGGAAATGCTAAAGTCGGCCGGGCCTGACTATGTGATAGTCTCCACTTTCTACCCCATTACAATTGAATTCGTAGAAAAAGTGATATCGGGAACGATTTTTGTATGTGTTATATATATATGTGTGGTCTCTAGAGCGAAAAAAAATCTGGTTTCTAGGGTGGAAATAGTCAAATCATGAGCGACATTTGTATGAAACGATTTGCTTCAAATTAACTTACTTACTTTTGCCAATTAAGATCGGACAATAACTGGGGCCTGTACTTTGATTAAAAGAATAGATGGACGGACGGACAGACCGACGGACATTACTAAATCGACTCAGAAAGTCTTTCGTCTATAGCAGAACATAACATCGGCAGGACCTAATCTGCAGATAATTCAGTGAAATCCACTCCATAGTGGAAGGTAAATAATATTTGGCCCGGCCGAATTTAACGCTCTTATTAATTTGCTTTAAATCATACTTTAAATGCAATGCACCACATGACTTTTTTAATAATTTTGTTGTTTTTTATTCTTTTGCGGGCACTGACATAGTCGTAACGCAATTATATGTTCTGATTCTTCAAATTAGCCTCTATCTTTGCATGAGTAAAGTCAAAAATTGTGAAAAGTGCCTTTAGAAAAGATCTTCCACAAAAATGACCCTCATAAAATTTCACAATATTGTTCTGACAATAAGAATTCTCTCAGATAAGATATTTCGCCTAATTTGAAGAGGATCTGTTAAAATATATGGTTTCTAGAGCAGAAAAAGTCAAATCGGGAGCGAAATTCTAATGGGAGCTATATATAAATCTGAAACGATCTGACCTATTTTCACCATGGGTCTTCCTAGTTTAAATATAAGATGTTTTGCCAAATCTGATGACAATCTGGTACAATATGTGGTTTCTAGAGCGGAAAAATTTAAATTGGGAGCCAAATTTGTATGGGAGCTATATATAAATCTGAACCGATCTAACACATTTTTACCACAGGTGTATCTAGTTCAAATATAAGATGTTTTGCCAATTTTGAAGAAAATCTGTTAAAATATGTGGTATCTAGAGTGAAAAGAGTCAAATCGGGAGCGAACTTTGTATGGTGGGCTATATCTAAATCTGAACCGATTTTCTTCAAATTAAATAGCGTTCGTCCTTATCCCGAAAAACTTCGTTGTGCAAAGTTTCATTTGGTTCTGGCTACAATTGCGACCTGAATCATGATTACAAGAATAGATGGACAGACAGACGGACATTGATAAATCGATTCAAAAAGTGATTCTAAGTCGATCGGTATAATTAACAAGGGGTCTATCTCCCATCCTTTTGGGTGTTACAAACAAATGTACAAAGACATAATACTCTCGTGGAGTGCAAAAACTCGGGCCAGTTGGACTAAAAGTTTATTCTACCAAAATGATCTACACAACATGCCCTTTCAGAATTATAGGGTCGCTACTCTGCTCCAAAAATTCTGATGAACAGTGTTATATTGGTAGAGTGTATGTTAGACAGTGTGTTGAAAATGTTGTATTATGCCCGAAATAAATGTCGAAACGGAAAAGCGTGGTGGAACGAAATGTTCCAACACGCTAAAATTCTAAATTAGTATCAAATTAGCATTATTAATATAAATTAAACAAAACAACAAAATTCTAGATAGTTTTGCATCCATAAATATGTAAGATAGATAGATGGTAAAATACAGGATATATTGTGCTAGAAATATGGGATTCTAATTTAAATTTTTACATTAATTTTATTGATAAGTTTGGCATTAAAAAATTCGTTAATTGTTGAATATTAACACTCAATATATTTTATGGGGATTATTGTTCTCTTATCTTTCTATATTTGTTAGTTTAATTTTTGGAGCTAGAAGTATCCTTAAAAGTGCAACAGGGAATAATGCATTCGACCCCGCCTTCTCTTACATGTTGTAATTTGTAATAAATCAACCAAAATTCGGATTTTGATTTCTGTGGTTAATTAAGCCGATTTGTATTACAGTCATTCCCTTGGCCTCGTATGAGAATATGACCATGAAATTACACATTGTAAGCCAAAAACGTGGAAATGATTGTCCAGGTAGAAAATAAAACATGAACATTTACTAATCGCAAATGCATTGCTGACTTGATATCACTGACATATGGACTTATTTTTGATATCCCTGAATTCCCATGCAAAAAATCGAATACATATTTTCACATGACCCAACATATTTGGCCGCGTGAAACTTTCCCGAGCACACTGAAGATTTCCAAACATATTTTCAACAAAAATACCAAATGACATCTATAAAAATTCCTTAATACTTGTTTTATTGTTTTGGATTTTTCAGCGATCGAAAATATGAACATGAGAAAATGGACAAAAAAGAAAAACGTCCAATGGAAATAACACACCTATCCAATGTGTTGTTGATGATATGCCCAAGAAAATTTCCAACCGGAAAGCAAGGAATGTGTTCAATAAGGACTTTCCTTATTTGCGATAAAGCGAAAAACCCATATGTGAATGCGATACTTATTACTCCTGCACTTAGCATCCGTTGGCTGTGGGAAAATAGCGAAAGTCACATAGGACACGTTTTTTCGCCACTCACAACATACCTTTGCCATCAGTAGGATATGTGTGGGTATGAGTTGGGAGTATGTGTGTGTGTCCTCTTGGTACCTATCGAGCGAGTTATAAAAATCACCGCAATAGTTTTATTGGCGGGTCATAAAAACAAAATCGACCAGAGGAAATTTCACCATTAGAAAATTTCGCCAAAATAATTCCCATGGCTGGCAGGGAGAGAGAGAGATGAGGAGAAGCGACACCACCAATCACATACATATGATCGTGTGATGAGGTGTACGAACGAAAACCCACGGGGAAATATGCCGGACAGCCGGAGAGGAGGGAATACCAACTAGATTTTCGAATTTCTCAAAGAAAATTGGAAAAAGGTGAAGATGAAAGGCAACATATGACGAGTAGCCTGTGAAAAGTACAACTACTCTGCGTCTGTGGCATGCAACAAAAAGTTACAGGGCATGTTTAGGGCTGTGCGGCGCATGGGCGCACACACATCCACATACTCGTGTAATGTTATTGGAAGGCAACACGGACGTGTTTATTGGTAAACAAATTTTCCCCGTTACGCTTTGTATGGCGCTTTCGACCTCATGTTGAAGATGCCCTCCGTCCGTCCGATCGTCCTTTGGTGCAGCAGTGTTGCTCTTGCGGGCGATGATGATGTGCGAATGGAAATAACAAGCGTTGGCTATCATGTGGCACAACAGTATCGCACCTTAAATTGAAGTTTTTTCTCGCTCCTCGGATTTTTGTGTGAACACAACACAACAAACAACATATGCTCGTCTCAAGTATAGTACGTGGGTTATATCCTGCGGGATGAGGATTTTTCGAGTAGTGTTGGCATGGCGGCGCGTATGTTTGTAATTATGTTTTTACCTTCAAAAGGTGAGGGCGCTAAATTTTAACTTTTTCTACATTCTTCACACTCACACACACTGTTAAGGTTTTTGGGAAAATGTGAATTTGTGAAAATTTTCCAATTGTTTAGTTGCTCAGACAGTCGTCATATGTTTGAAATGTGGCGGATATCGCTGCTGGCATAATTCCCCGTGTTGGAAATGTATGTATGGATATGTAGTTACGAACTAAAATTCATTCTGTTAATATGTGTATTGATGGCCCTTTTTACCTTATGTCTCATTTTAATTGCAACAAAGAAAATGTGAAACATTTTGCCGCGGTTTAAAGGAATTGCAGGCATTTGCTATTTATATCCTACTAGCGTTCCCGGCAATGCTTCGCAGTTACCAAATAGTTGAGAGATCATTAGGGATGGTTACACAATTTAGCTTTCAAAAGTAACAAACGAAAAAGTCGGCCAGGACGAAGCGGTGGAATGCTATCCAGCACGGATTATATTCCACAGTATTACCGATAGTAAAATATTAGGACAATTGTATATGTTTGTCGTCTACAAAGTCAGAGATATGTATAAATAGAATTCCTTGATTCCAACTGTAGCTGCTAGAATTATAGCTGTTTTATCCCCTTACGCTCAGTTTTTCATAAAAGTACAATTTTCCCAAAAAATTATCCTTCACTTCTCATTTTACACTATTAAAAGTAAAAACAAGTAAAAAAGCCAATAAGTTCGGTCGGGCCGAACTTTTTCTACCCACCACCATGGATTGCATTCCACAGAGGAAATCAGATTACGAAATCAGATTTTTGATTGATTTATTTCAAATTGCAACATGTAAGAGAAGGCGGGGACGAATGCATTATACCCAGTTCCACATTTAAGGATACTTCTAGCTCCAAAAATTAAACTAATAAATATATAAAGATGAAATTTGTATATAAATCATTCCATGTCAAGCGGTGCGATTTTTGACTCGAATGTTTTGAAAGTTTGTGTATGTATCTTTCACATAAAATTATTCTATACGTATTTTTGAAAAAAAAAAAAATAACAGTGGAAAAAATATACATTTTTCAAGTAGGTGTTCAATCGCCTGTAACTTCTGAAATACTTTACATAGTTTGTACAAGCTTGTGAGGGATTCGCTGCAAGTGGACTGTATTATTTTGTAAAGTGTGATTGCTCATAACAATGAAACAAACAGAAAATAAAAAGGCAATGTATCAGATTTGTATTCAGGTTTATTAGGTGCGTGTGGCTTCTTACCGCTTTCGTTGATGCTGCAAAAGTGAGAGAGTTGCGTCGGCGGTAGAAAGCCAACACACATCAACATACTCCAACGAAACGAAGTGGAAAATGGAAAACAATTCATTTCGTAAATCAAATTAAATGAAGTAAAATTGTAAAAACTTAAAAAATCTCAAATTTGGTAGAAGATATTTTTTGTCAAGGACGATATGAACTACATAAACTTGCTGCCATGAAACAACTGGGTTTAGTAATAAGGGCGAGGCATATACGCAGGGAGTGGTGTAGGGTATTATATAGTTGGCCCCGGCCGAATTTAGCCTTTCTTTACACCTTGAAGTATCTAAACGAAAGGAGCTAGGACGTCCAAATTTTCTATAAATGCATCCTATAGTCGTAGATCGGTTGGGATTGCAATTGGGCGAAATCGGTCTAAAAATTCTTCTCTCAAAATGACTGAAAATATCCATAATAACACCTAATATATTAGAGTATTTTTTCCAAATTCGTACTTTTAAGGGCTTAAATGGTAATAGAGGGATAACAATGGTACCAACAGAACGGCTGCACCTAGAATACAGAAACACGGTGTAAGATAAAGATTTTTTCGAAATTCGTACTTTTAGGAGGTAAAATGGAAAAATGGGATCAAAATTGTACCACCCAAATGGTCATAGCTAGAATCATGAAATTAGGTGTAAATACGAAAAGGTTTTTCCAAATTCGTACTTTCAAGGATACAATTGGAACAGATGGATAAAAATGGTACCAACTAAACGACTACAGCTAGAATGATGTGTACATAGACACAAGTGTACATTAGAGCGTACCAGGTTACAAGTAAAAAAAAAAAGTTCGCCGTACACCTTCGAATATGAAGTATTATTGAAAGGTAGTTTCAAAAAAATTTTTTTTATTTTTTTATGCCGAACGTAGGGGTCGCGCTTTTACATTTTTCTATATAACTTCTGCATTTATAAACGGATTTTAAAGTGTGATACATCGATGTTTTTGTCCGATTTTTTTGTCTTTGAAGTCATTGAGCTCAAACATGATTCATGATTTTATGCGAGCTTTAATTTTCGATTATTAGAGTGGTACATTAGGGTAGTAGCAACTGAGAAATGATGGGTAAGTACCAGAAGGGGGTGCTTGAGCTCAATGACTTCAAAGACAAAAAAATCGGCCTCGTCGAGACAAAAACATCGATGTATCACACTTTAAAATCCGTTTATAAATACAAGTTATATAGAAAAATGTAAAAGCGCGACCCCTACGTTCGGCATAAAAAAATAAAAATTTTTTTTTTGAAACTACCTTTCTATAATACTTCATATTCGAAGGTGTACGGCGAACTTTTTTTTTGAGGTACGCCCTAGTGTACATACAGAATAGACACGTTAACGAGATTTTAGAGTGTCGTACATTTACGGGGGTAAAATGGAAAAAGGAGATACATATGGTACCAACCAAGTGGCAGCAGCTAAAATCTTGGATTTCGGTGTACGTAGCTACTCAGTCATAGGAATATGCACAACGAATTTCGTGTTTATAACTGTTGTCATTTGATAGGTACCATTTTTATGCATTTTTGCCGCATTTCACCCCCTGAAAAGAATAATTGCACGTTTATGCAAATTAGCAAATATTAATAATAAGTGAATACAATCAGACATATTCAAACAACGTACTTAGATAATCGAAATATTTGGGTATTTCCTGTCCTTGTTAGGGGAAACATTTTCTGATTTCGCCCATTTTCAATCTCAAACGATCTACATCTATTTGACATATTTTGGGGCAATTTGGACGTCCTAGCTTCTTTCGTTTAGATACTAGTGTGCTTTCAACGGACAGGCGGACATAGGTTGTTTTAGAATTTTATGACGATCTAGTGTCGATGAAGAGTTTATAGGGTCTCAGGTCATTACTTCAAGGTGTTACAAACTTAGTGCACACCCATCCTATGGTGGAGGGTATAAAAAACATATCGCTCGCTATTCCGTAGAATCTATTCACTACTCTTTAAGCATAGTAAGCAAATCCTAGCGAGGATAATGGAATGTGGGGTTGCCATATGTTCTTAAAACCTGGTAGAACGGTTGGAATAGTCTACCATAATAGGGTTGTTTATCGTTAAGCCTTGATAATTAAGCTTCGATAATAAAAACGTAAATAAAATGCTAATTTTTATACCTTAGCTCTACAGAGTAGGAGGGTATATGAGTCATTCCATGCTAAGTGGTACGATTTTTTACCTCGGTAGCTGCGATTGTTTTTATAGTTTATGTACGTATACTTATCATCAAAATATTGCATACGTGATTTTGGAAAAACATTAGAAATTTTTTTCACTAGTTATGGCAAATTTAACAGTGGAAACAAATGGTTGATTTAATTTTCAAAAGTGTTATAAGACCACTACTGATAAAAACTCAATAATAATGAATTCAAAATTGTAATATGTATAAGACATTATTTGGATGAATAAAATTGAAATTGAAACAGTGAAAACAAATAACGGGGCCGACTATATGATACCCTCCAATTAATGTCCCATTACAATTGAATTCGGGGAAGAAAATGATATCGGGAACGATTTTTGTATGCGGAGCGAAATTTGTATTGGAGTTATATATAAATCTCAACCGACCTGACTCACTTTCACCATAGATATTTCCAGTTGAAATATAAGGTGCTGTGGCAAATTTGCAGACTATCGGTCAAGTTATCTGGTTACTAGAGCGGGAAAGGTCAAATCCTTGAAGAAAATCGTGTAAAATATGTGATTTCTAGATCGATAAAGTCATATCGGGAGCGTCATTTGTACGAAGGCTATATCTAAATCTGAAGCGATCTAACCCGCTTTCAGCACAGGTATTTGTAGTTGATTATTAAGATGTTGTGCTGAATTTAAAGAAATTCGGGTGCAATATATGGTTTCTAGAGCGGAAAAAGTCAAATTGCGAGCGAAATTTGTTTGAGGGCTTATCAAATTCTGTACCGATCTTAATTGCATGTTTGCACAGGTATTTCTAGTTGGATTATAAAGTGTTGTGCCAAACTTAAAGAAAATCGGGAATATGTGGTTTCTAGGTTGGAAAAAGACAAATCGGGAGCAATATATAAATCTAAACCGATCTTACCCACGTGTAACTGTTTCTAGTTGGATTATGAGATGTTGTGCCAAATGTAAAGAAAATCAGGTACAAAATGTGGTGTTTAGAGCGTAAAAAGTCAAATCGGAAGCGACATTTGTATTGGGGCTATATCTAAATGTGAACCGATTTGCTATATATATATATTTAATTTTAAAGTATTGTATGTATTTTCAATACTTTGTAATTAATATTTTAATAGTTCATAGTTCACATAATCATTGTTGTATTATTCGTTCTGATGTTTATTACAAATATTGTACTCCATTCCTAATTTTCAATCAATAAATATTTTATAATTTTGCGTCCACTAAAATTGGCGATCCTGCCAGGAGCATATTGTCCATATTGCAAATGGACTTATCGGGATATTCGAAAAACTTTTAAGATTTTCACTTTGGAAGTTTTTTTCGTTTGTATTTTTTGGTCTGTAATCCACATTTTATTTGAACTGGGATATTGTCCTGGCTCAAGACCATTTTGCATCTATATTTAATAGAATGCTAATTTATTTACAGGCATGGTGACATTTATTACTTGGCTGCAGATTACCACTATCATGGAATATCATACAATTGCTGTAATACAGAAAATTTTCATCAGGACAATTATTTCTCCCCATCCTGAAAATCCTAAGGAAAATTCGGAGGCATACATTATTTCTAAAGGATTTAAATAATGAAAATTTGGAGTTACATACATTGAGCCATTTGAGGAAATGGGAAATTAAGAATAAATCTCGCCACTTAGGCTATGTATAAGTTAGCTGAAAATCAACAACTGATATATAGAAGAGATACGGAGAGCAATTTAAAGAAATCGGAAATTAAAAAGTGTATGTCAGTCCTTGGAATACCAGTAAGTTAGCTGAAATTCTAGAGAACTGTTTAATTTGTTATTCTGATGTTTGAAATGTTTGCAAATATTTTATTCGATTCCTAATTTTCAATCAATAAAAATCTATAAACATTTGATTTGAGCTGGAATATTCTCCTGACTCAAGACAATTTTGCTTCTTTAATTTTTAGAATAGAAATTTATTTATAAATGGCATGGTGACATTTATTACTTGACTGCACACTACCACTGTCATAATTTCCACCCTGTGAAATGTTTCCTCAGGTTTCCTCACCCAAAAACTATGAAAAATGACCCCAAAACCGCAAACAAAAATAGGCGATATATCATATTCATAATTTGAGGACAATATTTATTCCCTTCTGTCTTTGTGCATTTGTTTGTAACTGTTAAACTACACTTTGTAAAAATGTACTGTACGCCGAACGAAATTATAATATCATAGCAACCTGGTTTTGTCTATTCGTTGTAGAAAATATTTTTCAATAAATTGTTCAAACCGTTTTTCATTTTCGTTAAACTCACTTGGGTTTTACTCTGCTAAAAGTAACACCCAAAAGGAAAAGAGATAGACCCATCGTTTATTATACATAACGGATTAGAATCACTTTCTGAATCGATTTAGTAATGTCTGCCTGTCTGTCCGCCCGACTTTAGCCTTTCCTTACTTGTTTTTTCATTAGTCTATTAAAACATTGTGTGACGCACAAGGGAACATTTGGAAAACTTATTGACCGGATCTTAAACAGTGGGGTTCCAAAGTGGGTGCGTCGTAAAAAATATTTATCGTGTTATCAAAATTGTATTTGTAGATTGTATCGCCAACTGACGAAAATCACATTTTCATATTTTTTCAGGAGAACCAAAAAACGTTCACTCAAGAAATTCGTATTGTGTTAATCAATTCCATATTTTTTTGGACCTAGAGGCATATAATTGTCTGAGATTATTATTTGTAGGAGTGGAAATGTTGCTATGAAAGGAAATATTTGGTCTGTTATGTTGTATGTGTGAAGACGGGACATATCGTACAACAACAACCTTTGCATTGTTGCGAGCGATGCGAGCACATGCATAACATTGAATTGGCAAAGTGAGATCTTTAGTGTGTCGACTTAGTTCGGTGGAATATTTTGTTTATCAGCGCTTCTCATTTGTCGTATGTGACCGCTGGTACTAATATGAACCCTGATTTAAGTCACAGACATACATTCGTTGCGAAAGTTCTGACGAGATGGGGTAGCGCCCATCGAAACTGCGCAGTCAACTTTTTGCTAATTTTGGGTTCTGCTGAAGAATTCAGCACAACCTTTGGTCTTAAACCAAAATAAATGACAACACAAAATTTCCTTATAAAATTGATATTTTTAGACAAATCAATGCAAACATCGATTTACGATTTTCTGTTGCATTCGAGCCCTTCAAATTAATTTTTTGCATTTTCTCCGACTCTTGACAGTTTTCACACTACAGAAAGGCTAAATAAAGACCGATTTAAGCTCCTCAACACTTCGACTTTGGCTGTATAAAATGTCATCAAAATCGGTCAAGCCGTAAATATTTACGGTTTATTATTCGTTCGTTTATTATGCAGATCGTCTTAGAATCACTATCGGAATCTCTGCCTGTCTATCCATCTATATTTGTAATCAAAGTAGAGGGATTCCATGTAAAACCAAAGAGAAATTTTCAAAGGTTTTTCGATTTTCTCATTTTTGGCTCAATGTGTTCGCCAATTGGCGAAATATGCGTTATTGGTTTGGTGAAAATGCACATGTGCTTCATGAATAACCACTTCATCCACAAAAAATAATTGTTTGGTGCGGTTTGCATGCCGGCGGCGTCATTGGGACATATTTTTTCGTCGACAATAACGATCGTCACTTTAAGGTGAATGTCGATCGTTA
The DNA here is from genome assembly GCA_947397865.1 of Polietes domitor. Lineage (NCBI taxonomy): Eukaryota > Metazoa > Arthropoda > Insecta > Diptera > Muscidae > Polietes > Polietes domitor. Next base: position 66,877,786 of record OX377619.1, on the reverse strand, counting down.
TCGCGCCATGATTATCGATTATTTTTGGTCCGAATTTTAAAACATGGACTTGGTCGACATCTGGTTTCAACAGGAGGGTGCCACAAGCCACACAGTACACGTTACAATCGATTTATTGAAAAGTAAGTTTGATGAGTGTGTTATCTCAAGAAATGGCCGCCTCGTTCGTGCGATTTAACGCCTCTAGACTTTTTCTTTTGGGCTACGTCAAAGCATTGGTCTATGCCAATAAGCCGCCGACGTTGGAAGAACTCGGAGACAACATTGAACGCGAAATAGCGGCCGTCAGGGCCGAAGTGTGTGACCGAGTCGTCGAAAATTGTATCCAACGAATCGACAGCTGCCGACATGCCCGCGCTGGCCATATGAACGAAGTCGAGTTCCATTCATAAATGTTTTGATTGTATTTCAAGTCGATCATAAAGTTTTGGAAAAACCTCAAATGATTTGCGTTTTATTTAAAAAAAGTTGTTAAGTCCTTATTGGAAACCTCGTTAATTGCAACAAAACGTTTTGAAAATTTTGAAGAAGATCCTGTAGCGGAAAAACTCAAACTATTAAATAAAAGATAAATTTTCGATTTTTCTCAGCAAGTAGCTACATCTGTATTCTAGAAGAATACTCTGGACGAGACAATGACATGATTTAATTTTTATCTTGCATGAACGAGCTGATCGTCAAAAGCTGATGCAATAATAACAAAACTCATCTTGATGTTATAAATTAACATTTTAATGTTCTATTTGTTTACCTTTTTCACCATCAATATCAAAAGTTCTAGACAACTTGCCTTGAACTTGCCAATAAACTGTGGTGTGAAGCTGTTCCACGCTACTCTACTTTCGATCTGCAGCACCAATTCAAACTCATGTTTCTGCTGCTTTTTGCACGAAATGTGCAATAAATTAACAGAAATATTAACACTGCCCCCGAGTTGAGATACAAAAACAACTGAACAATTTTATATTCTAAAAAATGCAAAATCACTCACATTCATTTCATATGCATTTAGAAAACATACGTTTTTGTTTTGAATTAAAAAACGCGGTGTACAACTGGCCAGAGACAAGTTCAAGGTATGCCAAGTTAAAGAGTATTGACTCCGACTCCTTGGGATAACAACAGCAGCAAGAGCAGCAGATTCCCCCAATAGTATACGAGTTATAACCACAAAAAACTGAAGTAATAAGTAATGCATGCATGCCAAATGATGGGGATGGTCATGCATATTTGCTGTGTGTACACTTGGCGCCAGTGGCTTTAATGCGATTGTCTAGACATCGACATCTTCATCAGGGACAACATAAGATTTCGGAATGAAAATCTAATGCAAATACTCTGCAGCAGGAACAACCATACAATTCCATAGATTGAAACACTTTAATACAGTGCGATACGAGTACCCTACGCAGTAAACAAATAAAACCAGTAAGGAAAGGCTAAAGTCGGGCGGGGCCGACTATACGATACACTCCACTTTCTATCCGAATACAATTCAACTCGGTAAAAAGTGAAAACGGGAAGAATTTTTTTATGTTTCCTTATCATAGGCTAATATGACCTGGTCCAATTTGTCAAATCGAAAAGAATATTTGTATCGGGGCTATATCCCAACATGGAATAAAGTGACTAACTTTCAAAATAAGTTCTTCCAGTTCAAATATAACGTTTGGTGGTCACTTCAGAGAAATTTGGAGAAAATTTGTGGTTTATGGGGCGGAAAAAGTCTATCCGGGAGCGAAATTTGTATTGGATCTATATGTAAATCTGAACCGATCTGACCCATTTTCACCATGGGTGTTTCTAGTTGAAATATAAGATATTTTGAAAGATTTGAAAGAAATCTGTTAAAATATGTAGTTTATACAGTGGAAAAAGTGAAATCGGGAGAGAAATTTGTGTGGCAGCTATATATAAATCTGAACCGATCTGGCCCTCAGGTGTTTCTAGTTGAACTATAAGATGTTTTTCCAATTTTGAAGAAAATCTGTTAAAATATGTGGTATCTAGAGCGGAAAAAGTCAAATTGGGAGCGTAATTTGTATGGGAGCTATATATAAATCTGAACCGATTTGACCCATTTCCATCATGGGCGTTTCTAGTTGAAATATAAGATAGTTTGCCAAATTTGAAGACAATCTGATACAATATGTGGTTTCTAGAGCGGAAAAAATCAAATCGGGAGCGAAATTTGTATGGGAGCTATATATAAATCTGAACCGATCTAACACATTTTTACCACAGGTGTTGCTAGTTGAAAAATAAGATGTTTTGTCAAATCTGAAGACAATCTGATACAATTTGTGGTTTCTAGAGCGGAAAAAGTAAAATTGGGAGCGAAATTTGTAAGGGAGCTATATATAAATCTGAACCGATCTGGCCCACAGGTGTTTCTAGTTGAACTATAAGATGTTTTTCCAATTTTGAAGAAAATCTGTTAAAATATGTGGTATCTAGAGCGGAAAAAGTCAAATTGGGAGCGAAATTTGTATGGGAGCTATATATAAATCTGAACCGATTTGACCCATTTCCATCATGGGCGTTTCTAGTTGAAATATAAGATAGTTTGCCAAATTTAAAGACAATCTGATACAATATGTGGTTTCTAGAGCGGAAAAAATCAAATCGGGAGCGAAATTTGTATGGGAGCTATATATAAATCTGAACCGATCTAACACATTTTTACTACAGGTGTTGATAGTTGAAAAATAAGATGTTTCGCCAAATCTGAAGACAATCTGATACAATTTGTGCTTTCTAGAGCGGAAAAAATCAAATCGGGAGCGAAATTTGTATGGGAGCTATATATAAATCTGAACCGATCTGACCCATTTTTACCACAGATGTTTCTAGTTGAACTATAAGATGTTTTGTCAATTTTGCAGAAAATCTGTTGTAATATATGGTATTTAGAGTGAAAAGAGTGAAATCGGGAGTGAAATTCGTATGGGGGCTATATCTAAATCTAAACCGATTTTCTTCAAATTAAATAGCGTTCGTCATTATCCCGAAAAACTTAGTTGTGCAAAGTTTCATTTGGTTCTGTGTACAATTGCGACCTGTATCGTGATTACAAGAATAGATGGACAGACAGACGGACGGACATCGCTAAATCGATTCAAAAAGTGATTCTAAGTCGATCGGTATAATTAACAATGGGTCTATCTCTCTTCCTTTTGGGTGTTACAAACAAATGCACAAAGACATAATACTCTCGTGGAGTGTATAAAGATCTAACATTAGTCATATCATGAATGGCTATTTCTGTGGTTTTCATAAGTAACGACTTAAGTCCATTTTTGGGTATTTTGAGTTATTGATGCCAAAGTGCTAAATTTTTCTTGGGCTTTTTATTAATGTAATTTTTTCTTGAATATATCTACCGTTACTTAGCCTTTTTGCAAAAAACAACATAAGTTAAATGTTTATAGTAGTTTGTCGCTTGCAATTTTTCGACATAATTTGTATTGTAGCAAAATATTTTTCTGAATAAACAATATATAAGGATATATGGTGCACTTAGAGAAAAAAATCAGCATCGTTTGTCTGTTGCGTATCAGCAAGCTATTTTGTACTATTACAGGAGTTTTTCTGCCATAACAGCAGTTTTTCTGTAATCATATATCAGCATCCACTCTGCATTTTTTAGTGTGTTAAAAATGGCTGCTGTTAATTAAAATATAAAAATAAGCGTTCATATTAACGGCGAAAACGAGTTTAGCTCGAATGCATATCATTAAAAAGACAATCGCTATAAATTAGGATAGGCCATGTAACATTTTAAATTAGAATCGGCTATTGTTTGGTGCGGTATAAAAGAAAACGTACTGATTTTTTTTTCAAATTTCTGGATTTATATATGGAACATAATATCATCCATACACTGAAAGAATTATCTTCATAAAATTTATGATTTTGTCTTAAAATTTTCATTAAAAAGTCGCCAAAGAAACGCTTCATAAAATGTATGAAACATGTTTCATAGATCACACATCAATGAAAAGTGTCATAGAATGTCATAAAACATTTCTTAGAACCTATGAAATGAACTGCATTCGATGAACTTTTGTCAAATAAATTCATTATTTCTCATAATATGATTTATGAGCATTTTCATAGATTTTATGAAGAAACTTCATTCATTTTATGAAAGAGTTTAATACAAAGTAAGTATTGAAGTTTCCAATATGAACAAAATAGCAGAAAAGGTCTGACTCGTTGACTAACCAATCAGCACACCACCATTGCGATAGTCTTTACAATGAATATGTCTTTGACCTAAATCAGGGTTCATTGTTATGTCAGAGTCAACAGAGCACAAATGAGAATTGCTTGCATTCAACATAAAAAGTCGACACACTAAAAATATAGTTGTAATTTATGAAACATTTTATAAAAACTATGAACTCCATCATTATATTAATGAAGACATTTAATAACACATTTTTTTTGGTTATGGCATATTTTATAATATTTAAAATTGTTTCTTTAATACTATGAAATCTTTCTTTGATCTTATGAACTTAAGGATAAATGTTACGCGAACCATCCAGAGACAATTGAAGCGTTGAAACATGAAATTGAAACATGACATTAGAGCCGGAACAATCGAAAATTAACTGATCGGATGAGGTACTGCCGAGCCATTCGTGGTAGTCATACACTGAAAGAATTTTCTTTCATAATATTTATGAAGCGATTTCATAAAAGGTTTTTCATAAATTTAGTGCATTTTTTTCTTAATATGCATGAAAAATTCATAAAAAAATGAATTGTTTCATACAATTTTTCAATAAAAATTTCATATTTCATTAAACAAAATTGTTAAATTAGTGAAATTTAGTAAAACATAGTTTCATAAGATTAAAGAAAGATTTCATAGTATTAAATATATAATTGTTAAATATTATGAAATATATCATATTATATCATATATCATATTATGAAATATATCATATATATGAAAGTATTTGTGTTATGAAATGTATTCATAAATATAATGAAGGATTTCATAGTTTTTATAAAATGTTTCATAACAAACAACCACATTTTTAGTGTGTCGAATTTATTCGTTGAATGCTAGCAATTCTCATTTGTACTCTGTTAACTCTGACCATGGTTGTCAGATATGGCGATTTCTCGCCAAACGTGGCGAATTTTAAATATGTTTGGCGACATGGCGATTTATAAAATAGTGGGCGATTTTCTTGGCTAATTTTAGAAACTTCCTCCTCCGATTTTATTATATTGGCGCTACTTTGTAGAGAAATATATTGCAATTTGTATGCAAGTCATAGATATGTGTTCATGTCAAACCGGACACTTTTTAAATTAACATTTCCGATTTCTTTGCAACTTATCAGCACTCTATGAAATATTTGATTTTGTAAAGGATATGAACACTTGAGAATTAATAAAATCAAGATAAAAGGTTTGAGGTGGGAACATTGAAAATAAAGGGTGTTTTTTATTGAGGTATAGAACTTCGAATTGAAATAACACACAAGAAAATCGTTTTAATGTCCATGAATTTGACTCTATTGGAAGGATAATTTTATGCCATTAATGTTTAAATATGATTTCGGGCATGTGGCCGACGAGGCTGGCTCGAATATAGCCAATTCTACAGGTCCAATTTTCAACCACTTTTTCGAGCATATGGGGCCGTATGTTGGCAATAACGCCACGAATGTTGGCTTCCAAGTCCCCTAACGTTTCTGGTTTGTTGGCGTAGACGAGCGACTTCACATATCCCCAAAGAAAATAATCCAATGGTGTCAAATCACACGATCCATGGTTAACCGAATTAATTGCTCTGATGGACGATTATGTCGACCATAAAATGGACGGAGCTTGCGGTGAACTTCGCGAACTGAACCATTACTTTCGAAATAAATTTTCACGAGCGTTGTTCTTTTGTCAACCTGTTCATGACGAAATGGCAAACCAAACTAAATATTAATCACTTGACAGCTGACAAAATGGCCGCCAGTTAAAAAAGTGATGCCAACTTAAAGTTCTATACCCCAATAAAAACACCCTTTAGTATTGTGTAGTACGCGTAGGTACAATTCAAAGAATGAAGGCATCTTTTAAAGATAATTGTGTTTTGTTATTTTTTGTGGTTTCCTTAAAAAGCCAAAAAATGCGTATTCGCGTAGAATATAAACAAACTATGTCATTTCAGAATAGAGAAATAATAATAATTAAAAAACTATAATAAATGTAGACGACTGAAATCGGTATTTTTGAGCGAATGTATGCATTGACTTTTCTACGAAAACTGATTTTTCAAAATGCATCTATATGCTTTTATTTGTTTGTTTCCTTTTCGTTCCATTAAAATTAAAATACCTGAAATAATATTTTGGAGACATTGGCCCATGAAAACGGGAGAAAGAGATCAACTCAATATTATAAACTGATTACTAAAGGAGTAAAAATATATTTTTTAATGTTAATTGTTTTTTTACCAGTATTTTCTGAGTTGAAAGTGTATTCTTTCATAAAATTAATGAAGTTTCTTCATAAAATCTATGAAAATTTTCATAATGAACTTGTTTGTCAAAAGTTCAATTCGTGTGGGGGCTATATCTAAATCTGAACCGATTTGCCCCAAATTAAATAGCGTTCGTCCTTGATCCACAAAACTTACTTGTGCCAATTTTTGTTAAGATCGGACTATAATTGCGACCTGTAATTTGATTACAACAATAGATGGATAAACAGACGGACATTGCTAAATCGACTCAGAAAGTAATTCTATGCCGATTTGTACAATAAACGGTGGGTCTAACTCGTCTCATTTTTGGGTGTTACAAACAAATACATAATACTCTCGTGGAGTGTATAAAAACTAACTAATGTAATCGGTTATAATAAATGAAAAAATGTAAAAACTCTAAAAAAGACAACGCGGCTATAAATATAATATAATGTTTTAAAACTAATTGAAATTGCCTTCAAAACAAGGTATATTGTATTAAGTATTGCATTAAATAAAGTTTGCAAAAATTTTATTTTTTCGCTGTTAATTTGATCATAACTCGCGAAAAAATTCTATTTTTTTTTTTTCACAAATAAGTATAAAATTTTTTTCTGAGAAGAATACATACACAAACTTTCAAAACAATCGCAGCTATCTCATATTTTTTTTAGAAAATAGCTAGAACACTAGGTTCTAATTTCAGCAAAAATTGTCTTACAATTATCTTACAATAGGTAAGAGAGTAGATATATTCAAAATTTAAAGTGTCGTTTTTATACCCTCCATTTGTAGGATGGGGGTATACTAAGTTTATCATTCCGTTTGTAACATCCTAACAATAAAAGTGATGCAGCAATAAGAATTACATAGAGGAAGATTTTAATATATGCGAAATGTCCATCAATCATGTAAGGCATCCAGGTACCAGAATTTTGATACCACATTTCAACACAAACTGCAAACAAAATAAAACATTTTTTAATTTTTATACACTCCACGAGAGTATTATGTCTTTGTGCAATTGTTTGCAACACCCAAGAGGAAGACGGAGTAGATAGATATTGTTAATTATACCGATCGACTTAGAATCACTTTTTGAATGGTTTTAGCAATGTCCGTCTGTCTGTCTAATCTAGTAATCACGATGCAGGTCGCAATTGTAGACAGAACTAAATGAAACTTTGCACAACGAAGTTTTTCGGGACAAGGACGAACGCTATTTAATTTGAAGAAAATCGGTTATAGCTCCCATACAAATTTCGGGCTTCCGATTTGACTTTTTCCGCTTCAGAAACTACATATTGTATCAGATTGTCTTCAGATTTGGCAAAACATATAATATTTAAACTAGGAACACCTATGGTGACAATAGGTCAGATCGGTTCAGATTTATATATAGCCCACATACGAATTTCACTCCCGATTTGACTCTTTTCACTCTAGATACCACATATTACAACAGATTTTCTTCAAAATTGGCAAAACATCTTATATTTAAACTAGAAACACCTATGGTGAAAATGGGTTAGATCGATTTAGATTTACATATAGCTCCCATACAAATTTCGCTCCCGGATTGACTTTTTCCGCCCCAGAAACCACGTATTTTCACCAAATTTCTTCAAAATGAGCATAACACATTATACTTGAACTGGAAGAACTTATTGTGAAAGTTAGTCACTTCATTCCATGTTTGGATATAGTCCCGATACAAATATTCCTCTCGATTTGACAAATTGGACCAGGTTATATTATCCTATGATTAGGAAACATACAAAAAATTTTACCGAATTGCATTGTATTCGGATAGAAGTGGAGTGTATCATATAGTCGGCCCAGCCTGAATTTAGGCTTTCCTTACTTGTTTTAATTGCTAGCATCCTAAAGAAGTAAATAATTCTTATTTCGAAATATCTATGGATGAACGAAATGTTATGACAAAAAAATTAAAAATGTGGCTCCATTAAGCAAATTTGAAATTTGGAAAAATGTTTTTATAACACTCCCAATTGGAGAAATTTACCTGCCATTTGTATCCCCTTTTACCCCGTTTCTACAACAAAAAAATATATTTTTAAACTAAATGATAAAACGAAAATACATTCCATTCTAGGGATTGAAGTATATTCCGTGAAACGTAGGGAATCAAACAAAACAATAAAATCATTAAGTAAACAAAGAATAGCATTTGAATGCTATGCAAAAAGTATAGGTGAATGCTCCTCCAAACAAATTGACATTCACATTAGCAATGCCAGTAAATGTGAGGTGATCGAAAACTCAAACTGCTTTAAAAACAGAAATATGAAATCACGGGTTTTCCTCTCATTTGGCATTCATATTAGCAATGCCAATAAATGTGAGGTGATCGCAAACTCAAACTGCTTCAAATATTTGTATTGAATTTGCTACAAAAATAGAAATATAGACTGGCGGGTTTTCTAAACTCCAAACAACGTTTCCAATTCCCCGAAATTTCAATTACGGTTTCGTAAAATGTAAACAACATTTGTTATGGTTCCATAACAAAACAAATTAAAATTCCCTCCCTCGTACCTTCGAGAGGATTTCGGTGATTTTTCCAATTTGCCAAAATTCAAAACATGTTTTGTGAGTGTTATTTGCTCGGCAAGTATTTCGCTGGTACCGCGAAGGCTGCTCTGTGTGATCATTGTTTTTCCAATTGCCATCGCACATGTGTGTGGCATGTGGCATAGGTCTAATTGCCGAGTTGCAATAACAATAACCGCCAACATCGCACACACACACACAATTTAACCCACATGCGATCCCTTGAAAAGTTCTTACCTTTCAACGCTTCGCCAGAGGTGTGACATTGCGCCTTTTGGTGGAATATGGCGGAAGCGCTAAGAAAAACAATTCATAGCTGTACCTTCCTTTGGGCAACTGCTGGAGGCTGGCAAAGGTTGGACATACTATGTAGTATGTAACCGTGTACCGAAGTTTTGTTTTTATAAGTATACTTTTTGGCATCCGTAGGCGAGGTGCAGAGGAGTTAGGAGGTATAAACGAAACGTATAAAGATATGATTGCTGACGATTACATCCATGTGTCCCTGTAAAAAGGGGAAAAGAGGGAATTTTATATTTTTGTAAGTAAATTTTTACTATAAATCTGGTTATTTCAATATTGTAGTGTATTGTATTGGTTCAGATAATGTCATTTCAAATATAAACAAAACAATTTAAACGTTTTATTTGAACTGCACTGAAATAATTATCTTTATAATATTTATGAATTTGTCCTAACCTCAGTGAAAATTTTCATTAAAAAGTCGCCAAAGAAACACTAAAATGTATGAATCATGTTTCATAAAACTCAGATCAATGGAAATTGTCATAGAATTTATAAAACATTTATTATAAACTATGAAATACAGTTCTTCATTCGATGAACTTTTGTCATACAATTTCATTATTTCTCATAATATGTTTTATGAAAATTTTCATAGATTTTATGAAGAAATTTCATTAATTTTATGAAAAAGTTTCATAGATATTAATTTCTATAGTGTCGCCATCTAACGTTTATTTTCAACAACGGTCCCTATAGTTGTAAAACTTAATCATTTTTATCCCTTTTTGATGGCGCTTCTACATGATCAGAGGAATTTACATACTCAATTTCACGATTCTAGCTGTAATACTAAAGTAGGTACCATTTTTATCCCTTTTTGTCCTGTTCACCACTTATAAGAACAAATTTCGAAAAATCAATTTAAATTTGCGCTTTTACGTTGTCAGAGGAATTTACACACCAAATTCCACGACTATAGCTGCAATACTTTAGTTGGTACCATTTTTATCCCTTTTTCCCGCAGTAAGTAAAAATTTCGTAAAAAATCAATTTAGATTGCGCTTCTCCGTTGTCAAAGGAATTTACATACCAAATTTCGCGACTATAACTGCAATACTAAATTAGTACAATTTTTATCCCTTTTTGTCCCTTAAAAGTACAAACTTTGAAAAATACCATTTTAATCCGCTTATACATACATACATTGTCAGAGGAATTTACATACCCAATTTCACGATTCTAGCTGTAATACTTTAGTTGGTACCATTTTTATCCCTTTTCCTGTTCACCACTTTTAAGTACAAATTTCGAAAAATCAATCTAAATTTGCGGTTTTACGTTGTCAGAGGAATTTACACACCAAATTCCACGACTATGGCTGCAATACTTAAATTGGTACCATTTTATGCCTTTTTGTCTCTTTCCTCCCTTAAAAGTACAAATTTCGCTTGTCTGCATGATCATTGCATCATTGTTTATCCCTAACTTAGTCGACGTCTACGTCATATTTGGGAACTACCCTGAAAATTTCACGATCCCGGTTTCAGCCGTTTGGTCTGGGCACTGGTCAATGATATGTCAGTAAGTCAGTCAAGTAACGCAACTCTTTTTATATGTATATAGATGAAATGTTTATGGAAAAATTGTATAAAACATTTCATTTTATTTGTGAACTTTTCATACATATTGAGAAAAAATTCATTAAGTTTATGAAAAACACTTTATGAAATCGCTTCATAAATATTATGAATGAAAATTCTTTCCGTGTACAAGTAGAGCATGCTAACCCCCATATAAATGTCTCAAGCGATTTGGCGTTAAATTTTATTAATGATAATAATAAAGTGATCTGGTACATAACGAACCAAGCATAAGATCACAAACACATTTCGAATATGCCTTGCATTAAACTCCAATTGACGTTTTAAACCATCTACGATTGATGATACGAAAGCTTATAATTGGTTAGAAAATATAATATAGTCGGCGATTTTAACCTCCCATTTCTTGTTTTCTATATAGAAATCAATACAGATCATCATTATTAAAATTAGTAAACATTAAAACATCTTTTTTAATGACTTTCATATAGATGGTAACTTAAGAAAGTAAAAAATAATTTCTATTAAGTAATGCCAAGTACGCATTTCTTTCAAATCTATGAATTTATAATGGAATGTATGTATTTATAATGGAATGTCTGGCAATACAGACACACTAAAAAAATTTAAATAATGACGTACTACAAAAATTCAGTTGTGGGTGAATTTTAAGCATTGACTTATTTCTGGTATTTAAGTAGAGTTTTGGAGTACTCAAGGACGTATAGTTGAATTTTATGCCATAAAAGGGCTCAAAAAGACCACTATATTGATAAGTCAAAGGTTAGCATGTTCCACAAATATCTTCTTCCTAGTGTTTTAAATAATATTGCCGAACACATCCTATTCGTATAATGTAAGGATCACAATGTTTCCTATGACAACTCATCATAAGAATACGCAAAAGGGGGGAATATTTAAAAATCTTCTAAAATCTCCTATATACATAAATTCTCTTTTTTATTTAAAGTTTAATTTTGTTCCACATTATTAGTATTAGATTATGGAAAGCAAACACAATTACTTTTTCATTACATGGAACCGGCATTCCTTTCAAAAATGCCCTTCAGTTTTGTTCGCAGCTTCTCGCCAAAATCACTGAAGTTTTTGTCATTTAAGGTATTTTTCCTTTTTCCAATAATTCAAATGATTTCCTAAATGCACAGTAATTCGAAATTAGATTTTATGAAGATTACCAACATATTCAACATATAATTAACTCCTCATAGTGATTAGTTAGCTCATAGGGAATTCAATTTAAATCGATGCGATCGAAATTTTCGAAGCTTTTCCGATCTTGATGAAAATTGGTGGACGTCTTTGGTATTGTAAAACATTATATTAATTATTTTAAATATTGATTACAGACTGAAATAAACGAAAAAATAACAAGTAAGGAATGATTAAATTCGGGTGGGGCTGAATATAAAGAGTGATTTTTTTGAGGTTAGGATTTTCATGCATTAGTATTTGACAGATCACGTGGGATTTCAGACATGGTGTCAAAGAGAAAGATGCTCAGTATGCTTTGACATTTCATCATGAATAGACTTACTAACGAGCAACGCTTGCAAATCATTGAATTTTATTATCAAAATGCGTGCTCTGTTAAGAAAGTTCAGAAAGAAAGAAATTGTGTTCAGCGACGAAGCTCATTTTTGGCTCAATGGGTACGTAAATAGGCAGAATTGTCGATTTTGGAGTGAATATCAGCCAGAAGCATTGCAAGAGCTACCTATGCATCCAGAAAAAGTCACAGTTTGGTGCGGTTTATGGGCTGGTGGCATCATTGGACCGTACTTCTTCAAAGATGATGCGAATCGTAACGTAACTGTGAATGGTGAGCGCTACCGTGAGATGATATCCAACTTTTTTTGCCCAAAATGGAAGAACTGAACTTGGTTGACATGTGGTTTCAACAAGATGGCGCTACATGCCACACAGCTCGCGATTCTATGGCCATTTTGAGGGAAAACTTCGGAGAACAATTCATCTCAAGAAATGGACCGGTAAGTTGGCCACCAAGATCATGCGATTTGACGCCTTTAGACTATTTTTTGTGGGGCTACGTCAAGTCTAAAGTCTACAGAAATAAGCCAGCAACTATTCCAGCTTTGGAAGACAACATTTCCGAAGAAATTCGGGCTATTCCGGCCGAAATGCTCGAAAAAGTTGCCCAAAATTGGACTTTCCGAATGGACCACCTAAGACGCAGCCGCGGTCAACATTTAAATGAAATTATCTTCAAAATGTAAATGTCATGGACCAATCTAACGTTTCAAATAAAGAACCGATGAGATTTTGCAAATTTTATGCGTTTTTTTTTTAAAAAAAAGTTATCAAGCTCTTACAAAATCACCCTTTATGATACCCTCCACTTTCTACTCCATTACAATTGAATTCGGTGGAAAAACTAAAGTCCGCAACAACATTCGTATAAATCAACACACTCCATCTCCAGGATGGGGGTATACTAATTTTGTTCCGTCTGTAACACCTTGAAATATCAATATATTATGTATCATAAAATTCTAAGACGATCTAGCCATTTCCGTCCGTCCGTCTGTTGAAAGCATGCTAGCATTTAAATGAAAAAAGCCAGGACGTCCAAATTTTCCCAGTTGGGTTTGCAACTGGGCGAAATCGGACCAAAGGAAAAAATTTTCCCTTTGGAGCACTGAAAATACCCATAATAACACCCAATATTTTAGAGCATTTAAGCATGTTTTTTCAATCTGTCTGCTTGTATTTACTTGATATTGGGTAAGCGCATTCCTCCTATAACAAAAACGTGGACCATAAAGTGATTCTTATTCGAAGGGGGCGAAATGTTGCAAAAAAGGGATACAAATTGTTCCTACCAAACGACAACAGTTAGAAATACGAAATTCGGTATGTACATTAAATAAATTAAAATATATAATAATCGCATGAATAAAAAAGTTATAAACCATTTAAACCATAAAGCTCATTCTACGCCACCCTGCATAATCTGAGGCAAAAAATATATCGTCAAATTAAACCAAAAAACACGCCTTCCTTCCATGTAACATAGAATAAAAATAAAACGTCATAAAAATTATTTTATTTTTTAATCGATGACAAATGGCTATTATAAATTTATAAATAATTTCTGAACACTATCAGTCCAATATTTAGATGCGCTCGCATGCCAAAAAACTTTACATCCTCAAAGTATGCTTTAAATAAATTTTCCAAAATACATTAACAGAGAACAACGATGAAAGTATTACTTCATTTTTAACTTAGAAGGTTCTACCATTTCAATAATTAATCGATGTGTGCAGCTATAAGCTGAATATTCTTTTTAAAATGAATAAATAAGACAATATTTGTAAATGTTGATGAATCGCGAATATAGTTTTATACTGTAGAAAATTAACAATACTAAATAAATACAACCTTCAGGCAAACCACTGTCTGAAAAGGAAATCAAAAACATAATTACACTTTTTCAAATGCAAAAGAACTCGTCAAGAGGTCATATTTTCTACGAACAAAACGAAATTTGTATGCGATACATGGTTTCCGAGATACATCTCAATAAAATAACCTGTATTATGCTGCAATTTTCAACTATTTTAGCATTTATGAACTGTAAATGCTTCCCCAGCTAAACTTAGCCGCGATATTGGCAAAATTTTTTAGAATATGCTTAATAGCAATGTTCTTTGCAAAATTCAAGTAAAGAACATAAAATTTAGGAGTTTTTGTCGCTGATAATACACTGTGCGCCGTGGTGCAAACTCAAAACTCATAGAAAATCAATCAATCACTCACTAATCAACAACACAAAAACTAATAATTATTTTTATTTTAATATTTTTATTCGGTTTGGCTATATTAAAACAAATTTAATATTTTCCTGTAGTATTACTGCACTTCTACGAAAAATCGACAGCCTCTGTGGAATGCAATCCATGGTGGAAGGTATATAAGGTTTGGCCAAAACGCCCTTTTTATACACTCCACGAGAGTATTATGTCTTTGTGCATTTGTTTGCAACACCCAAAAGGAAACGAGCTAGAACCACCCTTTTGTTATACAGATCGGCTTAGAATCACTTTCTGAGTCTATTTAGCAATTTCCGTCTGTCTGTCCGTCCATTGTTGTAATCAGATTACAGGTCGCAATTATAACCCGATCTTAACAAAATTTGGCACAAGTAAGTTTTGTGGATCGAGGACGAATTTGAAGCAAATCGGTTCAGATTTAGATATAGTCCCCATACAAATGTCGCTTACGATTTGACTTTTTCAGCTATAGAAACCACTTATTTCCCTCGATTTGCTTCAAATTTGGCACAACATCTTATAATTCATCTAAAAACACCCATCGTGAATGTGGGTAAGATCGGATCAGATTTTGATATAAATTTTTTATATATATACAAATGTTTAACCTATTTTGGCCAAACTTTACATATTATATTTCATCTATAAACATACATAGTGAATGCGGGTCACATCGTTCCATGTTTCAATATACCCCCATGCAGATGTCCTTTCCGATATAAAATTTTTTGTCAAACACTACAGGATACAAAAATCCTTCCCGATTTCACTTTTTTACAGAATTGAATTATAATAGGATATCAAGTGGAGTGTATCATATAGTCGGCTCCGTCCGACTTTAGACTTTCCTTACTTGTTACTTCTGTTTGCATACAAATTTTGGATTTTCATTTCATATTTGTGCTTTTTCAGCTTTAAACCCCACCCCCAACAAACCAATCTTTCACTCCTAAGTTTTGTTCCAATTCGTCGATGTGTTGACTCCCTCTTCTTACACTACATATATTTTACATTCTTATAAAGGGTGTTTTTATTGGGGTATAGAACTATAAGTTGGCATCACTTTTTTAACTGGCGGCCATTTTGTCAGCTGTCAAGTGATTAATATTTAGTTTGGTTTGCCATTTCATCATGAACAGGTTGACAAAAGAACAACGCTTGCAAATCGTGCAAATGTATTTCGAAAGTAATGGTTCAGTTCGCGAAGTTCACCATTTTATGGTCGACATAATCGTCCATCAGAGCAATTAATTCGGTTAACCATGGATCGTTTTCGCACTACGTTTACTCTATGTGATAATACGCATCCGCAGAGACGTCGAAGAGTGCGCACCGAAGAAACAATTGCCGCTGTAGAGCAAAGTGTTGAAGAGGACCCGAATGAAACGATTCGCCACCGTGCACAGCAATTGGAGCTGCACAGCAATTGGAGAAAGTGATTGAAAATGGGACCTGTAGAATTGGCTATATTCGAGCCAGCCGCGGCGGCCACATGCCCGAAATCATATTTAAACATTAATGGCATAAAATTATCCTTCCAACAAAGCCAAATTGATGGATATTAAAACGACTTTCTTGTGTTTTATTTCAATTCTATACCTCAATAAAAAACACCCTATATGAATATATTATACCAGCTAATACAAATATTATACCAAATATACTGAAATTTTGTCATCGAGTCCATATTGAATATCTCAATTAAAATTATTGATTTAGTGAGCTCATGGAAAAGGAAATAATCATAAATAAATAGTACATTTATTTAGCATATTTACATAAAATATGTATCGATATGCAAACATATGTTTAATTTGTGTAAAATCGGTATTCAGTAATAACCATCCATTCAAAATATGATTTTGCACATAATCCACTGTCTAATTATAGCCAAGTCCTGCTCAACGTTTACCTTTCCTTACATGGTTTTGGGTTTAATTGTGTTTGACATCGCCAAAAAATAAAATTTATTGAAAATCCTCATGTAATATTTGTTTTTGATGATATATATATATATATATCTAGAACGGACATATCTCGATTTTTTTCCAAATCCATATCTCTGGCATTCTCAAATACACATACCATGCAAAAATTAAATTGTTTCAGTAAATTTGATGTCTATTTTTATTAAAAATGGTTTAACATTTTTAATTATATATCTCTAAAATATTTTGAATTTTAATAAGTCTTTTCCTTCTCTTGGAAATAAACGAAAAATCGAGATACGCCCTTTCTAGATTAAGCCAGCGATATGTATTTCAGTGCCTGAACCTGTACGCCACACAAGAGTTTAAACATATGCACATATACTACAAATTATACAAATTCCCATCTGATTGTATTTTAATTCTTTGGAATAAACAAAAAATATCTAAAGTTCAGCGAACTCATTTTCTCTTAATGATCCCGAAAAAAATCAACGAACGAGCGAAGGAACTGATCAACACTATTGTCATTCAAAATAGTTATGACTGAATGAATAGCCAGCCAGCCAGTCAGTCAGTCACAACTGCAACCTGAGTCATAAAAGCGTTGCCACGTTTGTGTCCCGTATAATTTCACAGTTGTTTTCAGACAAAGTGTAAAAAGTAACAAGTACTTTGGCCATTGTTATTCATAATTTCTGTCTTATTTTTGTCTTTTTTTGCTGTTACGGTGCCGTTTGGTGTCTTTTCTTCTTCTTCTTCTTAATACTTTTAGGAAGTCGAATCTACTCCAAAAGATGAAAAAAAAAAACAACAACTCAAACGAAAAAAAAAAACTATAGAAAAAATCATGACAATACAAACAATAAGCGAAGAAGAAAAGATTCAGTTGAACTGAAATGAACGATGAAACTTTACAATAGTGATGCCAACACGGATAAGGGAAGCAAAAAACCGAAATGCCCTCAAAATTAAAAGCCAGTTGAATCGCCCGAAAAAGTCATATCTGGCTAAATGAAAAATTTTTTACCTATAGACGCATTCGACAAATATGAGTGTCGGGTCAACCAATATCGTTTTCGGACATTTAAATTTGAAAATGAACATATTTTCCTAGAACAAAAAAAAGTTGTTTAAACAAACAAGAAAAGTCGGACAGGATCGACTAAATGATACACTACTTCATTATGTTACTCCTGCATATGGTGGACCGCACTGTAGCTGCGCCTAGGGAAAAATATAACGATAATTGTCATGAAAATTGCCTGTAATAAGTTGAATCTTGAACATATGAACGGGGTATATTATGTGTTATGCTCCACTTATACCGTAAATGTTCCTAACTGAAATATAACGTGCTGTGGAAAAAACGTCTAAAATAGTACCGGAGGTCTATCTGGTTGGGTCTACAGAACAATAAAATATGTGTATGGGGACAATATGAAACAACAATAGATGTTCCTATATAAAATAATCAAGGACCTGAAACATTGAGGGACGGATGTTTGGGTCCAATTTTATGACAGGTAATCTGAGTACTGCATTTCTCGATTTTCCAAAAATATGAAATTGTTGACACTAGGGCTGATCGAAAATCAGAAATTTTGTAATTATAGACAGAACAAAACGAAACTTTGCACAACAAAGTTCTTCGGGATAAGGACGAGCGCTATTTAATTGAAGAAAATCGGTTCAGATTTAGATATAGCCCCCATACGAATTTCATTCAAATTTTCGCTCCCGATTTGACTTTTTCTGGTCTAGAAACCACATATTTTGACAGATTTTCTTCAAAATGGACAAAGCATCTTATATTTAAACTAGAAATACTTGTGATGAAAATGTGTTAGATCGGTTCAGATTTATATATAGTTCCCATACAAATTTCTCTTCCGATTTGACTTTTTCCGCTCTAGAAACCACATATTTCATTAGATTGTCTTCAAAATTGGCAAAACATCTTATATTTAAACTAGGAACACCTGTGGTGAAAATATGTCAGATCGGTTCAGATTTAGATATAGCTCCCAATCAAATTTCGCTCCCGATTTAACTTTTTCTGCTCTAGAAACCACATATTTAAACAGATCGTCTTCAAATTAGGCAAAATATCTTATATTTGTACTAGAAACAGCCATGGTACAAATGGGTCTGATCAGTTCAGATTTATATATGGCTCCAACACAAATTTCACTCACGATTTCAATTTTTCCACTCTATAAACCACAGATCTTCTTCAAATTTTGCAAAATATCTTATATTTCAACTAGAAACACCCACGGTGAAAATGGGTCAGATTGGTTCAGATTTACATATAGCTCCCATACAAATTTCGCTCCCGGATTGACTTTCTCCGCCTCGGAAATTACGTATTTTCACTGAATTTCTTCAAAATGAGCACAACACTTGAACTGGATGAACTTATTGTGAAAGTTAGTCAACTCATTCCATGTTTGGATGTAGCCCATGATTAGGAAACATAAAAAAATTCTTCCCGTTTTCACTTTTTTACCGAATTGAATTATGTTCGGATAGAAAGTGAAGTCTATCATATAGACGGCCCCACCCGACTTTAGACTTACTTACTTACTTGTTACTTACTACCTTACTTGTTTTCTAATACTTTTCGCCACAACGCCGATTTTTCGTTTTGTTTTCCCATCCCATCATCCTCCAATACAAACGTGTGACTGCTTCGATGAAGCGATAACTGCTTTATTGTACAATATTGAAGATTTTCTTCCCCGGTTTGTATACAAAATCGACTACGAGGCATAAATGTTTCCATCATTAGTGGGTTGCGGTTTGTCCACTTAAGTATTGGGTTATTTGGAGTAGTGAAGAGTCGCCCAAAATTCAGAGCGATATTTCTAATTCAATTTTGTTATTTTTTGGATATTTATACACTCCACGAGAGTATTATGTCTTTGTGCATTTGTTTGTAACACCCAAAAGGAAACGAGTTAGACCCACCGTTTATTATACAGATCGGCTTAGAATCACTTTTTGAGTCGATTTAGCAATGTCCGTCTGTCTGTCTGTCCGTCTGTCCATCTATTTCAAATTACATGTCGCAATTATAGTCCGATCTTAACAAAAATTGGTACAAGTAAATTTTGTGGCTCAAGGACGAACGCTATTTAATTTGAAGCAAATCGGACCAGATTTAGATATAGCCCCCATACAAATGTCGCTCCCGATTTGACATTTTCCGCTCTAGAAACCACATATTGTACTCGATTTTCTTTAAATTTGGCATAACATCTTATAATCCAACTAGAAACAACTGAACAGAAACTGGGTGAGATCGGTTCAGATTTAGATATAACCCATATAAATGTCGCTCCCGATTTTATTTTTTCCGCTTTAAAAGCCACATATTGTACCCGATTTTCTTTAAATTTGGCACAACATCTTATAATCGAACTAGAAATACCTATGTAGAAATTGGGTAAGATCGGTTCAGATTTAGATATAGCCCCATACAAATGTCGCTCCCGATTTGACATTTTCCGCTCTAGAAACCACATATTGTACTCGATTTTCTTTAAATTTGGCATAATCCAACTAGAAACAACTGAACAGAAACTGGGTAAGATCGGTTCAGATTTAGATATAGCCCCCATACAAATGTCGCTCCCGATTTTACTTTTTCCGCTTTAAAAGCCACATATTGTACTCGATTTTCTTTAAATTTGGCACAGCATATTATAATCCAACTAGAAACACCTTAGGTGAAATTGGGTAAGATCGGTTGAGATTTAGATATAACCCCCATACAAATGACGCTCCCGATTTGACATTTTCCGCTCTAGAAACCACATTTTGTACCCGATTTTCTTTAAAATTGGCACAATATCTTATAGTCCAACTAAACAAAACTATGGTGAAAGTGGGTAAGATCGGTTCAGATTTAAATATAGCCCAAATACAAATGTTGCTCCCAAAAGTTTAACCGATTTTGGCCAAACTATACATTTTATATTTCACCTATTTCGGTCCATGTTTCAATATATCCTCATACAAATGTCCTTTCTGATTTAACATTTTTTGTCAAACACATACATTTACAGGATACAAAAAACCTTCCCGTTTTCACTTTTTCATCGAATTGAATTGTATTCGGATAGAAAGTGGAGTGTATCATAGAGTCGGCACCGCCCGACTTTAGCCTTTCCTTACTTGTTTTTCATAATGATGAATCGCACAATATCCTGTCTGTGAGACAAGTCTTGTAATTATGGGACTGATTTTCTAAATATTTCAAATTCAATACAATTGACATCTGAAGAAGTCCATGTTAAGTTGACGAGAAATTTTCGAAAAGCTTGTCTTGAAAAAAAAAACAGTAAGGAAAGGCTAAAGTCGGGCGGGGCCGACTATATGATACACTCCACTTTCTATCAGAATACAATTCAATTCGGAAAAAAGTGAAAACGGGAAGAATTTTTGTATGTTTCCTAATCATAGGCTAATATGTCCTCGTTCAATTTGTCAAATCGAAAAGAATATTTGTTTCACGGCTTTATCCAAACATGGAATGAAGTGACCCATTTCACAATAGGTTCTTCCGGTTCTCAATTTTAAGTAATTCGATGAAAATACGTGGTTTCTGGGGCGGAAAAATCAAGTCGGGAGCGAAATTTGTATAGGAGCTATATATAAATCTGAACCGATCTGACTCATTTTCATCCTGGGTGTTTCTCATGCAAATATAAGATATTTTGCCAAATTTGAAGAAAATCTGTTAAAATATGTGGTTTCTGGAGCGGAAAACTCAAATCGGTAGTGAAATTCGTATGTGGGCTATACCTAAATCTGAACCAATCTGGCTCATTTGGTCTGTTTCATGGGTGTTTCTAGTTTAAATAGAAGATGTTTTGTTAATTTTGAAGAAGATCTGTTAAAATATGTGGTTTCTACAGCAGAAAAAGTCAAATCGGGAGTGAAATTCGTATGGGGGCTATATCTAAATCTGAACCGATCTGGCTAATTTTCACCGTGGGTGTTTCTAGTTGAAATATAAGATGTTTTGCCAATTTTGAAGCACATCTGTTAAAACATGTGGTTTCTATAGCAGAAAAAGTCAAATCGGGAGTGAAATTCGTATGGGGGGCTATATCTAAATTTGAACCGATCTGGCTAATTTTCACCGTGGGTGTTTCTAGTTGAAATATAAGATGTTTTGCCAATTTTGAAGCACATCTGTTCAAATATGTGGTTTTTACAGCAGAAAAAGTCAAATCGGGAGTGAAATTCGTATGGTGGCTATATCTAAATCTGAACCGATCTGGCTAATTTTCATTGTGGGTGTTTCTAGTTGAAATATAAGATGTTTTGCCAATTTTGAAGCACATCTGTTAAAACATGTCGTTTCTACAGCAGAAAAAGTCAAATCGGGAGTGAAATTCGTATGGGGGCTGTATCTAAATCTGAACCGATCTGGCTAATTTTCATTGTGGGTGTTTCTAGTTGAAATATAAGATGTTTTGCTAATTTTGAAGCACATCTGTTAAAATATGTGGTTTCTTCAGCAGAAAAAGTCAAATCGGGGGTGAAATTCGTATGGGGGCTATATCCAAATCTGAACCGATTTTCTTCAAATTAAATAGCGTTCGTCCTTATCCCGAAAAACGTTGGTGTGCAAAGTTTGATTTGGTTCTGGCTACAATTGCGACCTGAACTTTGATTACAAGAATAGATGGACAGACAGACGGACGGACGGACGGACATCGTTAAATCGATACAAAAAGTGATTCTAAGTCGATCGGTATAATTAACTATGGGTCTATCTCACTTCCTTTTGGGTGTTACAAACAAATGCACAAAGACATAATACTCTCGTGGAGTGTATAATAATGGTGGCAAACCTGTAATTATGAAATGTTGCATATTTTTGTGGAAGAGGGTTTATGATATGACTAAGTTGTTTGAAATATATTGAGAATTTCTGTAAGTTTTTTTATAGAATTTAAATGTAATTTTATAGAATATAAAAATTTGAAAAAAAATAAAAGTTTTGTGAAAAAATTGCGTTTATTTTTAGAAAAAAAACGACATTTGTGGTGGACTCTCTGTACATTTCAGAGTGGGATCTCAAGCAAATTCTATACAAATGAAGAAATCCAATTTAAAGTAAATGTCTTCTGATTTTGTTGAATTATGGTTAGCATGTTTGATATTGCAAAAAATTGAACAAAATTATGTGCTAGACTATCCACTACGATCCATTAATTGACGATCCTTCAAAAAGTTAAATCTAACGTTTTGGACACACTTATCTCTTCGAGTGTCGGCCCAAAATCCAGCGAAGAAGACGAAAGAAAACCTAATGACAATTGTTAGACAAATAAAATATTATTATCATAATAATTGTAATATATTTGTGCGCTTTGTTCGGTAGGGACAGAGGGGGAAAGTCCCCCCGACCCTTCCTACAAAACTCTAGTATGCAGATCTGTTAAATAGAAAATCACAAAAACTCCAAAAACAACTGGAAAAGCAACAGATACCAACCACAGAATGAGTATCAACAGCAGTAGTAGGTACCACTTGCTCGCTCGCTCACTGCAGTAGTAGGTACCGCTCGAGTTGTACGAGGTACGAGTACTACTGGCAATCGAGTAGTCCATGTTGGAATGGCAACGTGCAACTTCTGGTGGAAGACGACAGCAGCAACAATATCTCCGATTACACGTTAGCTCTCTTTCCCCAAAACAAGCAAGCAACTGGCAGCTAGCTCAGCCATGGATGGCGGATAGTAAACAATAAATGCCCTTAAAACAAATTATTAACGAAATTTTTAATGACAAACTTTTGATGTGATGTCACGATTTTCAAAAGGTGTAGTTTGTCTTCCACATCTTTTTAACAGTTTGCTATTCATACCTTTTCCTTCTCTTCTTCTTCTTATTTGTTACGATTCCGTTCGGTGGAGTTCGGTGGCGGGGGATTTACAAAGAAGAGCAAAGACGTTGGAATACTTTTTCTCACGATTTTGTTACAATTTTTGTTCGTAGCTTGGAAAACAATGGACCAGCGAATGAAGGAATCCGTTTGGTAATATTATCTAAGGAAGAGAAGGTATTTCTGTGCTCGTTGTACATAGTAGGGGTGCTTGGAAATTCAAAAGAATAACTGTTGAGAGTTAAGAAAAAACTTTGTGGTGGAATCGAATATCGAACCTGAAAGGCACACAATTCGTGCTATTATTCCGAGAAATTTATGGATCAGCCTGAGCCTGACACTGTCAAGTTGGATAATCAAAAGAAAACGATTCTTATATTCTGGTAATGCAGGCGATTTTCTTGGTGATGTTAGTTTGTTTATTTCACAAGAAAAGAAAGAAAAAATTTAAAATCAAATTCGATCACCGAAAATCGTCAAATTCGCAGTTTCAGTTATAATTATAATTAATATTGCTTCAATGTCATCAATCAGAAATTGTACATATAATCATCAAACATGTATAATTATATAATAGGTTTGTTTTTCTTTAAGACTGGATAACTAAGCTGCGATAACAAAAACCTAAATAAAAAATAAAAATTTCACTGAAAATAAAAAATATTTTTTGAAATTGTCGCCGACAGCAATATTAATGTGTGTGTGTAAAAACAAATTATGAAGAAATAATTTTGTGTTAAAAATTTTGGACTTAATTATTCAGTGTAAGTCAAAGTTATGGCTATCGAGGCTAAGTCCAAAAGAGTCAACACAAAATATATTTTTATACCCTACACCACTTCGTGGACTAGGGTATTATAAGTTAGTTTCGCGCCAAATGTTTGTAACATCAAGAAATAATTGAGCTGGACCCATCTTTAAGTATACGGATCGGCTTATAATCACCAGCTGAATCGATTTAACGATGTATGTCCGTCCGTCTGCTGCCCATCTAAGCTTGTTCGCACTCTACAGGTCGCAATTGTGGTCCGATTGTCATGAAATTTGGCAGGAGTTACATTTTTTTGACCAAGGACAATTGGTATTGAATTTCGAGAAAATCGGTTCAGATTTAGATATAGCCTCCATACAAATATCCCTGTAATTTACACTATTACTGCTCTAGGATACCGTTTGAATTATTACCTCTCTAGGACCCACATTTTACACCGGAAGTTTTTCAAATTTTGCAGATTATATTATATTCATATTTCATACTTAGAATACCTACTTTGAAAGTGATCTATATGGGCCCACTTTTTAATGTAGCGCCCTTATAAATGACCCTCATTTTTATTATTACCCCTCTAGGACCCACAATTTACATCGGAAGAAATAAGAAGACATTAAGAAAGTCAAATATATGGGTCCATATTTTGGTATAACTCCCATACAAATTGGACCCCATTCTACTTTATTACATCTCTAGAACCCACATCGTGCATTAGATCTTCGTATAATTTTGCATATCATGTCATATTTCAACTAAGAATACCTACTTTGAAAGTAATCTATATGGAATCAATTTTTAATGTGGAGCCCTTACAAATGGCCCCATTTTAATTTTTACCCCTCAAGAACGCAAATTTTACATCGGATTTTTTTCAAAATTTGCAGATTAGATATAGCCCCCATACGAATATCACTCCCGATTTGTCTTTTTTCACTCTAGATGCCACATATTTTAACAGATTTTCTTCAAAATTGGTAAAACATTTTATATGTTAACTGGTGGTGAAAATGTGTTAGATCGGTTCGGATTTATATATAGCTCCCAAACAAATATCGCTCCCAATTTAAGTTTTTCCGTTCTAGAAACCACATATTCCATTCTATTTTAATTTCAAAAGTACAAATTTTGAAAATCCATTATCAGACGTACATAGTGCAAAATAATTTAACTTCATGATTCAACCAATTTTTGCCGTAATAGAAAATGTACGAATTTTGAAAAATCTTTTCATTTTGAGTGTCTATGCAGTCAGAGGATTGCATTCACCGAATTCCATGATTCTACGTGCGGTAGCATTTTTATCCCCTTTTACCCCCTTAAAAGTACGACATTATAAAATCTTTTTATTTTACGTGTCCATGCAAGCAGAGGAATGTATACACCGAATTCCATAATTCCAGCTGCGACCATTTGGTTGGTAACATTTTTAACCCCTTGACGTTTCTACGCAATTAGAATTTCATCATTCTAGCTGTAGTCGTTTAGTTGGTACTATTTTTATCCCTATGTACCATTGTATCCTTTGAAGGTACGAATTTCGAAAAATCTGTTTATTTTCCGTGTCTACGCAGTCAGAGGAATGTATACTCCAAATTGCATGACTCTAGCTGCTGTCATTTGGTTGGTACTATTTGTATCCCCTTTTTCAATTTTAACCCCAAAAAGAACGAACGTGTCTACGCAGTCAGAGGAATGTATACTCCGAATTTCATGACTCTAGCTGCGGTCATTTGATTGGTACTATTTTTATCCCCTTTTTTATTTTAATCCCAAAAGTACGAATTTTGAAAAATCAGTGTATTTTACTTGTCTATGCAATCACGGGAATGTATACACCGAATTTTATTATTCTAGGTACAGCCGTTGGTTTGGTGCCATTTTCATCCCTCTATTCCCATTTCACCCCTTAAAAGTATGAATTTTAAAAAAATACTTTTATATTATGTATCCACTCAATTAGTGGAATGTACATATCGAATTTCGTGTTTCTAGCTGTTGCCGTTTAATATGTACCATTGTTATCCCTTTTTTGCTCCATTTCACCCTTACAAATAAGAATCAATTTATGGTGCACGCTTTTGCTATAAGGGGAATGCGCATACCAAATATCAAGCAAATATAAACAGACATATTCAAAAACAAGTAAGGAAAGGCTAAAGTCGGGCGGCGCCGACTATATAATACCCTACACCACTCCCTGCGTATATACCCCGCTTTTATTACTAAACCCAGGGAGCAATTTTATGCAGTTCATATAAATTATACAGTATAGATACATCTTTAGTCATATTTAACAAATATGGTAAATAATAGACACAATTTTCCGGCAGACAAATGCAAATTATACAGTAGTAATAGGATGAATCGGACCGACATTTGAAAGAATTCCTATAACAACACTTGGGGCCTGGTCCAAAACATGGGCCTATATATTTCTCATTCACGGTTGGTATTCAAAGTTAAAATATATCATGATCCGATGTAAGACGTAGTTTCTAGAGCTGCATTAGAGTAGAAAGGGGGCCCAATTTGGGTTATTCCAAAGTATGGACACATATATTTGACTTTGTATTCTTAGTTGAAATATAATATAATCTGCAAAATTTGAAAAAAAATCCAATGTAAAATTTGTTCTTGAGGGCTTAAAATTAAAATGGGGCCATTTGTAAGGGATCTACATTAAAAAGTGGTTCCTTATCACTTTCAAAGTAGGTATTCTTATTAATAAATAAGAATAAATTCTTCATAATAAAAAAGGGGGCCATTTGTAAGGGCGCTACATTAAAAAATGGGCCCATATAGATCACTTGTAAAGTAGGTATTCTTAGTATGAAATACAAATATAATATAATTTGCAAATTTTGAAAAACTTCCGATATAAAATGTCGGTCCGGTAAAAAAGTGAAATCGGGAAGGATTTTTGCATCTTGTAAATGTATGTATTTCACAAAAAATGTTAAATCGGAAAGGACATTTGTATGAGGGTATATTGATACCTGGAACGATGTGACCCCCTTTCACCATGTATGTTTATTGGTGAAATATAATATGTAAAGTTTGGCCAAAATCGGTTAAACATTCGGGAGCAACATTTGTATGAGAGCTATATCTAAATCTGAACCGATCTTACCCACTTTCACCATAGGTTTTTTTAGTTGGATTTTTAGAAGTTGTGCCAATCTTAAAGTAAATCGGGTACAATATGTGGTTTCTAAAGCGGAAAAAGTGAAATCGGGAGCGACATTTGTATGGGGGCTACATCTAAATCTGAACCGATCTTACCCACTTTCAGCATAGGTGTTTCTAATTCGATTATAAAATGTTGTGCCAATTTTAAAGAAAATCGGGTACAATATGTGGTTTCTGAAGCGGATAAAGTGAAATCGGGAGCGACATTTGTATGGGGGCTATATCTAAATCTGAACCGATCTTACTAAATTTCTGCATAAGTGTTCCTAGTTGGATTATATGATGTTGTGTAAAATTTAAAGAAAATCGGGTACAATATGTCTTTTCTAGAGCGGAAAATGTCAAATCGGGAGCGAGATTTGTATGGGGGCTATATCTAAATCTGAACAGATCTTATCCAATTTTTGCATAGGTTTTTCTAGTTGGATTATAAGATGTTGTGTCAAATTTAAATAAAATCGGGTACAATATGTGGTTTCTAGAGCGGAAAAAGTCAAATCGGGAGCGACATTTGTATGGGGGCTATATCTAAATCTGAACCGATTTCCTCCAAATTAAATACCGATGGTCCTTGACCAGAAAAAATAACTTCTGCCAAGTTTGATGACAATCGGACGACAATTGCGACCTGTAGAGTGCGAACAAGCTTAGATGGACAGCAGACGGACGGACGGACGGACGGACAGACAGACATCGTTAAATCGACTCAGCTGGTGATTCTAAGCCGATCGGTATACTTAAAGGTGGGTCTAGCTCGATTATTTCTTGGTGTTACAAACATTTGGCGCGAAACTAACTTATAATACCCTAGCCCACGAAGTGGTGTAGGGTATAAACATGCTTAAATACACTAAAGAATTCGGGATTATTATGTTTATTTGTAGTCCTCGTAAGGGAAAAATTTTTCACTTTGGGCCGATTTCGCCCCGTTTCAATACCAACCGATCTACGACTATAAGACGAATTTATGGCAAATTTGAACATTCTAGCTCTTTTCGTTTATATGCCAGCGTGCTTTCAACAGACGGACATGGCTAGATCGTCTTTATGACGATCACTTATAGGATACTTTATAGGGTCTCAGGTCAATATTTCAAGGTGTTAATAACGGAATGACAAAGTTAGTATAGTCCCATCCTGGAGGAGTTTAGAAATCCAAAATACATCAGAAACTATTATATATAGTTCTGCGACAAAATGTTTATTGCATAGTGTTAAAAAAAATAAACAAAAACGTATGTCCTTTGCGAGTCAGTCTACAAATATACTGATAACTACAGTAATAAGTAAACTAAAAACATCAACGTTAAATTTCATTAACTATGAATGCGCAAGTAACATTGTGTATTAGCTTCATGTTCCAAACCATTCCGTTAAAATGCTCTCCACACTCCGCACTTCTCATTAGTAATTCATCATATTTTGGTTGCACATTTGGTATAGTTCACACCTCATGGGAACCTACACTGCACGAGAAAAACACACGTGCTAAAATTTCCACTATCGCCTGTGAAGCATCGCCTTCACGGCGGTAACACGTGACAAAATCCCAGTTGTGTCCTTCCTTCTCTCTACCCAAATGAGTAAACATTTTCCCACAGAAAAAGTCAAAGTGAATTGTACTGAATGTAAAATTCCACACATTTTATTTTTGCTTTTAAATAAAAACATATGTGTGAGACGTCACTGGCGGGACGGCGAAAAGGGCGCCTAATTTAATGCATCGCAACATCGGAACGTGTGAAAATAACGTTTTCCTATTAACTGTTGGTAGAAAATTTGCAGTAAACCCATTTGAATAAATAAAAACCGCTTCCATATGTTAGCAACACTTCGCTAGTTTTAGCACGTTCCTTTGGAAGGCGAGCGAGAGAGAGAGTGCGAGTAGAAGGATAATATTTTCTTTAGGAAAATAGCAGTTTATTTGAACAGGATTCCGTCAACATTTTCTATAGGTTTTCTTCTCTCAAAAGTTCAAGACGCCTGCCATAATAAGGCGGGAAATCTGAATAAATGGTTTAGCATCAGTTTCTTAATGATAAATTATTAAGAGGAGGTTATCTACGAAATAATTTCAAAATGCTGGAGTCCTTCCAAACCTATTATAAATTTCGGTAGCCATTATGCAATGCATTTTCTCTACGTAGGTACTTGTTTTGTTCTGTCTATTGAAACCCACTTAAAGATCTCGTAAAATATCATGAAATAGTTCCTATCTGCGTTTTATAGAAATCAAGTCATACAACAGTGATTTGTAATCGATCGCATCTAACGCTACCATATTTACTTTTTGAACTGACTTCAAGTATTATTTCGATATATATAATATAAATATATTGCAAAGCTACCCTTACAAGCGTGGTTTAAAACAATTAAAATTTTATATTTATTTATACAACTAATTGTATACCCTCCACTAGGTTATTATGTCTTTGTGCATTTGTTTGTAACACCTAAAACGAAACGAGTTAGATCCATCGTTTATTATATTATAAATGAAAGGAGTAGATCGGTTCGGATTGCAAATGGGCAAAATTGGTCCAAAGGGAAAAATGTTTCCCTCACAAGGATTCTATTCGTGAACAATGTGATTCTATTCGTGAAATGGGACAAAAAGGGGTCAAAGTGGTACTTATTAAAAGACAAAAACTAGAAACACGAAATGCAGTATAACAAATAATACAAAAGTATTTTTTCTAAATTCGCATTTTTAAGTTGTAAAATGGGAATAGAGGGATAGAAACGGTTCCAACCAAACGGCTGCACCTAGAATAATAAAATTCGGTGTATACATTCCTCTAATTGCATAGACCGTAAAGTAAATGGATTTTTCGAAATTCGTATTATATTTTTTTTATTTTTACAAAAAAAGTGATAAAACTGGTAGTGAGTAAATGGTTAGGATAATAAAGATAACTTATCTTGTATTGTGTACGTAAGAAGTAATAGATTTTCAAAATTTGTACTTCTGGAATTAAAATAGGTTAGAAGTACATCGCCATCTATACCCCAATATCTAGGATATTAAAGATTTTTTGAAGAATATCTACTTTTTGAACTGATTTCAAGTATTATTTCGATATAAAGGATGATTGTTTAGCTATTATCTTTTTGGCAACACTGGTTTAAACAGCTGACGCACGTTTCGTGTTTTGTTTCACTGTCAAACATCTTCAGTTTGGTCTATAATGGTCTTACAAACGAACAACGCTTGCAAATTATTCAATTTTATTATCAAAATGCGTGCTCTGTTAAGAAAGTTCATCGCGCGCTTCTTCCATTTTGTGGTCAGTTTAATCGACCCACTGAAGCGGCTATTCGGGCTATTGTGACTAAATTTCGCACCAAATTTACATTGTTGGACATTAAACCACCAACACTCTTACGTAGAATGCGAACTGAAGAAAATATCGCAGCTGTATCGGCCAGTGTTAATGAGTTATCGATTCGTCACCGTTCGTAACAATTGGGCCTCTGTTACTCAAAAACCATTTGAGGGGCAGTCAAGGTCAACATTTGCATGAAATAATCTTCAAACATTAAATTATATGAACCGTACTATCGATTCAAATAAAGATTTCATGAATTTTATGTGTTTTTTTTTTGAAAAACTTTCCTATAGCTTTTAAAAAATCATTCTTTATATAGTATAAATATATTGGTAGCCTTGCCTTATAAGCGAGGTGTAAAACAATTAAAATTTTATATTTATTTATACAACTATTTGTATACCCTATTTCCGCTCTAGTAACCACACATTTTACTCGATTTGCTTGCAATTTGGCACAGTACCTTATAATTCAACTAGAAACACTTGTGGTGGGCCAGATCTGTTCAGATTTAAGTATAGTTCCCATACAAATTTCGTTCTCCATTTAGCTTTTTGAGCTCCAGAGTTCACATATTTCATATTTCAACTAGAAATATCTGTGGTAAAAATGTGTCACATCGGTTCAGATTTAGATATAGATCCCATATAAATTTCGCTGCCAATTTTTTCCCTTCTTTAAACCATATATTTTAACGATTTTCTTCAAAATTGGCACATCACTTTATATTCCAACTAGAGGTGTGTGTATATATATATAGAGCTCCAATACAAATTTCGCCACCAAATTGATTATTTCCGCTTTTGAAATAACATATTTGAACAGGTTTGCTTCTAATTCGGCACATAAGCTAATATTTCAAATAGAAATATCTATGGCGAAAGTAAGTCGCATCGGCTTAGATTTATATATAGCTCCCATATACCACATATTTAATAGATTTCCATCGAATTTGGGAAAACGTCTTATATTTGAATTCGAAAACCTATGCTAAAAATGGGTCATATCGGTTCACATGTATATATAGCATCCATTAAAATTTTGTGTCCAAAATGTTCTTACAAATACAGATAGAAGTATGACATTTGTAGTATATTCTGCTCATATAGCTGTATCGTATATCACCTGGTTCAAATGTAACGACATTTTATACCCTACACCGCAGGCTATAATGACTAGGTGTAGGGTATCATATAGTCGGCCACGCCCAACTTTAATCTTCCTTACTGGTTTTCTTTTTAATATTATCGATTAGAACAAGAATCTGTACTTGCAATTTCCCAGACACCCCCAAAATTTTGAGTTACGAGTAAAACCCCGGTTTACATTTGTAAATCGACCTTATGTTATTTAACCGCGATATCTCCAAAATATTTTAGAATATGCTCAATTGAAATGTTCTTTGTTTCTTTGTTCTAACTAAAATCGGAAATAAAAAAATATTCGTCAAATAAATCATATCGTTACTTATACGCTACCCTGTATATATACAGATTAACATTATTCTGCCAAGGTCAACAAACTTTAAACCCTCAATCAAACAACCTTACTTGCAGCAGCAGCCCCACATGCACCTCATGTGTGTACATGTGTATATACCTAAACAAAAGGACACGTATCCTTGCGTTCATGTCGTCCGAAATAAACTTGTTCGCTTACCTTGACATTCACACACATCAGCCATCAATCATAGCGAGTGTCCCTGAAATCAAACACAAAAAGCATGTGCCCAACCAGGCGCCCAAAAATACTCACAGAATGTTAAATATCCAAACAAATTCCACACAACAAATTCCCCCCAAAAAAAGGACACAATAAGCCGAATATGTGTCACGATACACATACATACATATCCTTGAGAACATGTTCATACAGAGACGACCGACTTCAAAGAGTACTCTGAAAATAAGGTCAACAAAACCATGAACTTTGCACAGGGATAACAGCGGCAAATGTAGGATAAAAATTCCATACACGAATTCTTTCGGCTTACTATCTATTTTCGGGGATGTTATTCGAGAAAATGTATGTGTTACGGGATGGAAAAGGGATACATATCCACATATTCAACATATTTGTATATCAATGACAATGGATACATGAAACAATTTGTACGAAGACGGCTTTCGTCGAATTTGTTGCTCACTAATTTACTCTAGTTTGGATATTATTGTGAATTAATAACACTACGCTGGGGGACATAGAAAATATGTGACGACTTTCCGACAGCTCACAGGGTATTATCAGCGGGGAAAATTTTCTATAATTGAAATTTCATGCGCTACAATTTGTATTGTTTTTGTTCAGTTCTGCAAAGAACATTCCAATAAGTCATATTCAAATATATATGTATATTGTCAAAATATTTAAAGTTCGTAAATGAAATATCACCCAATGAAAAATCGCTCAAAAAAATGGAATTTATCCCAAAAAAAAAAAAATAAAAAAAATAAATTACACCCAAAATATATGCAAAATCACACAAATATGTAATGAAAAATCACCCATTTTTGTGGGTGTTTTTTCGACAAATTTCGCTCGCGGCAGCAGAATCCATGGATTTTCATCGAATTTCTTCAAATTGAGCATAACACGTTATATTTGAACTGGAAGATTCTATTGTGAATGTGGGCCACTTTATTCCACATTTGGATACAAATATTCTTCTCGATTTATCAAATTGGGTCAGGTCATATATTAGCCTATGATTAGGAAACATACAAAAATTCTTTCCGTTTTCACTTTTTTACCGAATTGAATTGTATTCGGATAGAAAGTGGAGTGTATCATATAGTCGGCCCCGCCCGACTTTAGCCTTTCCCTACTTGTTTTTATTTTACTCTGCGGTATGTCCGAAGCGGATTAAAATTTTTTGTGTTGCCGGCATTCGGCCGGGAGTAAAGTTGTTCTGGTTTTCCGGCTTTCGGCCGGGCTTAAAGATCTTCTACTCTAGGGTATGTCCAATTCCGGCTATGCGGAGTACAAGTTTTAAGTGTTGCCGGCCTTCGGCCGGACTTAAGGGATTTTAAGGATTTTCTTCTCTGGGGTATGTCCAAAATTTAATTACAGAAATTACTCTTCATTGTAAAAGAGAGTTACTGTGTGTTGAATAATTTGTTATATATTTGTTGTATACTTTAGGTTTAGACATATGAGTTAAATTTGACGAAAGAAAGATAATCATTATGTATTTCATAAATATTTCTAAAAGTATACTCTCGAAAATACTATATAATTATATGCAAATTTCGTTCTCGATTTGATTTTTTCCACTCTAAAATCCCACATATTTTACTTGACTTACTTCAAATTTGGCACAGTACCTTATAATTCAACTAGAAATATTTGTGGTAAAAATGTGTCAGATCGGTACAGATTTGGATATAGCTCTAAAGACAACATATATAGTAGGCTGGATTTTGATTCTTAGAGTAAGTTATTGGTCGAATTATTGAAACTTTATAGTATCTTTTTTGTGTTTTCATAGTGAATACTGAAAACTTTTTCGCATTTGGTGGTAAAAATAAATACCTTTCGAATAATACCTAAATGATGAACATCAGAAAATTGACGCCGCAACACTCATATTTGTAAAAAGAGTTTGTAAATTTTTGCTCTGAAAATCCATCTACTGTATGAAATTATTTTACAAACATGGAGTCACTGATGTCATTTTTCATCCGATATTCATCATTTGGAATCATTCGAAAGGTATTGATTCCTTCTATATATTTTTCACAACACCTTTTACGAAACTGTTCCCAAGATATATGAGTTTGTAACTGTCACCTTTTAGAACCACAAAAAATCAATATAAACGTCCACTAATACGCCCAATGAGTTATTTTAAGACAAGAATAACAATTGCTTCCAAGGGTCTATTGATTCAGAAAACAATTTGGGCAAATAATGTAACATAAAAAATACACGGAATAAAACAGATTTTAGGGGTGTTTCAGAGCTTTACAGCGTTTAGACTTGACCCAGTGACGGAAGTTTTATCGACAATCATTAATCTTCTTTTCTGCGGGGTGACCGCAGCAATTTATTTTCGTGGCCCATCCTAATATATGGTACTCATACAAAACTCTTTCCCGATATTACTTTTTTCCTTGAATTCAATTGTAATGGAGTGTATCATAAAGTCGGCCCATCCGACTTTAGCCTTTCCTTACTCGATGTTTGTCTATTTTGGAAATGGTAAAATAACGTTTTAAATTTTTCACAATTTCTTAAATTTCATACTTCGTTTAAGATATTGTGGGACTCCATAATTCTGACGTGAGAAGTATTGTTTATTTATGGTATTTCCATCAGGTCCATTAAATTTAGGTATGGAAATATAACCTTGATATCCTAATCATGTGTTTTCATATCGATGGAGCGATTTTATGTAGTCCATAAAAATTATACATTACTTTATGTTACTCCTACATGTGATAGCTCCACATACAAACAAATCCGCATTGTAGCTGCGCCTTGGGGAAAATATAACTTCATAATAAAAAGTTGAGTCTTGAGTGCTAAGTAAACAAATCGAAAGGAACATGTGAACGGTGGTATATCTTTATGTTATGTTCCACTTTTAGTGGAACACTTCCTAACTAAAAAAGAAGTAAGGAAAGGCTAAAGTCGGGCGGAGCCGACTTATTTTAACAGATCATCTTCAAATTAGGCGAAATATCTTATATTTGTCCTATAAATAGCCATGGTGCAAATTGGCCAGATCGGTTTAGATTTATATATAGCTCCCACACAAATTTCACTCCCGATTTCACTTTTCCCCTCTATAAACCACATATTTTAACAGATCTTCTTCAAATCTTACAAAATATCTTATATTTCAACTAGAAACACCGATGGTGAAAATGGATCAGATCGCTTCAGATTTGCATATAGCTATCACACGAATTTCGCTCCCGGATAGACTTTTTCCGTACCAGAAAACACGAATTTTCACCGAATTTCTTCACAGTGAGCATAACACGTTATATTTGAATTGGAAGAACTTATTGTGAAAGTTAGTCACTTTATTGCATGTTTGGGTATAGCCCCGATACAAATATTCTTATCGATTTGACAATCGGACCGAGCCTCTGATTAGGAAACTTACAAAAATTCTTCCCGTTTTCACTTTTTTACCGAGTTGGATAGTATTCGGAGAGAAAGTGGAGTGTATCATATAGTCGGCCCCGTCCGACTTTAGCCTTTCCTTACTTGTTTTATATAAAAACGTTCGTGCATATGTTTTTTTGGAGAATTATATAGTTTGGAGCTGGTAGATGGCGCTGTGGTTGGATTTACATACATATATGTTTGGATCAATTTAATAGAAATTCTGAATAAGTGTCGCTGGGTTGTACATAGTTATTACTAAAATTCATATTTATGGTCTGCTATTAATGAAATCCAATTTTTATACCCTCCACCTCCAGGATGGGGGTATACTAACTTTGTCATTCCGTTTGTAACACCTTGAAATATCGACCTGAGACCCTATAAAGTATATATATTCTTGATCTTCATAAAATTCTAAGACGATCTAGCCATGTCCGTCCGTCCGTCCGTCCGTCCGTCCGTCTGTCCGTCTGTTGAAAGCACGCTAGCATCTAAACGAAAGGAGCTAGAACGTTCAAATTTTCCATAAATGTGTCTTATAGTCGTAGATCGGTTGGGATTGAAATGGGGCGAAATCGGCCCAAAGGGAAAAATTTTTCCCTCACAAGGACTAAAAATACCCATAATAATCCCTAATATTTTAGCGTATTTAAGCATGTTTTTTCAATATGTCTGTTTATATTTGCTTGATATTTGGTATGCGCATTCCCTTATAGCGAAAACGTGCACCATAAAGTGATTCTTATTTGTAGGGGGCGAAATGGGGCAAAAAAGGGATAAAAATGGTACATATTAAACGACAACAGCTAGAAACACGAAATTCGGTGTGTACATTCCTCTAATTGAGTAGATACATAACATAAAAGTATTTTTTCCAAATTCGTACTTTTAAGGGGTAAAATGGGAATAGAGCGATAAAAATGGTACCAACCAAACGGCTGTACCTAGAATAATGAAATTCGGTGTATAGATTCCTCTGATTGCAAAGATAAGTAAAATACACGGATTTTTCAAAATTCGTACTTTTTGGGGTTAAAATGAAAAAAGGGGATAAAAATAGTACCAGTCAAATGACTGCAGCTAGAGCCATGAAATTTGGAGTATACATTCCTCTGACTGTGTAGACACGGACAATAAACTGATTTTTCGAAATTCGTACTTTTTGGGGTCAAAATAGAAAAAGGGGATAAAAAAAGTACCAACCAAATGACCGCAGCTAGAGTCATGAAATTCGGAGTATACATTCCTTTGACTACGTAGACATGAAAAATAAAAGTTTTTTTCAAAATTCGTACTTTCAAGGGATACAATGGGTACGGAGGGATAAAAATGGTACCAACCAAACGGCTGTACCTAGAATAATGAAATTCGGTGTATACATTCCTCTGATTGCATAGACTAGTTAAATATACGGATTTTTTAAAATTCGTACTTTTTGGGGTTAAAATGAAAAAAGGGGATAAAAATAGTACCAGTCAAATGACTGCAGCTAGAGCCTTGAAATTCGGAGTATACATTCCTCTGACTGTGAGACACGGACAATAAACTGATTTTTCGAAATTCGTACTTTTTGGGGTCAAAATAGAAAAAGGGGATAAAAAAAGTACCAACCAAATGACCGCAGCTAGAGTCATGAAATTCGGAGTATACATTCCTTTGACTACGTAGACATGAAAAATAAAAGTTTTTTTCAAAATTCGTACTTTCAAGGGATACAATGGGTACGGAGGGATAAAAATGGTACCAACCAAACGGCTGTACCTAGAATAATGAAATTCGGTGTATACATTCCTCTGATTGCATAGACTAGTTAAATATACGGATTTTTTAAAATTCGTACTTTTTGGTGTTAAAATGAAAAAAGGGGATAAAAATAGTACCAGTCAAATGACTGCAGCTAGAGCCTTGAAATTCGGAGTATACATTCCTCTGACTGTGAGACACGGACAATAAACTGATTTTTCGAAATTCGTACTTTTTGGGGTTAAAATGGAAAAAGGGGATACAAATAGTACCAATCAAATGACCGCAGCTAGAGTCATGAAATTCGGAGTATACATTCCTCTGACTGCGTAGACACGGAAAATAAACGAATTTTCTGAAATTCGTACTTTCAAGGGATACAATGGTACAAAGAGATAAAAATAGTACCAACTAAACGACTACAGCTAGAATGATGAAATTCGAATTGCGTAGAAACGTCAAGGGGGTAAAAATGGTAGCAACCAAATGGGTGCAGCTGGAATCATGGAATTCGGTGTATACATTCCTCTGACTGCATAGACACGCAAAATAAAAAGTTTTTTTTTCCAAATTCGAAATTTTTAATTTTTACGGCAAGAATTTGTTGAATCATGAAGATGGGTTATTTTGCACTATGTACGTCTGATGATTTTCAAAATTTGCACTTTTGAAATTAAAATAGAATGGAAATACAACCAACTGTAGCACCCACTATCTACAAATATTTATGGTATTTAAGCCTTTTGAAAATATAAATATAAGAATATTGATTTTTGATTTGAAATAAATAATGGTTTGAAATAATTAAAATATTACATTTATTTATAAAATTATTTTTTCAATATTTGTATTTGTTTTGGTTTGGCTATATTAAAAAAATTATATTTTCCTGTAATATTATTTCACTTCTACGAAAATCGACATCCTCTGTGGAATGCAATCCATGGTGGAGGGTATATAAAGTTCGGCCCGGCCGAATTTAACGCCGTTTTTACTTGTTTTATATTATTCAGGCGAAGCGGGCTAGTAGTTCTTAGTTCCAACTTGTATTTCAAAACATGGTCCGATATGATACAATTTACCGGCAGTTATTCCAATAGAAAATATAACATAATCTGGAAAATTTGACCTAGATCCGATGACAGATACAGATATTATAGCGGTTATAGGATAAATCCGAGGGACATTTGTAGGGGTTGTTATAGGCCCCTTGCGGGCCGTACGGTCTAAAACATTTGTCTAATAGTTCTCATTCACGGTAGGTATTCCAAATTGCGGTATATGATGATCTGCAAAGTTTGTTCAAGATCCGATGTAAGATGTAGGTTCTAGAGCGGTAATAGTATAAAAGGGGCCCCATTTGCATGTGAGTTATATCAAAATATGGATCCATATATTTGACTTACATAGTAGGTATTCTTAGTTGAAATATAACATGATCTGCAAAATTTGATAAACTTTCGATGTAAACTGTGGGTTCTAGAGCGGTAAAAGTAAAAATGGGGGCCCATTTGTAATGGCGCTACATTTAAAAGTAGACTCATATAGATCCATTTCGAAGTAGGTATTCTTAGCTGAAATATAATATGATCTGCAAAATTTTATCAAGATCCAATGTAAGATGTGAGTTCTATAGCGATAATAGTGTAAACGGGGGTCCATTTATATATGGACTATATCAAAACATTGACCTATATAGCTGGCTTTCAATGTTGGTGTTTCTCATCTAAATGTAACATGGTGTGGGAAATTTGAACAAGATCGGATGTAAAATGTGCGTTTAAAGCAATAATAGTGTAAATCGGAGGTATATTTGTATGGGGCTATATCAAAACATGGACCCATGTATTCCACTTTCACTTTAGCTGTTTCTAGTTCAAATATAGTATGATCCTGAATATTTTATCAATATCCAATGTAAAACCTGTATTCTAGTCTAGAACAGTTATAGGGTAAATTGGAGGGATATATTTATGGAGGCTATACCAAAAGCGGAACCATTTTCCCGTAAATTCAATACCGATTGTACTTAGGTTGAAAAAAATACTTCTGCCAAATTTCATGGCAATCGGGCAACAAATGCGACATTGATTCAGCTGGTGATTCTAAGCCGATCGGTATACTTAAAGCTCGTCTACCTAGAATATTTGTTGGTGTTACAACATTTGGCGGAAAAATAAATTATAATAATAGGGTATAAAAACCTTGAAAACCCGGACCTATAAGGTGGGCCATTTAAAATTAGAATAGGCTATAAAAAAGTACTTATTTTTTTTAAATTTCTGGATTTATTGGAAAGGTTGAACTTTGTCATTAAATAATGAAACACACTATCATTCATATGACTACCACGACTGGCTCGGTAGTACCTTATCCGATCAACCCAATTTTTCAGAACACCGAGATGAAATTGAGATTTAACTGAAAACACGACCAACAATGTCAAAGGTAGTGTTGCAAGTAAAAAGCTCAAAAAGTTCTCACTTCATATATTCCAATACAAATGTTACAAACGCAATGATATATTTAATGCCATCGTAGAATGTAGCAGTATAACTATTTGATTATATTGTATATCTGTATATGTAACAATATCGTCATGTGGCGTTACAAAAAACTTCACAAATTGGCCAACCCATTCGCCGCAACAGACACAGTCTGTAGAGCGTATTGCAAGGGGGGTTGACGAAAAATGTTCCAAAGCCAAAACAGACAGGCAGACA
Organism: Polietes domitor; assembly: GCA_947397865.1. Taxonomy (NCBI): domain Eukaryota; kingdom Metazoa; phylum Arthropoda; class Insecta; order Diptera; family Muscidae; genus Polietes; species Polietes domitor. The sequence goes on along the minus strand of OX377619.1, from coordinate 66,837,358 downwards.
TACTTTACAACAGCGTATGTATGTATATATAGTCGTATAATTGAATGGGAACACAGTTAAATAAGTTTTTGTTTTTATCCTATTTTTTCAATTCCTTTCCATACCAGTTCTGGTCCATGCGCAGTTAAAGGATGTCCTGCGAGCATTTCTGCTCGCCTGATAGGCGAAGGCGCCAAAATTCATTCGGTCTGCACGTGTGTTTGACGTTTTAACCCCAGACACGACAGCCACGTGCTCCATAAAAAACATGCCGACACGAAAATCCTCTTAAGGATAATAGCGCGCCAAATGATTATGATAATGGTGATGACTATGATAATAATAACAAATAAAATATTTAAGGGAGTTATGCCCTGACAAGGATTTTAAGCTCAAAACTCAAGAATTGAATTAAATCACAACAATAAGACTTGTTATGTATAGCGATGGGAGAAAGGGAAAGTTATCGCAGAATGTGCTGCTACCAAAGGATAATCCCCAAGTTATTGTGTTTTGTGGGCAAAATGCAATGAGAAAATTAATAAAAAACGACTCTATATAGTAAATAGAATTAAGAGTAGATTTGGTTTCTCATATCTAACAGGATCTCAAAATTGTGTGAGCGTGAGAGTACACTGAGTCTTTTTTTCTTGTTCCCACAGCATCCAGGAGGGATGATGTTTGTGATATACTTGTGCTATGAGACATATATCACAGCATCATCATGGTATACACAATGTGCGGGCGTTTTCTCTTACTATGCCCGGATGTACTCGTGTACATGCACAATTTGTTAATTCGCCTGGGTGCTTGCTCCTGTTATGAGAGAATGTCGTCAAAAAAAAACTGTGATACTTGCAAAATATTCACATGTGCCCACATACAATGTGTCCAGGGTGAAATTTTTCTCCCACAAAAGGAATGTTATCAATTTGGGATATTGCACAATGGGCCAGGATCAGAGAATTGTGACCAAAATGAGAAATGTGAGATAATATTTTTTTTCGGTTGTCGGACCTTGCGGGCCCAAAAATCTGGCGAGTCTGGGTTCCAGTAGTCAGCATAATATTTTTTAAGTATACACCATTGCCGGGTGTAATTTAGAAACCGTTAACTTATATTCAAGAACTAAATTTGCAATTCAGTACTCATCAAATGAAACTCAAAAGTTTCATTTCAAATTCAGAACTCATCGTTGGATTTATTTGGAAATTTCTATTTGAAATTCAGAGTTTTCCTTTTCATGACCAGAAATTATCAAATGAAACTCCATTTAAAATTATTCACATCCAAAATCTCAAAAATTATTTCCTACATTTTTCTTTTTGGATTATTAGATATTAAAGATAAAATATCAATTAAGAGAAAATAATATTTTTTGGGGAAAATGCATGCGAGAGAGATGTACCACTACTTCAAAACTTGCAAGAAAATTAGAGCTTAATTTTATCAGCTTATGTCTACTTCAAAGTACTGGGAAATTGTATACCCTCCACCTCCAGGATGGGGGTATACTAACTTTGTCATTCCGTTTGTAACACCTTGAAATATCGACCTGAGACACTATAAAGTATATATATCTAATAAAGTTTGGATTGTTAACGATGTAATTTTTTTACATTGCATATTTGTCCAAATATTTTTTGCGGAATTAATAGACCCTCGAAAGCACCTTAAATATAAATTTTGATTCTCGTCTTAGAGTTACCTATTGGTCGAATAATTGACCTTTATAGTATTTTTTCTGTTTTTTCATAGTGACAACAGAACATTTTTTCGTATTTGGTGTTAATATTTTAAAATTAAATATCAGCGGTCAAGACCTTTCGAATGATGCCTAAATGGTGAACATCGGATAGAAATTGACACCGCAGCGATCATTTTTGTAAAAAGAGTTTGAAAATGTTGGCACTGAAAATCAATTTCCTGTATTAAATTATTTTACAAAAATGGATTCAGTGACGTCATTTTTTGTCCTCTATCCATCATTCGAAAGGTATTGATTCCTTCTATTTATTTTTCATAACACATCTTACAAAATGTTTCTAAGAAATATGAGTTTTTAGCTGTCACATTGAAAACCCACAAAAAAAAACAATATAAACGCCCAATAATACGACCAATGAGTTACTCTAAAACAAAAAAATTTTTATTTAAAGTGCTTCCAAGGGTCTATTAATTCAGAAAAAAGTCCAACATAAAAAACATTTCTTAGAAACTACGAAATTCAGATCTTCATTCGATGAACTTTTGTCATACAAGTTCATTACTTTTCATAATATGATTTATGAAAATTTTTACAGATTTTATAAAGAAACTTCAATAATTTTATGAAAAAGTTTCATAAATATTAATAATTTATACTAATGTTTCCAATATAAACAAAAAAAGGTAAATGAGAAATGGAAGCATTCAGCAGAATAAAGTCGACACACTAAAAATTTGGTTGTTGTTATGAAACATTTCATAAAAACTATGAAATCATTCATTATGTTTATGAAGACATTTCATAACAAAAATATTTTTTTGGTTATGACATATTTCATAACCTTTATGAATTGTTTCTTTAATACTATGCAATCTTTCTTTGAACTTTGTTTTATGAAATCTGGAATGTTTATGAAAAAATCGTATGAAACATTTCGTTTTATTCATGAATTTTTCATACACATTAAGAAAAAATTCACTAAACTTATGAAAAACTCATTATGTAAATATTCATAAATATTATGAAGGACAATTCTATCAGTGTTGCTGCTATCGCCATACAACATTTATTAAATACTAGCTGAACCCCCGCCCGCTTCGCCAGGCAGAAAAACAGACGGAAATTAAAATCAGGTTTCATATTGTTTTTTCTTGTGATCGGTAATATATGTACCACTTATAATCAAGGTACTTCCTTGAGATACTGAAGGAAAGGATATGTTCCATAGAGAATATTGAAGAACGAAACTTCAGTTTACGGCGAATAAAGGACGAAATATCAAAAAAAACTTCCTACGGAAGAAGAACTTACTTAATTGAATAGGAATTCGAATGTACTACATTCAAAACACGTAGAACGTCAGTCAAATTGTTCACTAATCAAACAACACAAAAACTAAAAAAATAATATAATTTCCATCTTTCAAATCCCGCCCCTTTGTATATTGTCTATGCAGGTTATAAATAACTTAACTCACACAACAATATAGGAATTTCGGTGTCGAATATACTCTAAAACCTGGTTTAATTTCATATGGGAAGGATCACGCCCACTTTCCGCCGAAATTTTCAGCACTCTAGGCGTTATAGAACTGACAATATTCGCCCACTATCCCAATGCCGCCCATTTTTGGCACAACTACGCATATTGATTCTATATGCACTCACACAAAATTTCAGTATTGTATCTGTCATAGAACTGAATATATTCGAAAATGGGTTATAACTTCGTATTGGAGGTGCCACACCCATTTTTCCAATACCCCCCGTTTTCAGAACAACTACGCACATTGATGCTAGATGCGCTTACACAAAATTTCAGCACTCTAGGTGACATAAAACTGACAATATTCAATAATAGGTTTTAACTTCGTATGTGAGGTGCCATGCCAACTTCAATACCGCCCATTTTTTATGGTAGATGCACTTACACAAAATTTGAACACTCTAAGTGTCATAGAACTGATAATATTCTAGGTTTTAACTTCGTATGGGAGTTGCCCACTATTCCAATAATAATTTATAATAGCTGTGCAAATTTCAAGAAGATCGGTTCAGTAGTTTAGGCTTCTATAAAGAACAAACAAACCAACATACAAACACAGATTCATTTTTATATATATAGATATATATATAGATTCTTGATGACCTCGAAAATATCGCGAAGTGAAATATTCGAAATATTGTTGTCATCAGCCAAACATAAGATATATGAGAATATGAGTTTGTAGGTAAAATAATCTGTAGAGTAAGACAGCTGGATGCATGTGGAAAATTTTGAATCGAAATATTGATTGCATAGCGTAAAAAAATGATAAGAAGTATCATTTGCTACTTCAGAAAAAGCGTTCTTATTCAACAGGCGGTAAAACTACAAAAACATTTCATGATTGTTGTCAATTATTTGAAAAGTCAAACAACTCATGAATCCCGTATAATTGTTATGTGCATGGATTTACCCTCTCATTACTTTGATTTGTCAGCATAAATGTAACTATTTACACAGGAAAAATAAATACATTTCAATATATTTATTTGAAAGAAGTAAATACAAATAAGTATTTCCAATTTTTTGCTGGTATCTTTGAAACAAATGCTGACGTTTAGAACATTTTTATTTCGAATGATTTTTTTTGTTATCGCAGCTCAGTTATGCAGTCTTAATGGAAAACATCTCTATTATAGTTTTGGAAGAAACATATTTTCAAGGACACTTATAAAGGAATATTACTAAAATGTTTTTATAGTGTGACTGTATAAAAAAGCTATTGCAAAGCAGATCTTTAAAAATGTGCTTAAATAACCTATATATTAGGGAGTACTCTCGATATTTTCATTTGTTTTTAGGGAAAAACTTTTTCCAATTCTATCCCATTTTTATCCTGAAAGTATGACTATCTAAAATGCATTATCTTTTGCGTTCACAGTGGAATGTTTAATTCTTGCTCCACCCATTTGCTTGTGTCACTTTTATCCCAGTCTCTCCCTACAAGTACGAAATAAGAAAACCTTTCATTTGCTCTTCTACACAATCAGATAATTTGTAATATTCCAGCTGCAGCCTGAGGGTCCGTACCAATTTTATCCCTTTTTGGCCTTAAAAGTACGAATAGAGAAATATATCGTTGTTGTTTGCGTCTACGCAGACAGTGCAGCCGGTGTATACAACACCGGTTTTCATGGTTCTATTTAGATGCTGTCGTTTGCTTGATACCATTTTTACCAATATATTTACATGTATGGATCGCTGTTGGTGATCGTTTACGATATCAAAATATTGGATACGATATCTTCAAAAATGTGCTCGAAATATTAGGAGTTATTATTTTCGATCCTTGCCAGGGAAAAAATACGATTTTTTCCCAATTTCGTACTTTTCCTACCAAGCTATAAGCTGTAGCTGAAATAATAGAATTATGTCTGTAATGGACTTTCACGCAATATAAACATATAGATACCACATATATGGTACCCATACAAAAATCGTTCCGTTTTTTTCCCCGAATTCAGTTGTAATGGGCTAGAAAGTGGAGGGTATCATATACTCGGCCCCGCCCGACTTTAGATTTCCTTATTATAAAGAGTGATTTTTTTGAGGTTAGGATTTTCATGCATTAGTATTTGACAGATCACGTGGGATTTCAGACATGGTGTCAAAGAGAAAGATGCTCAGTATGCTTTGACATTTCATCATGAATATACTTACTAACGAGCAACGCTTGCAAATCATTGAATTTTATTACCAAAATCAGTGTTCGGTTCGAAATTTTTTATCGACAAATTTTGTTCAGCGATGAGGCTCATTTCTGGTTGAATGGCTACGTAAATAAACAAAATTGCCGCATTTGGAATGAAGAGCAACCAGAAGCCGTTCAAGAACTGCCCATGCATCCCGAAATGCACTGTTTGGTGTGGTTTGTACGCTGGTGGAATCATTGGACCGTATTTTTTCAAAGATGCTGTTGGACGCAACGTTACGGTGAATGGCGATCGCTATCGTTCGATGCTAACAAACTTTTTGTTGCCAAAAATGGAAGAACTGAACTTGGTTGACATGTGGTTTCAACAAGATGGCGCTACATGCCACACAGCTCGCGATTCTATGGCCATTTTGAGGGAAAACTTCGGAGAACAATTCATCTCAAGAAATGGACCGGTAAGTTGGCCACCAAGATCATGCGATTTGACGCCTTTAGACTATTTTTTGTGGGGCTACGTCAAGTCTAAAGTCTACAGAAATAAGCCAGCAACTATTCCAGCTTTGGAAGACAACATTTCCGAAGAAATTCGGGCTATTCCGGCCGAAATGCTCGAAAAAGTTGCCCAAAATTGGACTTTCCGAATGGACCACCTAAGACGCAGCCGCGGTCAACATTTAAATGAAATTATCTTCAAAAAGTAAATGTCATGGACCAATCTAACGTTTCAAATAAAGAACCGATGAGATTTTGCAAATTTTATGCGTTTTTTTTAAAGCTCTTAAAAAATCACCCTTTATTAATGAAAAAGGACGTTTTATTTTAAAAGTAAGCATATGTGGTCATTATAAAAAATTTCATAATTTTCCTAATATGACACTGAATTTATACGTAAAGTGGACAGCCTATAATTTGCAACAGGCAACACTGTCGAATGTATTTAAGATTCAGCCCGGCCGATTTTAACGCCCTTTTACTAGATCAGTTTTAAATTAGGTAATCTCATTATTTTATTTCAATGCAAAGTTGTACACCTCTAAAAAAACAACCTACTATTAGGAGTTGCCAATCACTGAAAGAAAAATCGTTCGTTGCATCAACGAATTAGATTCGTTATTGCCATTTCGTTGCAGCAACGAAATATTACGTTCCCACAACAATTTGACACGTTGCTGCAACGATATGAACGTTTATGGTATGAAACCGATTTTCTGCAACAATTCAATATTCGTTGATGAAACGAAAATATTCTCTTTAATTTTTTACATAGGAAAACATTACTTAATACAAAAAATCTATAAATTTCTGATTGCAATTATTATTTTTATACAAATCCATATTATTTTGTCAAAATTTATTAAAGTTAATGGAGTTTGGAATGAAACACTTTGCCTCAAGAACTCATTCGTTGCAGCAACAATTTATTCGTTGGTGCAACAATCGGAGACACACAAATTATGTGTTTTTTAGAGTATGTTTTTGGGATGTATTCTATAGTAATTCTCATTCACGTTGTTGGAGTTCTGCCTTAAGTAGTTGAGCTGCTGTTGCGAATAATCACTTCGAAGTCCACTGCCGGTGGTCATCATGGAACTAAATTATCTATACTGAAAGAAGAAAGTTCGAGGCCGGGACGAATTTTGTTTTTGAAAATCAACTAACGTCGGCGTTCGTTGCTACAACGATAAGGTTTCGTTGCTGCAACGAAAATGTTTTTTTTAATGCCACGAATATTTTCGAAACCACATTGTTTCAGCACGGAAACCGCGCTGTTGTAGCAACGAAACAGAGTTGTTGCAGCAACGAATCAAAGTTTTTGCATCAATGAATTAGAGTTGTTGCAGCAATGAAACAGCATCGTTGCAGCAACGAAACAACATTGTTGCAGCAGCGAATCAGCATTGCAGCAACGAAAGAACATTCAGCATTGCTGCAGCATCGAAACAGTTGTTGCAGCATCGAACATATTCGTTGCAAACTATAATTTCCATTAAATCAAGATTCGTTGCATCAGCGAAACTTTGTTCGTAGCAGTAACGAACGACGACGTTGGTTGAAATTTAATGACGAAATTCGTTGCAGCAACGTACAATTTCGTTCCGGTTACGTTCGTTTTTCTTTCAGTGATGAAATATTGTATTTTTGACACCCTCCAATCTGCAGGTACTATTGTCGAACATTCTTTATGGTAAAATATTAAACTTTTCAGTATTAAAACCAACTTCTAGTAATTTAATGGCTCATAAACATTAGCCGCGACATTCTTTAACCAGCCCACAGTGCAGCGTCATTGTTCCATACAATAAATGGCGCACATTACAACAACAAAACGATTTCATTTTCCCGGTCTTAATCAAATGTGCCCTCTTTTTGTTTGATCCTTTACATAGTATTCATTGTTTTTTATGTAATTCCCTTCTTTTATGAAAATAACACTTCAAACATCTCCTGCAACTACTGCCACCCTGTTCCTCACAATGTTGGTGGTATTTTTCTATTGACGATATGCTGCCATCTCTGAAATGTTCTCATACCAAAACATTTTACGGGGATATGTTATACATTTCTTAGTGTAAAACATGTTATGATAAAAAAATATTTTAAACCAAAACTAGTATTTCAAAATATACACACAACCGCATCTAACATTCCAGACTCCCTGGTCGCTCATTATACCCTGTTCCCCACAACTTGGATGGTATTTAAAAAGTAAGGAACTTTTTACAAAACCACATTCCAAAGGAGACATATTTTTAAGAAAAACTCAATTTATATGAAATTATTTTGAAAATGTTTTCTTTCTTGCCGAAAAGGCACTAATACATAGCAGGGGAATATTTCGATGGTCACAGCTTTCTAGAATTATGTTAGCCTGACTATAGCACCACTATTCCATCGGGCATGTCTCGTGTAGACTCACTCTCCGGCACCTTGAAAGTTCCTTCAAGTAGAAGAGTCTTTTTTAAATTATACAAAATTTTAAAATGTACCTCCAAATATTATGTTTTCCTGTACCTTTAAATATTCTCCATAGCTGACGTAAGTCTACCTGTGTTGACTCATCTCACGATTGTCAATTACTCGTTTCCAAGAGAGGAATTGGTTGAGAGGACAAATGTGAATTCCTCTTGGCCCAATCTGAAAAATATATTTCACCAAGGGAAAACTATATTTAAGTCATAACTATTTCAAAAATATTCGAAAATGCATCAATCTTGTGGATTATAATACAATTCATTTATTCCGCCCACAACCTGTTCCCCTCACCATGAGTGACAAAGTAAAGAATTTTTAGAAAATCACTTCACAAAGGAAAACATTTTTTGTTTTTACAACTTCAATCTATTTGATGTTATTTGTAAACTGTCATCTCTTTTTTCCAAATCTAAGACTGGGTTATATTTTATAGTCATAAAATTCTAGAATTATGTTACCCTGAATTGTTGAACATACATATTTATCACTATTCAGTCGAGTATGTCTCGTTTATTATCCAGTTCCTTAAAGATGTCTTCACATATAAGAGTACTTTTTAACAAAACATTTATACTTAGTATATGGAATCCTGTTTATTTGCTGAACCGCGTCATGTCAAATATATTACATTAAACAGAAACTTGTGATATATCACCTGGGAAGCACCTGGGAATTACACTATAAATTGCGATAAATTTTCCTTTTAAAAAGTTATAAGGAATTAAAGTTATAAACCAATTATAACAAGTAAGGAAAGGCTAAAGTCGGACGGAGTCGAGATATCGGTGATTTTCAATACCAAATTATTGTTGAACTCGACAACACCTACAAGAACAAGTTAGGAAAGGCTAAAGTCGGGCGGGGACGACTATATGTTATCCTCCACTTTCTACCCCATTATTACGGGTACTATATTAAAATCCGCTGTGAACGACCTACTTTCACAATGTATGTTTCCATCTATATATAAATAAAAGTGTTGCGTTACTGACTGACATATCATTGACCAGCCCCCAAACCAAAAAGCTGAAGTCGGGGTTATGAAATTTTCAGGGTACTTCCCAAATATGACGTAGACGTCGACTAAGAAAAGGGTTTTACGATTTTTAGGGGGTAAAATGGGGCAAAAAGGGATAAAAATCCTGACTAAAGGGCAGTAGCTAGAAACATGAAATTCGGTGTGTTCCTTGCAATGACCATGCACGAGCTACAAAAGTGGATTTTTCGAAATTTGTACTTTGAAGGGAGGAAAGATACAAAAAGGGATAAAATAGTACCAATTTAAGTATTGCAGCTATATTCGTGAAAATCGGTATCTACATTACTCTGACAACGTAGACTCAATATAAATGGATGTTTCTAAGTTTGTACTTATAAGGGGTTAGCGTGACCAAAAGGGATAAAAATGGTACCAAAATAAGAATTACAGCTACAATCGTGAAATTCGGTATGTAAATTCCTCTGACGCATTAAAATTGGATTTTTCAAAATTTTTACTTTTAAGGGTGCGAGGGATAAAAATGGTACTAATTTAAGTATTGCAGCTATAGTCGCGAAATTTGGTGTGTAAATTCCTTTGACAATGTAGAAGCGTAAATCGTAATGAATTTTTCGAAATGTGTACTTATAAAGGGTGAGCGGGATAAAAATAGTACCAACATAAATAGTGCAGCTATAGTCGCGAAATTTGGTGTGTAAATTCCTTTGACAACGTAAAAGCGCAAATCTAAACGTTTACTTTTTGGCAAAGAGGTGCAAAAAGTTATAAAGTGGCTGCACCTAGAAACATGTGGTCGAGGATATAAAAGGCTCTGCGGCTGTAATTTTTTGTTCAAAACTGGGTAGAAAATGATAGAAATTATACATACGAGGGAAGTTCAGCTAAAATAGTCCACATCGACAAGGACATTCCTTTGACTGTATATGAGTGCTATCTAATAGATGGTTTCCAAATTACTATTTTAAACTTATCTATATCCACCAAAAGATAATCAAATAAAAACAGAGATGGATAAAACTAATAACAAATAGCAGACTTTTTCGCATGCGAAGCAGCGGGTACTGCTAGTGTGATATATATCGTGTTCTGCAAAATTAGATCAGAACGTGTAAAGGTATGTGTCTGAGAGAAAAAAGTTAAATCGGGAAGGATATATGTTTGAGGATTATATTAGAACCTGAACCTTTTTGAACTGTCGCACTTGTATATTACTTAAAAATATTAAAATTTTGTAATTAGTTATACATTTTTGAAGGTATCTCAGAAACAAAAAATACTTCAAATTGCTTGTTTAGCGTTAAAGTAAAGTAAAATTTGAATAACAAAAAAAAGTAAGAGGGAAGCTTGAAATGTTTTTTTAATGGTACACTAATACAGGTGCCGGCATGAAGGAAACAAGTAGCACTTATACCGTTATCATAGGGTGTGAATTTTTCAAAATAATTTTTGAAAATTTGTATCCTTTGGAACTTTATATTCCCATGTAGTAGCAACAGGATGAGGAAATAAAAAACTGATAGTGTCAATTAACTCCATTTTGCCCATAGTTTTATACGTATACCATATGAGGTTCAAGTGTAACGACTTGTTTTTGAATTGTCGTACGGTGTAATAATTCAATATGTAATCTAAAAGTAACTATAAAGCAGTAATATTTAAAAATTTGCTCTAAATATTAGGGTATTTTCGTCCTCAAGGAAAAAAATGGGCCGAATTCGCCAAATTGTTATTTAATGATTTCTATCCTTTTTTTATTATAAAAAAAGTAAGGAAAGACTAAAGTCTGACGGGGCCGACTGTATGATACCCTACACCACTCCCTGCGTATATTACTAAACCCAGGTGTTTTGTGGGGGCGATAAATTATACAATATACTTTAGTCAAATTTAACGAATATGGCAAAATTGATTGGCTGTAATAAGTCGAATGAATAATGCGGTGGCAATAATATTGAAAATTGGTGGGACAGTTGTATTTGGAAACATTGAGCCATATCGTCCAATTTTCCGTTAGGTATTCCGAGAGTAAATATAATATGACCTGGAAAATTTGACCAATATCCAATGACAAATGCAGATTTTACAGCGGTAATAGGATAAATTGGATGGACATTTGTAACATAACAACACTTGGTTGTACCATAATATTGGCCTATATATGTAGTTCCCTTTAGGCATTCGTAGTGCAAATGAGTCATGATCTGCAAAATTGTATAAAGATCCGATGAAAGATCTGGAACGGCAGTAGTGTAAAATGGGGCCATTTGTACTGGGGATATACCTAAATATGGACCCATATACTTTCATAGTAGGTATTTCTAGTTGAAATAGAACATGATCTGCAAAATTTGATCAACTTCTGATTTAAAATGTGGGTTCTGTGAGGAAATAGTAAACAATTTTGTATGGACGCTACATTAGAAAGTGGATCCATATAGATCACTTTCAAAGTAGGTATTCTACGTTGAAATATAATATGATCTGCAAAATATTATCAAGATCCAATATAAGATGTGGGTTCTAGAGCGATACTAGTGTAAACTGGGGGTCCATATGTATGGGGGCTATAACAAAACATGGACCTATATAGCTGGCTTTCAAAGTAGGTGTTTCTAGTCTAAATGTAATACGGTGTGGGACATTTGATCAAGATCTGATGTAAATTGTGAATTTTTGAGCAGAAAATGTGTAATTCGGATGTACATTTGTATGGGGGCTATATCAAAACATGGACCCATGTAGTCCATTTTTATGTTAGCTGTTTCCAGTTCAAATATAAAATGATCGTGAATATTTTATCAATATTCAATGTTTAATGTGTATTCTAGAGGAGTAATGGGGTAAATTGGATTGATATATGTATGGTGGCTATATATGAATCTGAAGTGATTTCCTCCATTTGGGCTAAAAAAGTTACTTCTTCAAAATTTCATGACAATCGGTCTACAATTGTGACCTGTAGAGTGTGAACTAGCTTTAGATCGATTCAGCTGCTGATTCTAAAGGTGGGTCTAGCTCGATTATGCAAAAATTTGGCGGAACACTAACTTATAATACCCTATTCCACGAAGTGGTGTAGGGTATAAAAACAATACGTAAATAAACACAAAAAGTGGGTCGGTCAGCAGGCATTCTCGTAAAAATTCACTGATGTCAATTTAAAAATTCTCAATCTTCAAAAAAATACACAAAAATTAAGAAAACCCTCTTAAAAAACAAATGTTTTAAGGCTATTAAATATTCGGATTCAATATCTGTCTAGCGATATTTCCAATTTAAACAAAGTCGTTTAAAATCCAACATGTTGCCCTGTCTTCTTATTTTATATTGCTGCATTCCCTGAAAACAAAAACTACTCGAAGTAACTGAGGGTGGAATCTTGTTGACCTGTGTTATTATTCCCTGAAAGCATTTGTTATGCTCGAAGTAACTGAGGGTGGGTATGCCATTTGTAAAAAGTTTGCATCTTCCTTTTTTATATGTGTTATGTTTCCCTGGGTCTTTGCGCATTCTTATCACTAACAAAAAGTTTGTAGAATACTTTTACTGCGACTTTCGCTCTCAAATGGTTTCCTTATGCGGATATAGATTGATATTGTATCATAGGGAATATTTGTTGTGACAAGTTTTTCTCTCTCTTTTCACAAATGGTTCCTTGAAATCTTAGACGCAGAAACTCTCATTGTGTGGTATCAAAAGTCAGAACTTGCGATAACAATTTATTACATATTTCCATTCCTCGTTCCCAATTTTATGTTATCCTAAGCCTTTAAACGTTCTCTATCACTGACGTAAGGCTACAATTTTCTTCTTATCAATTTCGAAAAGTCTCAGTGGAACAAGCAGGAATGTGAATCACAATCACTAGTTTTTTATGCAACACCCATTTAAAAACATATTCCAAAGAGCGACCTTGTTGTTAGTGCAATACAAGACCTTACATTGCTGCCGAGATAAAATCCAAACACAATACCTCTCGTTTTTAGTACCCTTTTGACAAATATGTTATCACACGTCATAACCTGTGATGGGAAAACATCACAGCAATTTCGCAATGAAAATTTGTTGTTACATTTTGCCAGTATTTCTCTCTATCATCTCCATTTCTCGTTCTCAACGTTATGATACCCTGAACCTTCAAACATTCTCTATCACTGATGTAACGCTACATGCGTTAAACCATTTACTGCTCTTCAATTGCCACGATTTCTGCAGTAAGCTGGTACTGTTTCAATGGAACCTGAGGGAATGCGAATTTATACTGTTGTAATTTGAAAAAATATATTTTCCACGAATATACATACTATCACCGGTATTATTGAATTAATGCACCAACCATATCTATAATATTAGCATTACGATGGAAAACTTTTTTGTAGTCGATTGAGAACATTATGATAATGTTAGCATTCTTCTTTTAACATGCCCACTATTTCACATTACCGGCACTATGACACCCTAACCAGGAACATATTGTAAATAGTAGTTATAAGTGTTAGTGATAAGTGTTAATTTAAGTTTTATATATAAAAAAAATGATGAGTAATTCCCTTTTTAGTAATTCGTATTTTGGGGGAAATTTTTTGATATATTATAGATTTAGTATAAGTGACATGTATGTATAACTACAACATATAAACGTTAGAATATATAGTACTAGAAAAATACTTTAAGTATGTTAGTAATAATGTAAGAATGACTAATGTTAGCTCTTAAGCGCATTTAAATATTGTATTAAGGACATCGAATTCAATAAAGCAAGTACCTAACCAGGAACAAGAGGAAATGAGAATTCAGTGGACTTAAAAGAATATTCTTAATAAGGGAGTGAAACTCTTTGACAAAATATTCCAAAAACGGTAATATTATGACTTAAATCAAAGCATTTTCTTCGACTTGATGTTGCTTCAAATCTGTTATCACATATCCCAACTTATGATGAAAATGAACATTTTTTGTTATCACTTTCCCCGTATTTCCTCTATTATCATAATTTCTCATCCTCGATATTATGATTGCCTGATCATTTAAACATTCTCTATGGCCGACATACATGTACTGAATTATCTCCTGCTCTTCAATTCCCCCCAGTTTCAAAACTAAGCTCATATTGTTTAATTTGAACAAGCGGGAATGCGAATTTTTAATGTTGTGATTTGAAAAATATATTTTCCCAGAACACTATATGTGAGGAAGCATTGAAAAAATACATCAACCATAGCGATACTATTAGAAGTACAATGAAAGATTTTTTGTAGTGGACTGCGAACAGTGACAATAACAATGTTCAGTCAATCCGATTGCTTCAAACAATTTCTTATACATTTTCCAGAAGTTCTTCTATATAGCCACTACTACACGTTGGCAACATTATTCCACCCTGTTATTTCGAACAATCTCTGTCACTAACGTAATGCAACCTGCCGTGAATCCTGCAATTCACTCACGTTTCGAAAAGGAATTTGGTTCTCCATTGGACTAAAAAGGACACAACATAATAAATGATGGAATCTCTAAGACAAAATATTCAAAAAGGGGCAATGTTATTATTGCAATACAGAAAGAAAGGTTTTTGTATACTTACACATCCAAACTTGTGACGAAAATATATAACAGACTTTCATCTTCTAAACATATCACTACGTTATCACATTCCCAGCATTTCCTCTATCATTGTCCTCAACATTATGATATCCTGAGCCTTTAACAATTCTCTATCGCTGGCATACATGTATTGAATTATTTTCCTACTCTTCAATTCCCTCGGTTTCCAAAGTGAGCTGATAATGTTTCACTGGAACAAGCGGGAATGCGAATTTCTAATGTTGTGATTTGAAAAATATATTTTCGCAGAACACAATATGAATCAATAGGAATCATTGAAAAAAAAATAAATCAACCATAGCGATAATATAAGAAGTAGAATGAGAGATTTTTTTGTAGTGGACCGCGAACAGTGACAATAGCAATGTTCCCATTCAGTCAATCCGATTGCTTCAATCAATTTCTTATACATTTTCCAGAAGTTCTTCTATCATAGCCACTACTACACGTTGGCAACTTTATTCCACCCTGTTCTTCCGAACAATCTCTGTCACTAACGTAAGACAACCTGCCGTGAATCATATCCTACTCTTTACTTCTCTCTAACACACATTAAGAGGAAATGAGAATCTCCTTTGGACCAAAAGGAACACAACATAAAAATACTTCCTCTCTCTGTGAGGGACAAAATATTCCAAAATGCTATAATATTATGAGCTCAGTAAAGGAATTGTTTTTTTTATATTTGACTTTGGCACATCCGAACAATCTTTCATCTTCTAAATATATCGCCATGAAGCATTACCTCATGCTAAACATTATGCCACCCTGTTCCTTTGAACATTCTCTGTCACTAACATAAGACAACCTGCCCTTAGTCATATCCTGTTTTTCACTTCTTACGTTAACAAAGCAAGATAGTTCGATGGAACCACAGGAAATGAGAATCTCTATTGGACCAAAAAACACAGCGTAATAAGTGGGGGAGACTCTTTGACAATACAGGAAGATGTATTGTATTAAACTTGACGTTGCTCCTTTTCGGCAAATGTGTTAACTATCACAAGTCCAAAATTGTGATGAAACTATATAAGAGCCTTTCATCTTCTAACCATATCGCCATGAACATTTTTTTGTTTTCAACTTCCCAGCATTTCCTCATCCTCAACATTATGATAGCCTAATCTTTTAAACATTTTCTATCGCTGACATACATGTACTGAATTATCTCTCTTGAATGGAGCAAGAGGGATTGCTAATTTCTAATGTTTTCAATTTGAAAAAATATATTTTCCCTCTCTCAAAAGGACGAGGGTTCCATGCAACAAGAGGAAATGAGATCTGCGTTAGACCACAACATAATAACGGAGGAGAACTCTTTGAAAAATATTCCAAGCGCGACGAACTTTTGATTGCAAGGCATTTTTTGTACTCGACTTTGTGTTGCTCCTGTTCGGCAAATGTGTTATCACACATCCTAACTTGTGATGAAAATATGTAACAGCCTTTCATCTTATAAATATACCGCCATGAAAATTTGTTGTTATCACATTCCCGACATTTCCTCTGTCATCGTCAATCCTCGTCCTCAATATTATGATAGCCTGAGCCTTTAAACATTCTCTATCGCTGACATACATGTACTGAATTATCTCTTTACCTTCAATTTCCCGAAACAAGAGGGAATGCGAGTTTCTAATGTTATATTTTCCCGCAACATAATATATTACGGAAAAACTATCATATGTATCATGGAAAAATACACCAGCCACATCGAATATATTAGGATGAAAATAAAAGGCTTTTTTAAAGTCTTTTGAGAACAATATGATGATGTTACCATTCAGTCAACCCTAGTACTTATAACAAATTGTTATACATTTTCAGCATTTTTTACGATACCCACTATTACACATTGCCAACAATATACCACCCTGTTCCTTTAAACATTATCTGTCACTCACATAAGGCAACCTGACTTTCACTTCTCTCTATTCCAAAAAGAAGATGGTTCAATTGAAGAGAAAGATATGAGCATCTCAATTGGACCACAATATAAAAAGTTAGGGAAATATACACCAGCCACAGCGGCAATATTTGGATTACAATGGAAGATTTTGTTGTAGGCGATTTAGAACATTATGATAATGTTACCATGCAGTCAACCCAAATGCTTGGAACCATTTTTATACATTTATTTTATCATATCCACTATTACACATTGCCGACATCATACCACCCTGTTCCTTTAAACATTATCTATCACTAACATAAGGCAACCTGCCGTGAATCCTGCTTTTCACTTCTCACTTTTCCAAAGGAAAATGGTTCTCTATGGGATAAAAGCACCACAACATAATAAGTGAGGGAAACTCTAAGACAAAATATTCCAAAAGCGGTAATATTATGATTACAATACAAGAAAGTTTTTTTACTTACACATCCAAACTTGTGATGAAAATATATAAAAACTTTTCATATTCGAAATATATCGCAATGAATATTTTTGTTATCACATTCACGACATTTTCTCTATCATCGTCATTGCTCGTCCTCAACATTATGATAGCCTGAGCCTTTAAACATTCTCTATCGAGAACGATGTTACCATTCTTCGTTTATCATACCCACTATTACACGTTACCAGTATTATGACACCCTGATCCATTAAATATTCTATGTCACTACGTAACGCAACCTGCCGTAAGTCATATCCTGTTTTTCACTTCTCGCGTTTCCAAAGGAAGATTGGACGATGGAACCAGGGGAAATGAGAATCTTCATTGGACTAAGAAGAACCACAACATAATAAATACTCTTTGACAATGACATACATTCCAAAACGCGACAATATTATGATTCAAATGAAAGCATTTTTTTCGACTCGATGTGGCTCCTTTTCGGCGAATCTGTTATCACACATTCAAACTTGTGATGAAAATATACAACAGCCTTTCATACTCTGGACATATCGCTATTGAGCTTTTTTGTTATCATATTCACAGCATTTTCTCTATCATCGTCATACCTCGCTCTCAGCATTATGATAGCCTGAACCTGTAAACATTCTCTATCGCTGACATACATGTACTGAATTATCTGTCCTGTTCTTCAATTCCCCCGGTTTCGAAAGTGAGCTGATATTGTTTCAATGGAGCAAGAGGTATAGCTAATTTCTAATGTTTTCAATTTGAAAAAATATATTTTCCATCTCTCAAAAGGACGAAGGTTCGATGCAACAAGAGGAAATGATATCTGCGTTAGACCACAACATAATAACGGAGGAGAACTCTTTGAAAAATATTCCAAGCGCGACGAACTATTATGATTGAAAGGCACTTTCTGTATTCGACTTTATGTTGCTCCTTTTCGGCAAATGTGTTATCACACATCCTAACTTGTGATGAAAATATATAACAGCCTTTCATCTTATAAATATAGCGCCATGAAAATTTGTTGTTATCACATTCCCGGCATTTCCTCTGTCATCGTCAATCCTCGTCCTCAATATTATGATAGCCTGAGCCTTTAAACATTCTCTATAGCTGACATACATGTACTGAATTATCTCTTTCTCTTCAATTTCCCGAAACAAGAGGGAATGCGAGTTTCTAATGTTATATTTTCCCGCAACATAATATATTACGGAAAAACTATCATATGTATTATTGAAAAATACACCAGCCACATCGAATATATTAGGATAAAAATGGAAGGTTTTTTTGAAGTCGATTTAGAACAATATGATGATGTTACCATTCAGTCAACCCTAATACTTATAACAAATTTTTATACATTTTCAGCATTTTTTTACCATACCCACTATTACACATTGCCAACAATATACCACCCTGTTCCTTTAAACATTATCTGTAACTCACAGATAAGGCAACCTGCCTTTCACTTCTCTCGATTCCAAAAAGAGATGGTTCAATTGAAGAGAAAGAAATGAGAATCTCAATTGAACCACAATATAAAAAGTTAGGGAAAAATACACCAGCCACAGCGGCAATATTAGGATTACAATGGAAGATTTTTTTGTAGGCGATTTAGAACATTACGATACTGTTACCATGCAGTCAACCCAAATGCTTGGAACCATTTTTATACATTTATTTTATCATATCCACTATTACACATCATACCACCCTGTTCCTTTAAACTTTATCTATCACTAACATAAGGCAACCTGCCGTGAATGCTGCTTTTCATTTCTCACTTTCCAAAGGAAAATGGTTCTCTATTGGGATAAAAGGACCACAACATAATATGTGAAGGAAACTCTAAGACAAAATATTCCAAAAGCGGTAATATTATGATTACAATACAAGAAAGTTTTTTTACTTACACATCCAAACTTGTGATGAAAATATATAATAACTTTTCATATTCGAAATATATCGCCATGATTTTTTTGTTATCACATTCACAGCATTTTATCTATCATCGTCATTCCTCGTCCTCAACATTATGATAGCCTGGACCTTTAAACATTCCCTATCGCTGACATACATGTATTGAATTATCTCCTGCTCTTAAATTACCCCCAGAACAATAGGGAATGCAATTTTCTTGTGTTATATTCTCCCACAACATAATATATTATGGAAAAACTATCACTAGTATCATTGAAAAAATACATCAACCAAAGCGATAATATTAGAGATTGAGAACATTATGATAATGTTACCATTCTTATTTTATCAAACCCAATATTTTACATATTGTCAACATTATACCTCCCTGTTCCTTTAAATATTCTATGGCACTAATTTAAGGCAACCTGCCGTGAATCCTGCATTTCACTTCACACGTTTCGAAAAAGAATTTGGTTCCTCATTGGACTAAAAAGGACCACAACATAATAAGCGAGGGAAACTCTAAGACAACATATTCAAAAAACGGCAATATTATGATTGCAATACAGGATTTTTTTTGTATACTTACACATCCAAACTTGTGATGAAAATATATAACAGACTTTCATCTTCTTAACATATCGCTACGGAGCTTTTTTGATATCACATTCCTAGCATTTCCTCTATCATCGTCATTCCTCGTCCTCAACATTATGACAGCCTGGACCTTTAAACATTCCCTATCGCTGACATACATGTACGGAATTATCTCCTGCTCTTAAATTACCCCCAGAACAATAGGGTATGCGAATTTCTAATGTTATATTCTCACACAACATAATATATTATGGAAAAACTATCACCAGTATCATTAAAACAATACATCAACCAAAGCGGTAATATTAGGATTATAATAGAAGGCTTTTTTGAAGTCGATGGAGAACATTATGATAATGTTACCATTCTTCGTTTATCATACCCACTATTACACGTTACCAGTATTATGACACCCTGATCCTTTAAATATTCTATGTCACTACGTAACGCAACCTGCCGTAAGTCATATCCTGTTTTTCACTTCTCGCGTTTTCAAAGGAAGATGGTACGATGGAACCAGGGGAAATGAGAATCTTCATTGGACTAAGAAGAACCACAACATAATAAATGAGGATACTCTTTGACAATATATTCCAAAACCCAACAATATTATGATTCAAATGAAAGCATTTTTTCGACTTGATGTTGCTCCTTTTCGGCGAATCTGTTATCACACATTCAAACTTGTGATGAAAATATACAACAGCCTTTCATACTCTGGACATATCGCTATTGAGCTTTTTTGTTATCATATTCACAGCATTTTCTCTATCATCGTCATACCTCGCTCTCAGCATTATGATAGCCTGAACCTGTAAACATTCTCTATCGCTGACATACATGTACTGAATTATCTGTCCTGTTCTTCAATTCCCCCGGTTTCGAAAGTGAGCTGATATTGTTTCAATGGAGCAAGAGGTATAGCTAATTTCTAATGTTTTCAATTTGAAAAAATATATTTTCCATCTCTCAAAAGGACGAAGGTTCGATGCAACAAGAGGAAATGATATCTGCGTTAGACCACAACATAATAACGGAGGAGAACTCTTTGAAAAATATTCCAAGCGCGACGAACTATTATGATTGAAAGGCACTTTCTGTATTCGACTTTATGTTGCTCCGTAAGTCATATCCTGTTTTTCACTTCTCGCGTTTTCAAAGGAAGATGGTACGATGGAACCAGGGGAAATGAGAATCTTCATTGGACTAAGAAGAACCACAACATAATAAATGAGGATACTCTTTGACAATATATTCCAAAACCCAACAATATTATGATTCAAATGAAAGCATTTTTTCGACTTGATGTTGCTCCTTTTCGGCAAATCTGTTATCACACATCTAAACTTGTGATGAAAATATACAACAGCCTTTCATACTCTAGACATATCGCTATTGAGCTTTTTTGTTATCATATTCACAGCATTTTCTCTATCATCGTCATACCTCGCTCTCAGCATTATGATAGCCTGAACCTTTAAACATTCTCTATCGCTGACATACATGTACTGAATTATCTCCTGCACTTCAATTTCCCAGGTGGCAATACTAAGCTCACATTGTTTCACTGGAACAAGCTGGAATGCGACTTTCTAATGTTGTGATTTGAAAAATATATTTTCCCAGAACACAATATATGAGGTATCATTGAACCCGATTGCTTCGAACAATTTGTTATACATTTTCAGCATTTCTTTTTCATACCCACTATTAAACGTTGCCAACATTATGCCACCCTGATCCTTCAAACATTATCTGTCACTAACGTAAGGCAACCTACATATAATGGTCATGACATCTCACGCTTTTAAAAGGATTGAATGTAAGACTGAATTGAATTCAATAAAACACAATTTGTTTCCAAAAACCAAGAGGAATTGAGAATCTCCATTGGGCTAAAGGAATCACAAAATAATAAGTGCAGGAAACTCTTTGACAAAAAGCTACGAATTATTATGATTGCAATAACCGATTGTTTTGTATTCGACTTGATGTTGCTCCTTTTCGACAACAACATCCTTTCAGCTTCTAAAAATGTTTGTTATCGCTTTCCCACCTAGCTTTCATACCTTGTCTTCAACATTATGATAGCCTGGTCCTCTAAACATTCTCTGTCGCTGTCATACATTTACTGAATTATTTCTCCTACTCTTCAATGCCCTCGGTTTCCAAAGTAAGCTGATATTGTTTCACTGGAACAAGCGGGAATGCGTTTCTATTTCTAATGTTGTGATTTGAAAAATATATTTTCCCAGAACACAATATATGAGGAATCAGAACACAATAATGAGGAAATACATCAGCCATAGCGATAATATTAGGAGTGCAATGTATCACTTTTTTGTAGTCGATTGTGAACAATGACAATGACTATGTTCCCATTCATTCATCCCGATTGCTTCGTAAAATTTGTTATACATTTTTCAGCATTTCTCTTATCATACCCACTATTACACATTGTCATCATTATGCCACCCTGATCCTTCAAACAATATCTGTCACTAACGTCAGGCAACCTACAGTGAATCTATATATATAAAAGAGTTGCGTTACTGACTGACTGACTGACTGACTGACTGACTGACTGACTGACTGACTGACTGACTGACTGACTGACTGACTGACTTATCATTGACCAGCCCCCAGACCAAACGGCTGAAGCCAGGGTCATTAAATTTTCAGGGTAGTTCCCAAATATGACGTAGACGTCGACTAAGAATGGGTTTTACGAAATTCGTACTTTTAGGGGATAAAATGGCCCAAAAAGGGATAAACATCGAATCTTCGTACTGACTAAACAGCAGTAGCCATAAACATGAAATTCGGTGAGTTCCTTGCAATGACCATGCAGACGAGCTAAAAATAGGGATTTTTCGAAATTTGTACTTTTAAGGGACGAGCGGGACAAAAAGGGATAAAAATGGTACCAACTAAAGTATTACAGCTAGAAACGTGAATTTTGGTATGTAAATTCCTCTGACCATATAGAATCGAAGTAAAATTGTATTTTTCGAAATTTGTACTTTTAAGGGACGAGCGGGACAAAAAGGGATAAAAATGGTACCAACTAAAGTATTACAGCTAGAAACGTGAATTTTGTTATGTAAATTCCTCTGACCATATAGAAACGAAGTAAAATTGGATTTTTCGAAATTTGTACTTTTAAGGGACGAGCGGGACAAAAAGGGATAAAAATGGTACCAACTAAAGTATTACAGCTAGAAACGTGAAATTTGGTATGTAAATTCCCCTGACCATATAGAAACGAAGTAAAATTGGATTTTTCGAAATTTGTAATTTTAAGGGACGAGCGGGACAAAAAGGGATAAAAATGGTACCAACTAAAGTATTACAGCTAGAAACGTGAATTTTGGTATGTAAATTCCTCTGACCATATAGAAACGAAGTAAAATTGGATTTTTCGAAATTAGTACTTTTAGGGGACGAGCGGGACAAAAAGGGATAAAAATGGTACCAACTAAAGTATTACAGCTAGAAACGTGAAATTTGGTATGTAAATTCCTCTGACCATATAGAAACGAAGTAAAATTGGATTTTTCGAAATTTGTACTTTTAAGGGACGAGCGGGACAAAAAGGGATAAAAATGGTACCAACTAAAGTATTACAGCCAGAAACGTGAAATTTGGTATGTAAATTCCTCTGACCATATAGAAACGAAGTAAAATTGGATTTTTCGAAATTTGTACTTTTAAGGGACGAGCGGGACAAAAAGGGATAAAAATGGTACCAACTAAAGTATTACAGCTAGAAACGTGAAATTTGGTATGTAAATTCCTCTGACCATATAGAAACGAAGTAAAGTACTTTTAAGGGACGAGCAGGACAAAAAGGGATAAAAATGGTACCAACTAAAGTATTACAGCTAGAAACGTGAAATTTGGTATGTAAATTCCTCTGACCATATAGAAACGAAGTAAAATTGGATTTTTCGAAATTTGTACTTTTAAGGGACGAGCGGGACAAAAAGGGATAAAAATGGTACCAACTAAAGTATTACAGCTAGAAACGTGAAATTTGGTATGTAAATTCCCCTGACCATATAGAAACGAAGTAAAATTGGATTTTTCGAAATTTGTACTTTTAAGGGACGAGCGGGACAAAAAGGGATAAAAATGGTACCAACTAAAGTATTACAGCCAGAAACGTGAAATTTGGTATGTAAATTCCTCTGACCATGTAGAAGCGCAGTATAATTGAATTGTTGGAAATTTGTACTTTTAAGGAGCAAGCGGGACAAAAAGGGATAAAAATGGTACCAACTAAAGTATTACAGCTAGAATCGTGAAATTTGGTATGTAAATTCCTCTGACGATACAGAAACGAAGTAAAATTGGATTTTTCGACATTTGTACTTTTAAGGGAAGAGCGGGATAAACATGGTACCAACTAAAGTATTACAGATAGAATCGTGAAATGTGGTATGTAAATTCCTCTCACCATATAGAAACGAAGTAAAAATAGATTTTTTCGAAACTTTTACTTTTAAGGGGCAAGCGGGACAAAAAGGGATAAAAATGGTACCAACTAAAGTATTACAGCTAGAATCGTGAAATTTGGTATGTAAATTCCTCTGACCATATAGAAACGAAGTAAAATTGGATTTTTCGAAATTTGTACTTTTAAGGGGCAAGCGGGACAAGAAGGGATAAAAATGGTACCAACTAAAGTATTACAGCTAGAATCGTGAAATTTGGTATGTAAATTCCTCTGACCATATGGAAACGGAGTAAAATTGGATTTTTCGAAATTTGTACTTTTAAAGGGCAAGCGGGACAAAAAGGGATAAAAATGGGACTAACTAAAGTATTGCAGATAGAATCGTGAAATGTGGTATGTAAATTCCTCTCACCATATAGAAACGGAGTAAAAATAGATTTTTTCGAAATTTGTATTTTTAGGGGGTGAGAGGACAAAATGGGATAAAAATGGTACCAACTAAAGTATTACAGCTAGAATCGTGAAATTTGATATGTAAATTCCTCTGACCATGTAGAAGCGCAGTATAATTGAATTGTTCGAAATTTGTACTTTTTAGGGGGTAGGCAGGACAAAAAGGGGTCCAATTTAAGAATTGCAGCTATAGTCGGGAAATTTGGAGTGTAAACTGTGTGTAAAGCGCAATCTAAAGGATTTTTTTGACATTTTCTTATAGGGGTGAGCAACAAGGGATAAAAGTAGTACCTACTAAAGTATTGGAGCTATAGTCGTGAAATGTGGTGTGTAAATTCCTCTGACAACGAGAATCGCAAATCTTAACGAATTTTTCTAATTCTGTACTTATAAACAATGAGCGGTATAAAAATAGTACCAACTAAAATATTTCAGCTATAGTCGTGAAATTTAGTGTGTAAATTTCTCTGACCATATAGAAGCGCAGTAGTTTGATTTTTGGAAATTTGTACTTTTAAGGGGTGCGCGGGACGAAAAGGGATAAAAATGGCGTTCAATCATTTAATTACGTAAGCGCGGAACATAAATGGATATTTCAAAATTTGTACTTAAAAGGGGGGATACGGCACAACAAGGAATAAATGTGTTACCAAATAAAGTACATATTTTTAGGTGAAGCAAAAACACATTTTACCTATAGTGATTTTTCAAAATGTGTACTTTTTGGGAAAGAAGTGCTAAATGTTATAAACTGGCTGGCTGAATCTAGAAACATGAGATCGAGGATATAAATGGTTGTAATATTTTGTTCAAAACTTGGTGGAAATTATACAAACGAAGTAGTTCAGCTAAAATAGTGTATATCGACAAGCACATTCCTTTGACTGTGTGTGAGTGCTAGCTAATAGGAGGTTTCCAAATTACTATTTTAGATTTATCTATATCCACCAAAAGAAAATTAAATAAATACTATCCAAAAACAAAGACGGATAAAATTAACAAATAACTGGCTTTTTCGCGTGCGAAGCAGCGGGTACTGCTAGTCATACATATAATGGTCATGACATCTCACGTTTTTAAAAAGATGATGGTTCGATGGAACAAGAAGAATTGTGTAAGGCTGAATTGAATTCAATAAACCCCAATTTTTTTCCAAAAAAAAACGAGGGGAAATGAGAATCTCCATTGGACTAAAGGAATCACAAAATAGTAAGTGAAGGAAACTCTTCGGCAAAATATTCCCAAAAGCGACGAAGCATTATGATTGCAATAAAGGTTTTTATTGTATTCGGCTTGATGTTGCTCCTTTTCGGCAAAACGTCCTTTCATCTCCTAAAAATGTTGGTTATCGCTTTGCTTTCCCACCTAGCTTTCAGACCTCGTCCTCAACATTATGATAGCCTGAGCCTTTAAACATTCCCTATCGCTGACATACATGTACTGAATTATCTCTTGCTCTTCAGTTCCCTCGGGTTTCAAAAGTGGGTTCATATTGTTGCAATGGAACAAGAGGGAGTGCTAATTTATAATGTTTTATATTTCCACCACATGAGGAAAAACTATCACAGATATCATTGGAAAAATACACCAACAATAGCGACAACATTAGGATTACAATTAAATTATTGAGATCATATTAAATTGCGAACATTATGATAATAAGGCTGTTTTTCTGTAAGACTGGATAACTAAGCTGCGATAAGAAAAACATAAATAAAAAGTTAAAATTTCCCTCAAAATAAAAATTTATTTTTTTAAAATTATCGCCAACAGCAATATAAATGTGTGTATGAAAACAAATTTTGACAAAAAAAAATATTTTATAATTAATCGGTGTAAGTCAAATTTATGGTTATCGAGGCTAAGTCCAAAAAAGTCAACACAAACAATTTTTTTTTTGAAAAATTGTTATGATACAAATATTTATCTTGTAGTTGGCGACAATGTAAAAAAATATTCTTTTTTAGTTTGAGCAAAAAATTCAAGTTTTATTAACGTTTTTGTTATCGCAGCTTGTTATCCCGGCTTAATGTTCTCGTACGGTCAATTCGATTGCTTCGAACATTTTGTTATACATTTTTCATCATTTCTTTTATCATACCCATTATTAAACGTTACCACCATTATGCCACCCTGTTCCTTTAAACATTCTCTGTCACTAACGCAAGGCAACCTGCAGTGAATCATACATATAATGTTCATCACTTCTCACGTTTTCCAAATATAGATGGTTTATTGAAAATAAACGAAATGAGAACCTCCATTGGACCACAACAAAATATTCCAAAAAGCGGCAATATTATGATTGCAATATATGTAGGACATATTTTGTATTCAACGTGATGTTGCTCCTTTTCTGCAAATGTGTTATCAGCCCTTCATCGACTAAACATTTTTCGCTTTCCCAACTTTTTTTCTATCATCGTCATACCTCGTCCTCAACATTATGATAGCCTGGACGTTTAAACATTTTCTATCGCTGACATACATATACTGAATTATATCGGCCGGTTTTCAATTTCTCCTTTTTAAAAATTTTGAAGGTTGATGGGAACAAGCGGAAATGTGACTCCCAACTGGGTTAATGTTCCAATCTCAACAAAATATATTTCAGAACAAGAGGAAGACTCATCTCCGGCAATATATTCAAAATAATATAGATTGGAAGAGATATTGTGAAACAAATATTTTTTTTCTCATTCAAACTTATCGCTATGAAGTTTTTCATTCCCCTAACTCCTTCCCAACATCATGGTAGCCTGAGCCTTTTGTACATTCTCTATCACTGACGTAAAGGAGCTTGCGTTGAATGATTTTCTGCTTTACAAGTCCCTCGTTATCAAAGAGGAGCAAGTATTGTTTTCTTGGAACAAGATGAAATGTAATTCCCAACTGGACTAATGTTCTAATCTAGAAAAAATATATTTTAGCACAAAAGGAAAAAATTAACTTCATGTGATAACTCTTTGGCAAAATATTGGAAAAATGCTACAATGTTTGGATGGCAATGAAAAACCTTCTTCGTCGAGTTGATGTTAAAACGCAATGCTTCTCACATGCGTTACAAAATTGTGATACAAATATATCACAACATTCTCTCTTCTAAACCTATGAAAATTAACACTTTTTTTAAATGTTTCCATACATTTGCTCTATCATCCCCATTCCTCTTTCTCAACATTATGCTAGCCTGAGCCTTTAAACATGCTCTATCACTGACGTGAGGCCACCAGCTTCACAATTCCCTCGTTTTCAAAAGGGAGCAATCAATGGAACAAGTGGAAAAGTGAATCCCTCCTATACGCACAATGTTCTGACTTGAAAAATATAGTTTACAAAATGTAAAAAAAACTATCACCAGTATACGTGACATTGTGAAGCAAGGACAATTTTCCCATTTGACATGGTATTCAGCCAAACCAATTGAGTTGAACATTTTTCCCGCATTCTTTTTATTATATCCAAACACTATGTCATCCTGATACTTTAAACATTCTCTGCTCTGACGTAAGGCCAGGTGTGCTGAATCATCTTCTGCTCTTCAATCCATCCATTGCCTAAAGTGAACAACTGTGTGGGAACAATTGGGTATGTAAATATATAAGGGAGAGTATACAAGCTTCAAATATATTTTAGCATAATATAAGTTTAGGTACTCCGCGAAAGTGTGTGACACTGCACTGGAAGACCCTTTGCTTAATTGTCATACCACAACAAAACAAGTGGCAGCACTGGTTTCTTTACGACATCCTACTTTAACAAATTTTCCAATAAAGTCGTCGCAGGTGTTTAGGCGCAAAACCAAAACCTTTCCCAGTGTTGAATATAAAGCATGTACCAAAAACATATCCCAGCATTCCTTGTAAAGTCTGTTACACATTTTTGTATATTTTTCTACATACCTTTCATCTCCCCCATGATTGCCCACCCGTTCCCATCTTTATGTTCCCCTGAACCGTACGACATTCTTATCACTAACAAAAACTAACAGAGACTCTCTCAATTCTCTCCCCGTTACCATGCAACACATAGCACGATGCATGAGATGAATCCTTGTTGAACTCAATAGTACTATCAATGTTCCCATGTTATTATTACAAAGATGGAAAACTGTCCTCCTGGTACTGTTCATAAAAACTTATCACCAGATATGCGAATATGACGATGTTGTAAGGACATTCCATAGGAAAGAAGAATAACACTTATTTTATACATTGAATAATACAACCTGCTGCTGCTCATTATACATTATGCAAGCCTGATTCTTAAAACATTCTCTATCACTCGCATAAAATAGATTACGTTACATACCTCGCCTTCTCCAAAATTCGCCCAGTTCTAATGGAGTACAATAAACTGGAAGAAGATGGAGTACCAACAGGTTTAACAGTCACAGTCTAAGGAGATATTTTATTCTAGGGAGTCTATTTTATATTATTATAGGATGGGTGGGGTATCTAAAGGAGATATTTTATTCTAGGGAGTTTATTTTATATTATTATGGGATGGGTGGGGTATCTAAAGAATCTTTATTTTAAATTTCCCACATACCGCCAAAATCTTAGGGGTTAAAAATATACTCATCATTTTCCAATTATCTATTTGATTCTATTGACAAATGGGCCATTTTGGATACGAACACCACATGCACAGCGCAAATGTTGTCACCTTTCAGAAAAACGGTAAAACTGGGCATTTTTAAGCTGTTTATGGAAGTGTATTACTTCTGGTGGACGTAACACATTTGCACCTATTTTTCCATCAGTTTATTGAGAATTTTATATCCAATCTAACAGTATAAATACCTTATAATGAGATCGCAGCGTTAAAAATACAAAATCAAACTTGCCAAAAATATGACATTTAATTTTACTCCCCCCACCTCCAGGAGGGGAGTATACTAATTTTGTCATTTCGTTTGTAACACCTTGAAATATCGACCTTAGACCCTATAAAGTATATATATTCTTGATCGCCATAAAATTCTAAGACGATCTAACCATGTCCGTCCATCTGTTAAAAGCACGATAGCATATAAATGAGAGGAGCGTCCAAATTATCCATATAGTCGTAGATCGGTTGGGGTTGTAACTGGGCGAAATCGGTCCAGAGGGAAAAAGTTTGTCCTCACAAGGACTGAAAATACTCTAGTATTTTAGAGTATTTTTTATACACTCCACGAGAGTATTATGGCTTTGTGCATTTGTTTGTAACACCCAAAAGGAAGTGAGATAGACCCATTGTTAAGTATACCGATCGACGTAGAATCACTTTCTGAGTCGATTTAGCAATGTCCGTCTGTCCATCTATTGTTGTAATCAAATTACAGGTCGCAATTATAGTCCGATCTTAACAAAAATTGGCACAAGTAAGTTTTGTGGCAAATCGGTTCAGATTTAGATATAGCCCCCATACAATTGATTTGACATTTTCTGCTGTAGAAACGACATATTGTACCCGATTTTCTTTAAATTTGACACAACATCTTATAATCCAAATAGAAACACGTATGCAGAAAGTGGGTAAGATCGGTTCAGATTTAGATATAGCCCCCATACAAATGTCGCTCCCGATTTGACATTTTCCGCTCTAGAAACGTCATATTGTACCCGATTTTCTTTAAATTTTGCAGAACATCTTAGATTCCAACTAGAAACACCTATGCAAAAATTGGGTAAGATCGGTTCAGATTTAGATATAGCCCCCATACAAATGTCGCTCCCGATTTGACATTTTCCGCTCTAGAAACGTCATATTGTACCCGATTTTCTTTAAATTTTGCAGAACATCTTATAATCCAACTAGAAACACCTATGCAAAATTTGGGTAAGATCGGTTCAGATTTAGATATACCCCCCATACAAATGTCGCTCCCGATTTGACATTTTCCGCTCTATAAACGACATATTGTACCCGATTTTCTTTAAATTTGGCAGAACATCTTATAATCCAACTATAAACACATATGCAAAAATTGGGTAAGATCGGTTCAGATTTAGATATAGCCCCCAAACAAATGTCGCTCCCGATTTGACATTTTCCGCTCTAGAAACGTCATATTGTACCCGATTTTCTTTAAATTTTGCAGAACATCTTATAATCCAACTAGAAACACCTATGCAAAAATTGGGTAAGATCGGTTCAGATTTAGATATACCCCCCATACAAATGTCGCTCCCGATTTGACGTTTTCCGCTCTAAAATCCACATAGTGTACCCGTTTTTCTTTAAAATTGGTACAACATCTTAGAATCCAACTAAAAAACCTATGGTGAAAGTGAGTAAGATCGGTTCAGAATTAGATATAGCCCTCATACAAATGTTGCTCCCGAATGTTTAACCGATTTTGGCCAAATTTTACATATTATATTTCACCAATAAACAGACATGGTGAAAGCGGGTCACATCGTTCCAGGTTTCAATATACCCCCGTACAAATGTCCTTTCCGATTTAACATGTTTTGTCAAACACATACATTTACAGGATGCAAAAATCCTTCCCGATTTCAATTTTTTACCGAATTGAATTGCAATGAGAATTGTTTGGGTGATGCCCATATGTCCATACTTTGGTATGACTTTGGTATACTACTGTATAATTTGTATTTGTCTGTCGGACGATTGGATCAATTACCATATTATTTACCATATTCGTTAAGTTTGACTAAAGATGAATTTATAGCATATAAATTATATGAATATAATTTATATAATTTGTATGAACTACATAAAATTGCTCTCATGAAATACCTGGGTATAGTAATCAAAGCGAGGTACATACGCAGGGAGTGGTGTAGGGTATTATATAGTCGGCCCCGCCCGACTTTAGCCTTTCCTTACTTGTTTTTTTCCAAATTCGTACTTTTAGGGGGTAAAATGGGAATAGGGGGATAAAAATAGTACCACCCAAACGGTTGCACCTAGAATAGTGACATTCGATGTACACATTCCTCTGATTACATAGACGTGTGAAAATAATGGATTTTTCGAGATTCGTACTTTATGGGGTTACAATGGAAAAAGGGATAAAAATTATACCATCCAAATGACCGCAGCTAAAGTCGTGAAATTCCGAGTAACATTCCACTGGCTTCGCAGACATGACAAATAAATGGTACGACTTTCTAGAACTTTTAAGGGGATAAAAGGGGATAAAAATGGTACTAACCAAATTGCCATAGCAAAAACATGGAATTCAGTGTTTGAAATTATCAAAATATTATATTTCCTTATAAATTTATTTTTTCAATATTTGGTTTGGCTATATTAAAAAAATTGACATTTTCCTGTAATGCTATTGCACTTCTACGAAAATAGACAGCCTCTGTGGAGTGCAATCCATAGTGGAAGGTAAAGAAAGTTCGGCCCGGCCGACCAGAAAGCAAAGCAATTTGAGAAACAAAAAGTCAATTTTTGAAGTAACGTATTTTTACAAATTAATAATATGGCTGTTTTTCTTTAAGACTGGATAACTAAGCTGCGATAACAAAAATCTAAATAAAATGTTAAAATGTCACTCAAAATTAAAAATTCTGTTTTAAATTTGTCGCCAAAAGCAACATCAATGTGTGTGCGAAAACAAATTTTGAAAAAATAATTTTGTGTTAAAAATGTTTGACTTAGCCTGGATAATTAGCCACTGTAAGTAAAAATTATGGATATCGAGGCTAAGTCCAATAAAGTCGACACAAAATATTTTTTTTTGAAAATTTCTGTTGCTACATATATTTATATTGTAGTTGGCGACGATGTGAAAAAATATTTTTTTATTTTGAGCAAAAAATTAACTTTTTGTTATAGAAGCTTGTTATCCCGGTTAATAGAAAAACAGCCATAATGACAGGTTGTTGTCAACACTCTAAAATGGAAAAAAAATTGGCACCAGGTGGTAACTCGTTTTTGGTCAAACCATGCTGCCAAGATTGTTACATTTTCTTTTGTTTCATTTTTTAAATTTCAACATAAAGTATTAACGGAAATACATGTTTTGTAAAACAAACAGGCACAAGCTACAATTTTTTTTGTAAATTGGAAAGTACTAACACAGATCTGTAAATTAATCAAAATTAAAAAAATAATAATAATAATGTTATTGAAAAAAGCAATGCACTGCGATACGTGTCGTTCCAGTATTTCTTGGAATAGAATTTTGTTTATCCGGATGTATACGCTGAACTATATATATGAGATGATAGGTTAAATATGCATTTTAATATGCCGGTGGAATGGGCTGCAGCAAACTATGAAAAATTCTGATTTAAAATTGTATAAAAGTTAAAAATGCAGATATTGTAAAAATTTGGTTATAAAATGGTCGAAATGCCATTGATCTCTTTCACAAAAATGTTTATAATGTATATAACATATGTGTGTATAAAATATATGTATATAAATTCAATTTTTTAACTTTTTCCCCTGTTCAGGTCCATTGGTAGCAATCCATTCTAAATTCAAGGAAACAATCAACTTCAAAAATGTGCTTAAGATCTCAATAAACCACTTTCTAGAAAAATTTCCCGAATTTTTATACCCTACACCACTTCGTGGTCTAGGGTATTATAAGTTAGTTTTCCGCCAAATGTTTGCAACACCAATAAATAATCGAGCTAGACCCACCTTTAAGTATACGGATCGGCTTAGAATCACCAGCTGAATCGATTTACCAATGTCTGCCTTCCGTCCGTCCTTATCATCATGATATCATCTGAATTTCACCTCCTCTTTCCGAATTTATATGAAAATATGAATGTCCTTGTGGTCCAAAATTAAAAATAATTTTGTTTTATATTTTAGCTTATGTTATTCTCTACAAAATATCCAAAATTCATAGGTTAAGAAATTACGGCTGTTTTTCTAAAGTATTGCGTTATTTCAGCAAGCCCGAAATTGTTCATTAGAGTCGCGTCAAAAGAAAATGTGTCGATGTTCCCGATGTTGTCCGTCGTGAGCTGGACGCATTCGAAAAAAAACTCTATAAAAAAAGTTTTTCTTGAAAAAAATTCACGTATTGAGAAAAACGCCATTAGAAATTAAAATCTGGTCCGAGCCTTATTAAACCATATCAAAAACTAGCAATGTGGCTCAGTATAAACCCTATTGCAATTTTCAATGCATTTTTATAAAATCCGTTAAATTTCCACCTTGTTGTTAGACTTGTGTTTTCAGGAGGAGAGGTATTGATCGTCAATTGCAATATCAAGAACTTCTTAACCCATTGAGGGTCGAACATTTTTTCAATGGGTTAAATGTGAAATAACAACTGACATATAAAGTCATTTGCATCGTAAACACATTCTACTGTTATGCAAATCTAATTTAAAGAAATCTAAAATTTAGTCTTTCAATGTAAGAATATCTGTTAAAAATGCTTCAAATTTCGTACTTCTATCTATAAAAGTTTACCATTAATAACCATTTCATATTTCTCTCCTTAAAAAATAAACACGAATAATCTAAATAAACTTTTTTATGGCGAAATTTGAAATGATTGTTAATTCTAAACTAGAAACATGGAATTTTAAGTGTTTTTAACAGATATTCTTCTCTTTAATTTAAAGCCCATATCGCCATTCTGTGACACGCAAAATTACGAAACTAAATTATTAAAACATCTATATCCTTTGGAAAATAAAAATCCTCTAAAAAGGAAAAACGACCACGAAATAAAAAAACTGAGCGTGCAATTTTACTAATAGTCACCTATAGTATCGTTATACTATTTTGGGAGAACCCGAAAAACAAATGAACTTTCATTTTAGTCGGGAACATCGACACATTTTATTTTGAAGCGACTCTAATGTTCAATTTTGGGCTGAAATAACGAAATACTTTAGAAAAACAGCCGTAATTTCTTAACCTATAGCCACCCCACTCTGAATTTTGGATATTTTGTAGAGAATAACATAAGCTAAAATACAAAACAAAATAAAGAAAATTTAAGATAAGTTTTTCAGGATATTCAAGGATTAAAATTATTTTTAATTTTGGAATCCTTGAACCACAAGGACATTCATATTTTCATACAAATTCGGAAAGAGGAGTTGTAATTCTTTCAGATGATATCAATATCGTTAAAATCGAATGACGCGATCCAAAGTTATGATATCGATAAGGAAGCCATCTCTTCAGAAAAACCCTCGAGATAACCAACTTTGGTTTTTGGGTCGTTTTCTCTTGGTACCGTACCAGATTTTATTTCAAATTGGCACAACATCTTATAATCCAACTAAAAACACCTGTGGTGAAAATGGGTAAGATCGGTTCAGATTTAGATATAGCACCAATACAAATGTCGCTCCCGAATCTTTAACCGATTTTGGCCAAACTTTACATATTATATTTCACCAATAAACATACATGGTGAAAGCGGGTCACATCGTTCCAGGTTTCAATATACCCCCATTTCCTATTTAACAATCATACATTTACAGGATTCAAAAATCCTTCCCGATTTCACTTTTTTACCGAAATGAATTGTAGTGAGATAGAAAGTGGGGTGTATCATATACATACTACTTGGGGAGATGCCCATATGTCCATACTTTGGTATAACCCAAATCAAGCCCATTCTTCTCTATTACAGCTCTAGAAACTACATCTTACATCGGATCTTAATCAAATTTTGCAGATCTTTATATGTTTTAACTAGGAATACCTCCCGTGAATGAGAAATATATAGTCGCATGTTTTGGCACAGGCCTCAAGTGTTGTTATAGGCTACCTTCAAAAGTCCGTCCGATACATCATATTACCGCTGTATAATTTGTATTTATCATTGGTCTTGATCAATTTTTCCATATCATGTTATATTTACTTTACTCGGAATATCTGCTGGAAAATTGTATCAATTACCTTATTATTTACCATATTTATTAAATTTGATTAATGATGAATTTATAGTAACTGTAAAATTTATATGAACTACATATAATTGCTCCCATGAAATACCTGGGTTTAGTAGCAGGGAGTGGTGTAGGGTATTATATAGTCGGCCCCTCCCGACTTTAGCCTTTCCTTACTTGTTTTAATTTCATTGGTTTTCTCTTTATTTCAACATTGAGATCTGCTATCTATTTCAAAAGTACGTTCTATTAATATAATATTTTTTAGCTATTAATAATATTAAAGTACGTTAATATTAATCTATATTATATCATAATAACGTATACGTACCACGGTGTTAGATGTGTTGGAATATTTTTTCATATGATTGACATTAGGGTAAGATGTTGAGATTTGGATGAGAGTTTGCACTTGCCTTATAAATACGTGGGCGTATACTTACTATTATTACATTATATTTTAATTAAGTATACGTAATGCAAACAAGTGTAACCATATACGGACACCACTAAGTGATAAAAGGCCAAAAAATTACCCGTGTCTTTTTATTATACCCTCCAGAATATATATATATATATATATATGAAGGTATACTAACTTTGTCATTCCGTTTGTAACACCTTGAAATATCGAACAGAGACCCTATAAAGAATATATATTTTTGATTTTGATAAAATTCTGAGACGATCTATCCGTCTGTCTGTTGAAAGCACGCTAGAATCAAAACGAAAGGAGCTAGGACGTCCAAATTTTCCAGAAATGCGTCTAATAGTCGTAGATCAGTTCGGATTGAAATTGGACGAAATTGGCCCAAAGGGAAACATTTTTCCCTCACAAGGACTAAAATATTAGGCAAGCGTCTTACTTGATATTGGGTATGCGCATTCCCTCGATAACAAAAACGTGCACCATAAAGTGAAACACGAAATTCGGTGTGTACATTCCTAAAAGTGACTAGATACAATAAAAATATTTTTTCGAAAGTCGTACTTTTTGGGGTTAAAATGAAAAAGGGGATAAAAATAGAACCAACCAAATAACCGCAGCTATAGTCATGAAATTCGGAGTATACTTTCCTAACCCAGTATAAAGGGAGAGGTATTGATAACCAATTGCAATTTGTAGAATTTTTTAATCCATTAAGGGCCGCAATTTTTTTTCGTCATGAAATTCGAAGTATACATTCCTCTGACTTCGTAGACACTCAAAATTAAAGGGTTTTTCCAAATTCGTACTTTCAAGGGATACAATGGGTACAGAGGGATAACAATAGTACCAACTAAACGACTACAGCTAGAATGATGAAATTGTCAATTAAGGGATGTAATTGCGTAGACAAGTAAAATAAAGAGATTTTAGAAAGTCGTACTCTTAAGGGGGTAAAATAGGAAAAGGGGGATACAAATGGTTCCAACCGCAATGGCCGCAGCTAGAACCATGGAATTCGGTGTATACGTTTCCCGTGACTGCATAGACATGCAAAATACAAAGATTTTTCCAAATTCGTACTTTATTTTGTAGCTTTTACGACAAAAATTGGTTGAATCATGAAGTTAGGTTATTTTGCACAATTTACGTGAGATAATGGATTTTCAAAATTTGTACTTTTGGAATTAAAATAGAATGGAAGTACAACCAACTGTAGCACCCACTATCTACCAATATTTATGGTATTTAAGCTTTTTGAAAGTATAAATATTAGAATATTTATTTTTTGAATTGACTTTCGATGTGTAAACGTATTGGTAGCCTTGCCTTATAATCTTGGTTTGAAATTATAAAAATATTATATTTAGTTATAAAATTATTTTTTTTTCAATATTTGTATTTTTTATGGTTTGGCTATATTGAAAAATGTATATTTTCCTGTAATACTACTGCACTTCTACAGCCTCTGTGGAATGCATTTTATGGGTATATAAAGTTCGGCCCGGCCGTTCTACTTGTTTTTTTAATTTTTCTTAATATTTTACTTATGATGCATCACAATTTATTTTAAAAAGTAATGAAAAACATATTTTATTTTGAACTATTTGCGCGTTGCTGTTATTGAGCGTAGAAACATATTTTTATTCTTGTAATCAAACATGGTTACAATTTAATAACGCTTCTTATTTGTAGAGTTAGTTTTAATAGAAAAAAAAATCGCAATTTGCATAGAAAATATCATAATTTTCCTAGTGGACAGCGTCTAATCAGCCTTAGTGGCTGTTATATACGAATGACTTCGGCTAAACTTAATGCCCATTTACTTCTTCTTAATTTAGACTGATATAAAACCACATCACATCTTCCTTCCAGACAAACATATCACAACGAAATATTGTTGGAATATTTCAGCATTTCACTCGTTGTTCCCATCATTATGTTACCCTGAACATTTGAGCATAGCTATCACTAACAAAAGCTGACTGAGGCAGCGGGCTCTCTATCCATCTCAAAGCAAATGACAAAAAAACTACTACAAATTGTCATTTACAGTTTTCTCTTTCTACAAAAATAACAACGATTTTTGCTTTAGAAAGAGGAGTTATCCAATCATTCCTTATGGAACGAAAGAGGAAACGTAGCATCCCAAATTGAAACACTGAACGCATGTACCAGTGAGAACATTTGTTTTCATATGCATAGCCTGAATTCCAATTGTAATCCTGTTTCACAGCATTCCATAAATGAAAGACATGCACAGCAGGTAAATGGAATTCAATCACTTCCTCGTGGAACTTTCTTTGCGTTATGTTAGCCTGGTGCACTGAAATATTCTGTAGCGTCAATTTGCACTGCGTCATAACTCAATTTATTTGAAATGTTTTCGTCCCATGTACGCAAAAACAGGTCCAGTGATGGAAAAACCAGTGACATTATGATTCAACTGAAAATGTATCACCAGGTTTGGGGTGGAACTAGTTGGAAATATTTGACATAACATAGCACAAACCATAAGGAAAGTTTTGCTTTATATTTTCCATCCACACCTTCCTTTGTCGACTTCATGTTACCCTGAACCTTAGGGTTGTCCTATTAACCCAAGGAGAGTACCCTAATCCCCTACTACCAAAGAGTGCAGGAAGTTGTGTGGTCCTGTACTCATCAAAATGGTATGGTAGAGATGGAACATACTCCAATTGAGTACAGAAAACATACTTAATTTAAGTACATATGTAGTTTAAAGGTATAAATCAAGGATGAATCAACATTCGCGCAAGGATTAAAATTAAGATATATTTGTGAAATAAAAAAAATATAATGTTAAATGTGTTTTTAATTATTGAAAATAATTCTTGGAAACAAAGTTTAGTGTTCGAGACCTAAAAAATCTTTTAGTATGTATTGACGAAATCGAGACAATAAAATATGGAATTTTTAAAGATTAAAATTATATGAATCATTCCATGTCAAGCGGTACGCTTTTTGACCTCGATAGCTGCGATTGTTTTGAAAGTTTGTATATGTATTCTTCTCATAAAAATATCGTATAAGTATTTTTGGAAAAAAATGTTTTTTTTTCACGAGCTATGACCAATTCAACAGTGAAAAACATACTACTTTTTTCAAAAGGTGTGTTCATTCAATCGCCTATAACTCCTGAAAGACTTTAACGATTTTAATGAGTTATACCTCGTTTTGAAGGTAACTTTTAAAATAATGAGGTATTCTGTTATATAGGGTTAGATAGTTTAAAGTTTTTGCAATTTTAATTCTGTTATTTTGATTTTCGAAATGATTACACCAATCCATTTTGTTGAAATTTTAAAGTAGTGTGCTTAGCTCTATTTTTAAGCGACTGTGTGAGTTTGAAAGTGATGAAATGATGGCTTCTATTTTTTATGATTTTTTTTTTCGATTTATTTTTTACAAAATCCGCCAGAATTACAGTGAAAAACCCTCAAAATTTTAATATTTTCATTAGTTCATATAGACAAGGTATAACAACAGTGAAAAATCCAAGAAAAATTTGGTTATGGAAAAATATATATTTACACACTACAAAAAAATGATAAAAAATTAATTTTTCCATAACCTATTTTTTCTTGGATTTTTGATTCCTTTTATACCTTGTGTTTTTGAACTAATGAAAAATATTATAATTTTGATGATTTTTCAGTGTAATTCTGCTTGATTTTGTAAAAACAAGTAAAAACGGCGTTAAGTTCGGCCAGGCCGAACTTTATATACCCTCCACCATGGATTGCATTCCACAGAGGTTGTCGGTTTTCGTAGAAGTGCAGTAATATTACAGGAAAATATAATTTTTTTATATAACCAAATCAAAACAAATACAAATATTAAAAAAATAATTTTATAAATAATATTTTAATTATACCAATACGTCAATTCAAAAAATAAATATTCTTATATTTATATTTTCAAAAAGCTTAAATACCATAAATATTGGTAGATAGTGGGTGCTACAAATGGTTGTATTTCCGTTCTGTTTTAATTTCAAAATTACAAATTTTTAAAATCCATTATCAGACGTACATAGTGCAAAATAACCTAGCTTCATGCTTCAACCAATTTTTGCCGTAAAAGTAGAAGTACGAATTTGGAAAAAACTTTTTATTTTGCTTGTCTATGCAGTCAGAACAATGTATACACCGAATTCCATGACTCTAGCTGCGCCCATTCTACGCAATTAGAAGTTCATCATTCTAGCTGTAGTCGTTTTGTTGGTACTATTTTTATCCCTCTGTACCATTGTATCCCTTGAAAGTACTAATTTCGAAAAATTCGTCTATTTTCCGTGTCTACAAACTCAGAGGAATGTATACTCCGAATTTCATGACTCTAGATGCCACCATTTGTCCTATTTTAGCCCAATAACTTGGGAGGCAAAATGCTATTAACGGCGAAATGATGGAATTTGATAGTACGATATACCCTAAATCTATAAAAATGCTGAAAAATGTTTTAAACAAAATCGTTTTACTGAATTAAGCGAATGGATAAACATATAACCGAATTCGGTTATATGTTGCTCCATTTTTGAACTATTTTATTTATATAATTTTTATGTTCATAGCAGCTTATGCAGTCACAAAATAACGTACGGGTTGATAGCCAAATCAGAACAATATGAAAAAAATGGCTTTAGAAAAAATTCTTTTCCAAATTTATATGACATCCAAATCTGAGAATAGTTTGTCATCAAAAACTCATTTTCGGAAAATGGTTCATAGCCACTTATTGTATGTTGAAAGAACGCTAGATTCGGAACAAATGGAGCTAGAAGGTTCAAATTTTCCTTAAATGTGTCCAATGGTTGTAGGTCGGTTGGTAGTGAAAGTGGGCGAAATCGGCCCAGAGAGACACATTTTTCCCTAACAAGGACTGAAAATACCCCTAATATTTAAATTATACTGTCCATCAGGGTTTTTGGAACAGAGTAGTGACCTTATAATTTTGAAAGGGCGTGTTGAGTAGATCACTTGTGTAGAATAAACTAATAGTCCAGCTGGTCTGAGTTTTGTTTTACAGCGGGTCAAAATTTTCATAATGTTGATTGAAGGGAGCATTATACTAAGCAAAAAAAAGTATTGTACGTTAATGTCTGAGAAAATTCTTATTGTCAGAACTATATTGTGGAATTGTATGATGATCATTTTATTGTGGAAGATCTTAATCCTCTAGCTCCTCTCTTTATGAGCCAAGTTGACCCTTTTTCGAGAAAATCAAAAAAAAATCCTTTCAAAATGGATTAAAATGTTCTACGAAAAAAATTGTCGGAAAATATCAGTGAGGGTCACCGAATAAACCAATTTTGTTAATAAAGCTCTTCGCGATTAAATTGCAAAATTACACGCCAACTTATACAACAAGATTATTATGGTTAAAATTCTTACATGTTTTTTAGAAGGTCGATCTTTTTCGACAAAAATGTGTGTATTTCGGTAGAGAACGATAAATAAAGAAATACAAATTGAAGATTGGTGTCTTTCCGATGAATTATTTTGATATCAAGCCAAAGGTGAGGGTAAAGGCGTAAAAATACATAAAAAGCCCCAAAACTGCATGCGAGTCATCCCCAGAGGGGTTAAATGTTAGACCGACCCCCAATAATTTTCCCCTCCCAACATTTTTTTCGAATACACATACCCCCTATCTCCACTCGTTAGGGGGCTCCCATAAAAAAATATTTTTTTATAAAATTTGTTCCCACCGCTCTTACTGGAGGAGTTAAATGTATGACCGACCACCAATATTTTTTCAACCCCCGCATTTTCTCCGAACATACTTACCGCCTATCGTCAACCCTTAGGGTGGTCCCCATACGATTTTTTCATTTTTTATAATGTTTGTTATGACAGTAATGGCCAAAACTGCCCTGGAGTCGCCCCTAACTGGGTTAAATGTAAGACCGACCTCCACTAGTTTATCCTCCCCAAATTTGTTTCCGAAAAAACTTACCCCCTATCCTAGTGGAGTCAAATGTATGACTGACCCCCAATATTTTAATAGTCTCTCCTCAACAGTTTCTCCAAACATACCTACCCCCTATCACCACTCCTTAAGGGAAAAGTTTATATACATCCTATAAAGTTTAAGGGGGCTCCCATAGAAAAGAAACAAGTAAGGAAAGACTAAAGTCGGGCGAGGCTGACTATAATGTTTAAGGGGGCTCCCATAAAAAAGAAACAAGTAAGGAAAGACTATAGTCGGTCGAGGCCGACTGTATGATACTCTCCATTTTCTATCCGAATACAATTCAATTCGGTAAAAAAGTTAAAACAAGAAGGAATTTTGTTTCCTATGTTTCCTAATTATAGGCTAATATATCCTGACCCAATTTGTTAAATTTGAAGTTTTGTTGAATTGTTCAATTTGAAGGAATGCGGTGGTTTCTAGTGCGGAAAAAGTCAAGCCGAAATTCGTATGGGAGCTATATATAAATCTGAACCCATCTAACACACTTTCAACACAGGTGTTTCTAGTTGAAATATAAGACATTTTGCAAGAGTTGAATAAGATCTCTAAAAAATGTCGTTTCTAGAGAAATGGGAGCTATATATAAATCTGAACCGATCTTACCCATTTTAACCATGGGTGTTTCTAGTGGAAATATAAGATATTTTGCCAATTTTGAAGAAAATCTGTTAAAATATGTGGTTTCTAGAGTGAAAATCGGTATAATTAACAATGTGTCTATCTCGCTTCCTTTTGGGTGTTACAAACAAATGCACAAAGACATAATACTCTCGTGGAGTGTATACAAATTGTATTTTGCTCCCACCACTCTATTGGAATCAAACCTTCACCTTTGACCCTCACAAAATAGGGCGTTCTAGCATATCCAAATCGAACTCCTAAAATTCTCATGCAACACTGTCCCACCATTAATGGTGGAGGTTATATAAGATTCGACTCGGCCGAACTTAACGCCATTTTACTTTACCTTGAACCCAGATTCACAAATAATTTAATAATTTGGCCAAACTTTTTCTTCCAATAAAGCTCTTATAAGCGTTTTTGTGAAGGTAACATCATTCTACAAAATGCCACAAAAAACTTACCCTAGTGACCATCATCCTTTTATCCTGAACCTTCTACAAAAATTCTGATATAACTGGTCTCTTAATTTCAACGAATTGCCGACAATACTTTTGTTGAATATTATACTCAACATGTTTTTCTAATATTCTTACAACAGCCCCTGCACAACATATAACATAGAAGACTTTTTCCAATACAAATACTCACATTCCTTTCCTTCTTCCCAACATTATGCTACCCTGAACCGTTGGGCATACTTATGACCAACAAACGCTAACTGAGGGAGTGGATTCACTTTTATATTGTTCCATTTCCAAGAATGTTCACGAGGTTTCGTGGTATCGTAGAATAAAAGGAACGTATCACTAGAAAAACTCAACCGTGGAAATGTCTCACACATTTTTTACTACACCGCATTTCTAATAAAAAATACTTGGCATTATTTTTTACTACGGAACATGAAACACAACTCTTCAACATACATTTTTCGTGTTACCATAAACCTTAACAAATCTCTGTACTTCCCTACAATTACAGCTTTCGAAGTAAGGTTGATAAGGTTATTTGCTCCTAAGAATTATACGGATTATATCATCTAAAATAGCATCTCTCTTAAGTCTTCAATATATATACTTTTGTGAAAGCATTTCACCAAATTCAATGAAAATAACTTCTTGTTGTGTTTTACAGTATTCATTTCATCTGTGTATTACTCGTGCTCGCTCCCATCATTATGTTACCCTGGGCCGTTGGCCATAGTTACGAGTATCACTAAAAATACTAAAGAGCACATTTAAAACATCAGCAGATGTGTAAGGAATCTTTGCTGCAAACTTTGTGGAGCGAATCGCAGGTGGTTGTGGTAAACCGCTACAAGTTCTCAATTAGAAATTATATCGCATGAAGTCCAATTATGTTCAAGACCTACCACAAATGAATCTCTCTGGCGAATGCTAACGAAAAACCTCAACTACCTCTTCTCATCACACGTTCTTAATGTTATGTCACCCTAATACTTAAAACATTCTCTATCACTAACGTGACACAAATTCCTGTGTTTCACGCACAATAGTGGACAGGATGGAACAATAAGGATGTGAATTATTATTATTCACTTTGCGTGGAAAGTTATGCCACCACAAAATGAATCTATTGTCAATTTGTTTTCCAAGCAAAATAAGTTCCTTTGGCTTCCTAATACATTATCCTCCTTTACCTTTTTTTGGCGTCTGTGTTCATGTGACCCTGGGCATAGAGAATAGTCTTATTAAACTGAAGATTTTTGTGCTGGAATTTATGAGAACAAAATCAATGGGTAATTCCCGACATAAGTCCCACTTCTGATAGTGACTCTCTATGACATTGTCCTCCTCTTCTTACGTTCCTGTAACCATGTGACCCTGAACATTGGGATGGTCCTATTATTACTAACTTTACTGCTCTCCTCTACTTTCAAAGCTAAGCTATAAATTTTCATTGAATATAAAACATACGAACAATCTCATCATTATATTGATTTTAGTGGAAACTTAACACATTTCCTTTAATGGAACACATAAAATCCCTCATCTCCAACCCATTGTTCCTTTGCTAAAATCATGTTACCCTGAAACTTTAGGCCACATTTAGACAAAGAAGACCCATTACTGCTCTTTCTTTTAAAAAGTGGACGTATTTTTCGC
Source organism: Polietes domitor (assembly GCA_947397865.1). Taxonomy (NCBI): domain Eukaryota; kingdom Metazoa; phylum Arthropoda; class Insecta; order Diptera; family Muscidae; genus Polietes; species Polietes domitor. The sequence continues at coordinate 66,792,572 of OX377619.1, read as the reverse complement.
TCTGAGCTTTACATTTGCCATTGAAAACGTCCACAATCTGGCATTCTTATCACCTCCATCCTTTAATATTATTTCACAATGGTGTACGGGAAAGTCAAGTAGTGCCTCACAATATTGTCTAATTCATTTCAAACCATTTCTTGTATTGCTTTCACGAACCTGGAGCTTGCTCCCATCATTATGTTAGCCTGAACCATTAAACAGACTTTTCTCTATGTCACGTCAGCTGAGGCAGTGGATTAATTATTTTAAGCCCCAATTTCACGAATACCCAACTTTTTTCAGTTAATGAATACAAATATTAAACAAGGAATCAGAAAAGAAAACAAAAAATTAAACGGATATTCGGCAAGTGAGTTGTGCTTCTCATTTGTTTGTGAGAATCATTTTGTTGAAGATAGTAATATCCAAATACAGATGGCGTTAGCGGTTATTTTATGGATGTCAAATCAGTAGTTTTGTGTACTCCGTACGAAGCAGCAAATATTAAAAATACAAATTTCGTGTTCTTTTAATAAATTGTCTCCTCTAGAGTCCGTCTAGGGGAGACCAACAGGGCCACCACACTGGTTGGAACCTGTTCACATTTACTTAAAGAGGCCTGGTATGTTGTTGAAAAGTCGCTGCGAAGCCACCTGACGAAGACTTTCACAGGTCGGGAATCATGATAGTGGCAGTGTGCAGCCAAGTAAGGTAATGCGATTTACTTCTGGAATATCAATGGTTAATAATGATAGTATTCGATTTAAAGCGATGTCATTTACATATCTTCCACTATATAATTCATTCCAAAATGCAGTTTTCTCTTATCTTAAAATATACTCGTCTTGTAGTAGAATGACGATGTATTTCCCACTGAAAATCACAACGTATTTAAGAATAATAAATCACACTGTATTTACGAATTTTTAAAGTCATAGCAAACAAGTCCAAGCTTTTCTGGATCAGTACTCCGATTAGTTCTGCATTACTCCCATAATTTTTGGTGCAAAGCTTTTTCAAATATTTTCAATAACTGGCAAACTGTTGTATTATTCAAAGATAATTGAATATAATAGAGCTGTTTTTCTTTAAGACTGGAAATTTGTGTTGATACAAATATTTATATTGTAGTTGGCGACAATGTGAAAAAATATTTTTTTATTTTGAGTAAAAAAAATTTTTTTTATTTTGAGTAAAAAAATATTTTTTATTAACGTTTTTGTTAAGGCAGCTTGTTATCCCGGCTTAAAGACAAACAACCATAATATGTTCAAAGTTGATCTACATAACATTTTCTTAAATGTTAAAGACAAACAGCCATAGTATGTTCAAAGTTGATATATATAACATTTTCTTATCTATAACAAATATGCACATGGACCAAAAATGTTTTAATAATTTCGTTGTGAAAATGTATGGTCAATTTGATCCATGTGTCATGCCACATTATTGGATAATAAAGGAAAATACATATTTTTTAATAGCCAAACCAAAACAAATGCAAATATTGAAAAAATAATTTTATAAATAATATAAAGCAAGGCTCCCAATAAATTCACATATCGAACATAGTGCAAAATAACCTAACTTCATGATTCAACCAATTTTTGCCGTAAAAGTGAAAGGTACGAATTCAGAAAAATCTTTTTATTTTGTGTGTCTATGGTTGGTACCATTTTTATACCCTTTTTCCCAGTTTACCCCCTTAAGAGTTCGACTTTCTAAAATCTTTTTATTTTACGTGTCTACGCAATTAGACGGATGTACACACCGAATTTCATAATTCTAGCCGCAGTCGTTTAATTGGTACCATTTTTATCCCTCTCTACTCATTGTATCGCTTGAAAATACGAATTTGGAAAGAAACATTCATTTTTGGCGTATACGCAGTCAGAGGAATGTATACTCCGAATTGCTTGACTCTAGCTGCGGTCATTTGGTTGGTACTATTTTTATCCCCTTTTTCCATTTTAAGCCCAAAAAGTACGAATTTCAAAAATAAAGTTCATTTTACGTGTTTACGCAATCAGAGGAATGTATACACCAAATTTCATTATCTAGGTGCAACCGTTTGGTTGGTACCATTTTTATCACTCTATTCCCATTTTTTCCCCTTAAAAGTACATTTATATTATGTATCTAGTCAATTAGAGGAATGTGCACACCAAATTTCGTGTTTTGTAGCTGTTGTCGTACTATTATGTACTATTTTTATCCCTTTTTGCCCCATTTCACCCCTACGAATAAAAATCACTTTATGATGCACGTTTTTGTTAAAGGGGGAATGCACAATGTGCATTGCACATACCCAATATCAAGTAAGTACAAGCAGACATATTGAAAAAATATGCTTAAATACTCGAAAATATTAGGGATTTTTATGGGTATTTTTAGTCCTTGTGAGGGAAGAATGTTTCCCTTTAGGCCGATTTCGCCCACTTTCAATCCTCACCGATACGCAACCATAAGACACATTTAGGAGAAATTTGAACCTCTTAGCTCATTTCATTCGGAAGCTAGCGTGCTTTAAACAGACAGACGGACGGACAGACAGACAGACGGACATGGCTAAATCATCTTAGAATTTTACCACGACCCAGAATATATATACTTTATGGGGTCTCCGTTGAATATTTCAAGGTGTTACAAACGGAATGACAAAGTGAATATACCCCCATCCTTAGATCCCAAAATTGGGTATGAAACAAAACAGTATTTACCCGACGATTTGTCTGGAGGCAATAACAAAACATCACTATAGATTTTCATCTGTGAAATATAACGAGATGGTATAAATCTGATCAAAATCAGTCATAATAATATAACTTCAAGAACACTAAAAACTCAAATCGTGAGGTATCTGTAAGGGACCTTTACTTTAGATGCTTCAGATGGAAATATAACTTTACGTTCCAAATTCAAACAAAATCGGTTAAAGTATGCTGTTTAAGGAAGGGAAAATCTTCTTACCTTTTTTTCTTGGGTGATTTTCAAAATAATTGTAGCTTAACAGTGAGAACTAGTTGTTTGGCGTGACGTTTTATTTTAACAGCCATTACAAAAATGATGTTTGCCATCAAAAACAATGTACTTTATATAAATTTTAAAAAACATTCTTCGACACTATGTATATTAATTCATTGCAATGAGAACTTTAAAGAATCCAAACTCGAGGTTTAGCACAACAACATATAAGCCAGAAATTCTGTAGGTACAATGTACATAAGTACAAAGGGAACTAACATATGTCCTCCTTTATAAAAGGACATATATTAAATATTGATAATATTGAATACCAAAATCCATCTTACAGAATGAATTACTTATTGGATACTATGAAAAATTCACCGAAGTAAACAGTATTTTAATAATTTATCGTTATAACAAATATAGGAATGAAGGTATTAATTTCTATGGTTGCCATAGGGATTAATATTATATCACAACTATCCCAGATTTATCAAGGACATGTTATGTTCGAAAACAATCACAAGTTTTCACTTTCCACATATTTCCAAGGGCAACAAATTGGTAACAAAATGTGGCTCATTCTCATCAACTTTCTTATACACGTTTCACGGAGGAAAAGGAAAACATTGTGTGTGTATGACAACACAGTTATACATCCCCATCCTCAACTTCCTTTTATTTCTGTTGTTATGCTACCCTGAACTATTAACATCTATGTAGTAACATCAATCTTCATCCCTACTTTTAATGAATACTGGGTACTTTTAATAAATCATAGATTATGGTGGGGACATATCACAATATCTATCTCAAAGAGACTTCAGAATTCCATATCTATCAAGTGATGCAAAAATTATGTTTCTTTGGAGTTCGCTAAAATCCTACACCTCAGCTTTCTTTTTCGAATTTTAAAGAATCCAAACTCGAGGTTTAGTACAACAAAATATAAGGCAGAAATTCTGTAGGTACAATGTACATAAGTACAAAGGGAACTAATATATATCCTCCTTTATAAAATGACATATATTAAATTGTCATCGTAATGTGTTGAAATGATGTTAACCTGGTGTCAAAAAGAATTCACTAAACTATATCTCTTCAATGTTCTTGTTCCGAGCACTGGATGGCAGCTGATACAACGGAGCGAGAGCGGGAGAACGAAGGCTATATCAAGATGTTACCATCTCAAGTATCTCTCTTCTCTCTCTCTCTCCGAAGTAGACAGTATTTTAATAATTTATCTTTATAACAAATATTGGACTAAAGGTATTAATTTCTATGGTTGCCTTCCATAGGGATTAATATTATATCACAACTATCCGAGATTTATCAAGGGCATGTTATGTTCGAAAACAATCACAAGTTTTCACTTTCCATATATTTCCAACGGCAACAAATTGGTAACAAAATGTGGCTCATTCTCATCAACTTTCTTATACAAGGCATTTCACGGAGGAAACGGAAAACAATGTTTGTGTATGGCAACATAGTTATACATCCCCATCCTCAACTTCCTTTTCTTTCTGTAGTTATGCTACCCTGAACTTTAGGGTAGTCCTATTACCATCTATGTAGTAACATCAAACTACATCCCTAAATTCAATGAATACTGGTTACTCTTAACAAAACATTGATTATGAAGGAGACATAGCACAGCTTCTTAAGATGAAATTTCAAATCATAACAATCAATTCATGCCACAAAAGAAAACTATTATGTTTTGGAAAGCACGCTAGCTTTCTTCTTTGAATTCATGTTATCCTGAACATAGCTACGCACATTCTCTACTCATTTAGTTCCCAAAAAAATGTATGAGAGTCATATTAAATATTTCCACATTCCCTGCCTTGTTCTCAACTTTATGTTTCCCTGAAACTTTTGGCATACTTATCACCCACAAGCGGAGCCAGCCAGGATATCCCCTAATTTGTGTCATTTCCAAAAATGCTTATATATGCTTTCGAGGTTCTATGGAACACGAGGCACATATGTATTTATAAAATATGTCATGAAAAGTGTTTCACTTATTAAACTCGTGCTTGCTATGAGAAAACTATATCAGAGAACTGGCTCTACACGGTTTCTTCTTTCCCAGAAAGCACTGTCTGGAAGGCATCATCACTGAACCCCTATGACAGTGTTATTATCAGTAATCTCGATTGATTCCTTCATTCCGATTATATGGAAAAGATTATTTCACATTCTTCGATGAAAATATGAACCCACAACCATAGACATAAAACGTTTCAGTGGTATCCTGAATCTAAAGGTAATATTATCATGAGGAAAGCTCTATCTACCTCTACCATGTTATTTCCAAACAATAGTCGGTACGGAAAGAGTAAAGAGCATACTATCCTCATGAGATATATATTTAAAAATACTTGTCTAGATTGCTATGAAGCCATATCCACACTTCCTTGGTTCACAGGAAGCTTTTACCAGCATTATCGTTATCATTCCCTTTCATTGCTCCCAACATTATGCTACCCTGTACTGGTGGGCATACCTATCGCCGCAAATGTTGATACGGCAGAGGCATCTCTCACTTGTTTGCCCAGGTTAACTGGTATAGAAGCCATATATCATGTCAAATCTTTGAGAAACATGACTCAAGACGAAAACTATTAATAGTAAAATTTCAATGTAACGCGAAAATTTCTACAATAATGGGAGTAGTTTTATATGTTCCATGTTCTCGAACCGAAAGAGTACAAGTATATGTACGCAGATAGAAAAGGAGCGTAGAAAGCAATAGAGGTTAGGAATAATAACATTATATGGGTCATATGTTTCTGTACTGTTATTATTCCTAACCTCCGTTGCTTTCTACACTCCATTTCTATCAGCGTACATATACATGTACTCTTTAAGTTCGAGAACATGGCACATATAAAACTACTCCCATTATTATAGAAATTTTCGCGTTACTTTGCAATGTTACTATTACACATCATAAAGAAGATTCTCTGTTGCTCTAGCGCATCTCACAATATTCTCCCTAGGATCTCCATCACCAGAATATGTTTTACAATAAAAATTGATATGAAGCCATAACACACAATCACCTACTATCCTTCCTGCGAAACATGTCACATAGAAAATTGCTTTGCCCATCAAATGTTTTCGTTTATTTCCCCCTTTCCCATCATTATGCTGCCCTGTGCCATTGGGCATAGCTATCACCAACAAATGTTATCTGTGGCAGCGATTTCTCTCTCGGTTTGTTCCCTCTCCAAAAATGTTCACGTGTTTTCGGGGTTCTCTAGAATACAAAGGAAAGTATCACTATGTCAAACACTTCATATGTTGAAAACTAACACAAGATATCTGAGATAAATTGAATTAATAATACTATGTAACAAAAAATAAAAATTGTGTTCACTAAGCGTAAAAAAATATTTTTGGCATGCATTGACAAATTCTGTTTTATACCCTCCACCTCCAGGATGGGGGTATACTAACTTTGTCATAACACATTGAAATATCGACCTGAGAACCTATAAAGTATATATATTCTTGTCCGTCCGCCCGTCCGTCTGTTTAAAGCACGCTAGCATCAACATAAAAAGAGCTAGGACGTTCAAATTTTTCATAAATGCGTCTTATAGTCGTAGATCGATTGGGATTGAAAGTGGGTGAAATCGGCCAAAAGGGAAAAAAATTTCCCTCACAAGGACTAAAAATACCCGTGATAAATCCTAATATTTTAGCGTATTTAAGCATATTTTTTCAATATGTCTGCATGTACTTACTTAATATTGGGTATGTGCAATCCCCCTATAACGTGCTCAATAAAGTGATTTTTATTCGTACGGGGTGAAATGGGGCAAAACGGGATAAAAATTGTATATATCGAACGACAACAGCTAGAAACACGATATTCGGTGTGTACATTCCTCTAATTGAGCATATACATAATTTAAAAGTATATTTTCCAAATAAGGGGTAAAATGGGAATAGAGGGATAAAAATAGTACTAACCAAACGGCTGCACCTAGAAAAATTAAATTCGGTGTAGACATTCCTCTGGTTGCGCAGACACGTAAAATAAACAATTTTTTCGAAATTCGTACTTTTTGGAGTTAAAATGGAAAAAGAGGAAAAAATAGTACCAACCAAATGACCACAGTCATGAAATTCGGTGTATACATTTCTCTGACTGTGTAGACACGCAAAATAAAAAGATTTTTCCTAATTCGTACTTTCAAGGGATACAAGATACATGAATAATGAAATCCGGTGTGGACATCCCACTAATTGGGTAGTCACGTAAAATGAAGATATTTTAGAAAGTCGTACTCTTAAGGGGGTAAAATAGGAAACAGGGGATAAAAATGGTACCAGCCAAATGGCCGCACCTAGAATCATGGAATTCGGTGTATACCTTCCTCTGACTGCATAGACACGCAAAATAAAAAGATTTTTCCAAATTCGAACTTTTTACTTTTATTGCAAAAATTGGTTGAACTATGATTAATGGAGATAATAGATTTTCAAAGTTTTTACTTTTGGAATTAAAATACAATGGAAATACAACCAACTGTAGCACTCACTATCTAGCAATATTTATGGTATTTAAGTTTTTTTGAAAATATAAATATAAGAAGATTTATTTTCTGAATTGACTTTACTTCGATATGTAAACGTATTGGTAGCCTTGCCTTATAAGCGTGGTTTGAAATAATAAAAATATTATATTTATTTATATATTTTTTTAATATTTTAAAGTGCACCATAAAGTGATTCTTATTTGTAGGGTGTGAAATGGGACAAAAAAGGGATAATAATGGTACATATTTAACGACAACAGCTCGAAACACGAAATTCGGTGTGTACATTCCTCTAATTGAGTAGATACATAATATAAAAGTATTTTTTTCCAAATTCGTACTTTTAAAGGGTAAAATGGGGATAGAGGGATAAAAATGGTACCAACCAAACGGCTGTACCCAGAATAATGAAATTCGGTGTATATAATCCTTTGATTGCGTAGACAAGTAAAATACACGGATTTTTCAAAATTCGTACTTTTTGGGGTTAAAATGAAAAAAGGGGATAAAAATAGTACCAATCAAATGAACACAGCTATAGTCAAGAAACTCGGAGTATACATTCGTCTGACTGTGTAGACACGGAAAATAAACTGGTGTTTCGAAATTCGTACTTTCAAGGAATACAATGGTATAGAGGGATAAAAATAGTACCAACTAAACGACTACAGCTAGAATGATGAAATTCTAATTGCGTAGAAACGTCAAGGGGGTAAAAATGATACCAACCAAATGGACGCAGCTGGAATCATGGAACTCGGTGTATACATTCTGACTGCACAGACACGCAAAATAAAATGTTTTTTTCCAAATTCGTACTCTTTCTTTTCCGGCAAAAATTGGTTGAATCATGAAGTTAGGTTATTTTGCGCTATGTATGTCTGATAATAGATTTTCAAAATTTGTACTTTTTGAATTAAAATAGAATGGAAATACAACCAACTGTAGCACCCACTACCAATATTTATGGTATTTAAGCTTTTTGAAAATATAAATATAAGAATATTTATTTTTTGATTTGAAATAAATAATTGTTTGAAAAAATTAAAATATTATATTTATTTATAAAATTATTTTTTATACCCTACACCACTTCGTGGGCTAGGGTATTATAAGTTAGTTTCGCGCCAAATGTTTGTAACACCAAGAAATAATCGAGCTAGACCCACCTTTAAGTATACCGATTGGCTTAGAATCACCAGCTGAGTCGATTTAACGATGTCTGTCTGTCTGTCTGTCTGTCCGTCTGTCCGTCCATCTAAGCTTGTTCGCACTCTACAGGTCGCAATTGTTGTCCGATTGTCATGAAACTTGGCAGAAGTTATTTTTTCTGGCCAATGACCATCGGTATTGAATTTGGAGGAACTCGGTTCAGATATATATATAGCCCTCATACAAATGTCGCGCCCGATTTGACTTTTTCCGCCCTATAAAGCACATATAGTACCCGATTTTCTTTAAATTTGGCACAACATCTTATAATCCAACTAAAAACACCTATGGTGAAAGTGGATAAGATCGGTTCAGATTTAGATATAGCCCCCATACAAATGTCGCTCCCGATTTGACATTTTCCGCTCTAGAAACCACATATTGTACCCGATTTGCTTTAAATTTGGTACAACATCTTATAATCCAACTAGAAACACCTATGAAGAAATTGGATCTTCGTCAAATTTTGCAGATCATGATATTTTTCAACCAGGAATAACTACCATGTTTTGAACCAGGCCCTGAATGTTGTTATAGACCCCCTTTTTAAATGTCGGTTCTATTACTACTGTATAATTTGTATTTGTCTGTCGGATAATTAATCAATTACCATATTATTAACCATATTCGTTAAATATGACTAAAGATGAATTCATAGTAACTGTATAATTTGTATGAATTACATAAAATTGCTCCCATGAAATAAATGGGTTTAGTAATCAAAGCGAGGTACATACGCAGGGAGTGGTGTAGGGTATTATATAGTCGGCCCGCCCGACTTTAGCCTTTCCTTACTTGTTTTTAAATATTTATATTTGTTTTGGTTTGGCTATATTAAAAAAATATATTTTCCTGTAAGATTATTGCACTTCTACGAAAATCGACAGCCTCTGTGGAATGCAATCCATGGTGAAGGGTATATAGAGTTCGGCCCAGCCGAACTTAACACCGTTTTTACTTGTTTTTATTTTTTTACTAAAATGTGAATGTAAGTCCGATTTATGTCAGAGGTGCAAAAAAAAATTTTTTAGTTTTTTACTAAAATTTGAATATTCACCGAAGTTACTTCTAATATTTTATGGTTAGCTCAGGATTAATCCTTGAAGGAATTACAAAAAGTGTCTAAAGTTTGATTTTGACATTGTGGAGCTTAATTTAATAAGAAAATTAAATTATAAAAATGTTCGTTTTTGATAAATTGCGAAGTGCAACTTTAGTGTGTGCTTTTAATGTGTTAAAGAAAACGTGGTCGGTTAAAATTGGACAACCACGTAGTGTGTACTATTTAAAATATAATACGAGTCAAAATGTTTCGATTTTCTCGAATTCGATTTTTTAATTAAATTTTCTTTTTGTCCAAAATGAGCCATTGTAATCACATGGTAATTGGGATTAAATATCAACCCATTGTCCACTTGTTTAGAATGGTTTTTAGCAAAGATTTTTGATTTTGAACCACTTCATTATAAAAGTAATAAAAAATAGCTGCAATATTGTTAACATTAAAAATTATGATTTTTATACCCTACACCACTTCGTGGACTAGGGTATTATAAGTTAGTTTTCCGCCAAATGTATGTAACACCAAGAAATAATCGATCTAGACCTCCCTTTAAGTATTCGGATCGGCTTAGAATCACCAGCTGAATCGATTTAACGATGTCTGTCTGTCCGTCCTTCCGTCTGTCTGTCTGCTGTCCATCTAAGCTTGTTCGCACTCTACAGGTCGCAATTGTTGCCCAATTGTTATGAAATTTGGCAGAAGTTATTTTTTTGCCAAGGACCATCTGTATTGAATTTGGGGGAAATCGGTTCAGATTTAGATATAGCCTCCATACAAATATCTCTTTAATTTACACTATTACTGCTCTAGAATACATATTTTACATGGGATCATGACAAATTTTTCAGGATAGTGTTTTATTTGAACTAGAAACAGCTAACGGGAAAGTGGGCCACATGGGTCCATGTTCTGATATAGCCCATACAAACGTTCCCCCGATTTACAACATCACTGATCATTTTACATCGGATCTGGATCAAATGTCTCACATAATGTTACATTTAGACTAGAAACACCTAATTTGAAAGCCAGATATATAGGTCAATGTTTTGGTATAGCCCCATACAAATGGGACCTGTTTACACTATTATCGCTCTAGTACCCAGATCTTACATTGGATCTTGATAAAATTTTGCAGACCATCTTATATCTTATATTTCAATAAAGAATATCGACTGCTTTTTAATGTAGCGCCCTTACAAATGGGCCCCAATTTTTATTATTATCCCTCTAGGACCCACATTTTACATCAGAAGTTTATCAAATTTTGCAGATTATATTATATTTCATCTAAGAATACATACTATGAAAGTCAAATTTATGGGTCCATATTTTGGTATAACTCCAATACAAATTAGTTTTTCATTTCCGCATCCTGTTGCTCCTTTACAGGACTACAAAGTTTCGGTTATACCGGTGTCATAGGGTGGGAATAAGTATTAAAAATAATTTTTGAAAAAATTAATCCTTTGGAAATTTGTGGATGAGAAAATTAAAAAACTAACAACGCCAATTAACTCTATTTCACCTATAGTTTCAGATGTATATCATTTGGTTCAAGTATAGTATGGACTGTCGGACATTGTTATAATATATTTCAACTAAGAATACATACTATGAAAGTCAAATATTTGTGTCCATACTTTGGTATAACCCAAATGGGGCCCCATGATACTCTATTACAGCTCGAGAAACTACATCTTTCATCAGATCTTGATCAAATTTGCAGATCATGATATATTTCAACTAGGTATGCCTACCGTGAATGAGAACTATATAGGCCCATGCTTGGCATAGGCCCCCCTCAAATATCCGTTCAATTCATCATATTACCGCTTTGTAATATGTATTTGTCATTGGAACTTGATCAATTTTTCCAGATCATGTTATATTTACTTTACTCGGAATATCTGCTGGAAACTTGGATCAATTACCATATTCGTTAAATTTGACTAAAGATGAATTACTATAGTACTGTATAATTCATATGAACTACATAAATATGCTCTCACACAGGGAGTGGTGTAGGGTATTATAAAGGGTGATTTTTTAAGAGCTTGATAACTTTTTTTTTTTAAAAAAACGCATAAAATTTGCAAAATCTCATCGGTTCTTTATTTGAAACGTTAGATTGGTCCATGACATTTACTTTTTGAAGATAATTTCATTTAAATGTTGACCGCGGCTGCGTCTTAGGTGGTCCATCCGCTTAGTCCAATTTTTGCATTTCCACGTTTTTGAGTAACAGAGACCCAATTGGTGCGAACGGCGACGAATCGAAAATTGGTGGTCATCATTAACACTGGCCGATACAGCTGCGATATTTTCTTCAGTTCGCACTCTACGTAAGCGTGTTGGTGGTTTAATGTCCAACAATGTAAATTTGGTGCGAAATTTAGTCACAATAGCCCGAATAGCCGCTTCAGTGGGTCGATTAAACTGACCATAAAATGGAAGCGCGCAATGAACTTTCTTAACAGAGCACGCATTTTGATAATAAAATTCAATAATTTGCAAGCGTTGTTCGTTTGTAAGACGATTCATGATGAAATGTCAAAGCATACTGAGCATCTTTCTCTTTGACACCATGTCTGAAATCCCACGTGATCTGTCAAATACTAATGCATGAAAATCCTAACCTCAAAAAAATCACTCTTTATAGTCGGCCCGCCCGGCCCTTTCCTTACTTGTTCCTTTATAATCCAGTTTGCAATATTAATGCGACCTGTGCCTCCCCTTTTCGCGGTCCAATTTTCACCATATTTCGTTTCTGATATTTTCCTTTAGTACGTGGGCCACTTAATGATTAGATTTTAGGTCATAGAAATTTTCAAGCATCGACATACAAGGATTTACTTTTACCTAGAAGGATATTTATATACGTGATTATAAAAATATTTTAAAATTGCAATAGATTTCGCATATTCTTATTGTAGTTATATCAGTTTTAAATATAATTTTAACATAGAAAAAGTGGTCTGGGAACAGACTACAAAAATTTTTTTCAAAAAAAAAATCGCTTTTGTTGGCGAAAAGAAGAATCAAAGAAATAGAAAAAATCGGAATAAATTATTTTGTTCTATTTTTAAATATCTAACATTCTAACGCAGAAAACAATGTCTACCTGTAAAAGATCTATGGATAAAGAAGTTAGATGTTATGACATTCAAAAAACATTGTTTTCTTGTTAAAGGTACCTTCAGCGAAAATACTTCAGAAAATGTTATAAAGGGTGATTTTTTTAGCTATTATCTTTTTGGCAACACTGGTTTAAACAGTTGACGCACGTTTCGTGTTTTGTTTCACTGTCAAACATCTTCAGTTCTATAATTTAACCATGAATCGTCTTGAAGCATTGCAAGAGCTACCAATGCATCCAAAAAAAGTCACAGTTTGGTGCGGTTTATGGGCTGGTGGCATCATTGGACCGTACTTCTTCAAAGATGATGCGAATCGTAACGTAACTGTGAGTGGTGAGCGCTACCGTGAGATGATATCCAACTTTTTTGCCCAAAATGCAAGAGCTTGACTTGCATGACATGTGGTTTCAACAAGCCACACAGCACGCGCAAAAATGTACTTATTGATTGGCGAGTTCAGTGAACATTTTATTTCACGTTCGGGACCGGTCAATCGGCCGCCTAGATCGTGGGATTTAACGCCTTTAGACTATTTTTTGTAGGGCTATGTTAAAGCTCATGTCTATACAGACAAGCCCGCTTCAATTGACGCATTGGAATACAACATTGAAGCATTTATTCGTGAGATACCGGCCGAAATGTTGGAAAGAGTATGCCAAAATTGGACTAAGCGGATGGACCATTTGAGGCGCAGTCAAGGTCAACATTTGCATGAAATAATCTTCAAACATTAAATTATATGGACCGTACTATCGATTCGAATAAAGATTTCATGCATTTTTCTGAATTTTATGTGTTTTTTTTTGAAAAACTTTCCTATAGCTTTTAAAAATCACCCTTTACATATCCCTACAGCAGAATTTGAGTTGCCTAGTGTAAACAGTGTTTATATCCATTGTGTAGTGTTATCATCCTTTACCCCCATTGATTACAACAACAAATACTTGGTATTCTTTGAATTTCTGAATATCGACCACTTAAAAACACACCCACCAATATCCAATTCGTTACACCCCGAACGAAGAATTCAGGTAATATTAACACAAAGAAGACTCTTTCTTTCAATTACTAGTCGTCATCTATTTCTTTTCAATATATTTCACTATACAGCCCCTTATGGAAGCATATCACAAAATCCATTGCAAAGAAGTTGTTACAATTTCATTTCAACCTTCTTTCGTCTGCTCCCATCGTCATGTTACCCTGAGCCATGGGGCAGACTTATCACTACTAAGCGTTAACTGAGGCAGCGGATTTCAGACGTCAGCATACATGGGAGGAAACAATCGTCGTTTCGGTATGAAGTCTCAAAGCATCCGAAGATGGTGAACAAGTTCTCTTTTTTAAAATATATCACAGAATTTCTTTTTCCTATCAAATTTTCAGGCAGCTACTCATACAAAACACACTTCAAATGCACAAATGTAAGTATTTCAATGTTCATCCATCCCATCGCCGTATATTCACATCTTGTTACCCTAACCCTCAAAGCATTGCCTATCACTATCATAAGGCGAGCTACTGAGTTATACCAATTGGAACAGAGAGAAGAAACAGTATTTCTTTCATCTTATAAAGATGTCCTCACAAAGTTTCTGTCTCAAGTGCAGTTTTATCTCATCCCATTCTGTTTTTGATGAAAATATATTCTACAACATTTGATATGGAAAACAAGGTATGAACCATTCAACTCGTTATTTGTTTTCGATTTCATGTTACCCTGAGCTTTTGGGCAGTTCATTTGCTGACATAGAATTACTCTGTCTCTCGCTCTATCTCTCTCTACTTGGGTACTGTGAGCAAATGCTTCCAATTTGTTGGTCCTGTGGATTACAGGAAGCATCTGTACCGCATCGAATGTTCTGTCATTTCATCACATCGACAACATTCCATCTCCATTGAAAGCGTTTTTGTTAAAATTGTTTCCATCCTGTTATCCTGGCCCACTCGGCATTCTTATTACTGGCAAGAGTTAACTGCGGCAGTAAGTACACCCTTATGTTTTCGGTTTTACAGGAATTCAAAAATGGGACGTATTATTGTGCCACACTCCTTAGTCGAAAAACTTGCTTAATTGTCAAACAAAAACAAACTGGGCTGGCTGATGATGATGCTGAAAAACTACCCCCAAGGTGCTCGATGAGTGATTCTAAAAAGTTGAAAAAGTGTTTTCTTGTTTACCGCGTCTCATCA
Source organism: Polietes domitor (assembly GCA_947397865.1). NCBI lineage: Eukaryota > Metazoa > Arthropoda > Insecta > Diptera > Muscidae > Polietes > Polietes domitor. Next base: position 66,777,459 of record OX377619.1, on the reverse strand, counting down.
TGTGTCCTCAGCATTATGTTACCCTGATCTTAAAAACATTTTCTAATATAAAACAACTCGCTGTGACTCTCATTAATGTGCCTCAAATGTGGCGATGCCAATTGACTCAATGAAGCACAGCATAAATCCGCCCGGAAATCTTAAAGATGAAAAATATTTCACTCAAATCCTATTCATGCCTAGCTAAGATAGCGGCACACGGTAGTGGTAGACACCACCATCATCATCAACAACATCTTGTTTAAATTCCATGTTATCATCCATATCATACTATAACATACTTTCAAAGGATGCAGGGAAATGAACGCTAAGCTAAACGAAAATATATCTATAAACAATATATCCTTTTTTCTTATTATTTTTTCAAATAAAGGTTGTGATGAATATGCAACAACTTTCTTCCTCCGGAGATATTGAATTTTAAGGGATACAAATCTACTCTCTCATAAATTTCGTATGATAGCGATTACACCAGTACCGTCCTCTGTTATGTCCTCTGGTTCTGTTACCCTGAAATCAAATTTAGTCCAATAACTAACATCACCGTGTCCATCGCTCTCCCTCGCTCTACCTTTCACTCTCTCAAACTCTCTGCTAAATATATTCATGGAATAACAAAAATAGTTAGAAAATCTCCATCGCTCTCCCTTTCTCTCTCTCACACTCTCTGCTAAATATATTCAGGAATAACATAAATTGTTTGCGTTTCCGGGTTACAAGACGTAACATTGTACCAAACGGGAAGTAAAGGCTGTGATGAAAATATATCACATCTTTTCTCCTTCTAATCATACCACATTTTAAGTTTTTTTCCTGTTGCATGTCATACACGGAATCGACATACTACATATGTATATTAGGCTGGGTCGCGGTGTGTACAAATAAACATAAAATATCCAGTTAAATAAAGTTTGCATTGTTTAATGATGATTTGCAAAATATTTCGTCCCTAGGTCTAGTCGTCTCATAGACAAACATCAGAAAATTGACATACTTTGAATATAATTGCTTAATATCTTGTTATAGGTAATTTTCCAAATAAGAACGATTTTTTCATAGAGTGGGTGATTTTTATGTAAAATAAACTGATTTTGATTTTGTAGTTTCGTTCGCGTTAATAGTTGAAGGAAAATATTGCTCAAAAATAAATTTTTCGGCGAAATTGAATATTCTTATACCTTCTGAATAGCTAATATAAAAATAGAAATAACAGCACAAATAATTAAAAATATTAGTTTTTATTAATTTTTAAATATTTAAATTTTACATACATAGAAAAATATCATTCCGAAATCCGAGTAAAATCCATACTACAATTTAGTTCAAAAATGTTACTCCAGTTTGGTAAAAATTTCATTAAAAGTAGTAAAATTGACTTAGTATTAATAAAATCATTCATATTTCAAAGTCATAGCAAATAGTTCATTTACTGGAAATAAAAAATTCTTAACTGGGTACATTCATATACAAATTAAGAGATTTTTTTATATGGAATTATTCCATTTAGGTTTTAGTTTTGCAATCCCTGAAGTTAAATTAATATTATTTTTTCCTTGTATTAAGCAAAAATTTTCCTCAGTTTAAGTTAAAATCTACTTGTTTTGAGTGAAAAAAATCAGCAAAATTTTGCTTAGATTTAGTAAAAATGTACTTGGTTTGAGGAAACTTAAACTAGAATCAACTTCAAAGCTAGCTCTACCTTCAACATGAGAAAATAGCGCTATACAAAGTTCAATTTTCCTAAATTTTAGTTCATCTTAACTCATTACAGGGTTCACTTTTTTCTGAGTGAATGAATATTTGAAAAATTCACAATTTTTAATGGTCAAGAAAAAAGCATCATAAAATTTTGTCATTTTTATACCCTCCACTAGGATATTATGTCTTCATGCATTTGTTTGTAACACCCAAAAAGAATCGCGTTATACCCATCGTTTATCACACAGATCGGCTTAAAATCACTTTCTGAGTCGATTTAGCAATGTCCGTCTGTTCTTCTGTCTGTCCATCTAATGTCGTAATCAAAGTACAGTTCGCAATTATTGTCCAATCTGAACAAAAATTGGCTCAAGTAAGTTTTGTGGCCCAAGGACGACCGCTATTTAATTTGAAGCAAATCGGTTCAGATTTCTATATAGTATCCATACATAATTCGTTCCAGATTTGACTTTATCGGCTCTAGAAACCACATATTTTACACGATTTTCTTTCAATTTGGTACAGCAGCTTATAATCTAACCAAAAACACCTGTGGTGAAAGCAAGTAAAATCGGTTCAAATTTATATATAGTAGACCGGTCCTTATTTATATGGACAAATTTATTTTCTCGAATATATGTTACGGCAAGCGCTAAAAATATTCGTTTTAGTCCCAAAAAGCAAATTTTTTGTCAAATTTTGACAACGATTGGATAATTTTTAGCCGTGCCCCAAGCACCTTTTTGTTTTTATTATGAGAAATAAGGCAAAAATATATATATTTTTTATTTTATTTACATTTATTTGAAAATTAAGAATAAACTTAAATATTTTTATTAATTTCATACTCATAGTAACATTAATATTATTTTAATTTAATAGTGAAGTCTTTTTAAAAGTGGGATAATTCATGTTATATTCTTTAACCACCTGAAAAAGGAATTGTTTCTCCTCTTCGTTGTGGGTTAATTTATTATTATAATCTGTAATGAATTTGGCGCCTCTTTCAGCTGCATCATTCACTACAGATAGGTTTTTACAAATTTGTGATCCGTGAGCGTAGTCAAATCTTTCATTCCAATCCGATGGATCGACTTGCAAAAATTCTTTTGAAATTTCTAAACGATCAAAGAATGCGTGTGTATTGGAATATACAAAATCGCTTAAATCTTTTTGCGCAAATGTGCCGATATTTGTTGGATTAGTTATTATTCGCTTGCATTTTTCTGTATTTGCTTCAACATTAATTGCCTGAACCATTTTTTTAATTGCAACACTTACATTAGGATCGAAGAATGAAAGACCGACTGCTTCTTCCGACAAATACCACAAATGATTGCTGATTTTTTGTAGCAAAGCAAGAGCTATATCCCTTTCAGGATAAGCCATAATATTTTTAATTAAATTTAAGTCTTGATTTGGTGCTTCAATTGCTTTAGTGCATCCAAACCAGGCTTTTACATAAATACGAACTACGAACAGACAGACACTACGTATACCGTTTAACTCTTGGTTGGTCATATTGAATTCATTACGAAACAAATACATTTTAAGTGCATAAATACATTTTGACATCCATCGAGCATGAGAAGTTGCACCAGGTATACGAAAGGTGTTAAAATTCGGCACCGTACCACCAAGAAAAGTGACAACTAATTGCAATAATTCTTTGTAGTCGCGTCTGCTATGAGCTTGTTTTAAGTTATCTAGACAGTAATTTAAAATTGTTCCACGTTCTTCAGCAGTCAATACTGTAATAATGTGTTCATCTTCTAAACAACTCTTGTTCATCTTCTAAACAACTCTTGAACTAGATCAAGCATTTCATATTCATTTATTGAATTAAACACGGCATCTGATATTTCTTTTCCACTCGAAGATTTTAACTTTGGAATGCCAACTAGTTTATCGATACCTTGAGATGAGACTATGATTGGCAAGCGGTCAACTTTTTCCCTGCCACTAATTTCTGGTAACATTGTACCATCCCAGTGCAAAACAAAACTACGTGGAATCTGGAAATAAAAACTCAAGTTTCTTAATTTATACTCAAAACATAAAAAAAGAAGCATAGGGAAAACCCACATTACAGTACTTACATCAAAGTTTGCTGCAATGTTTTGTGCTGTTGTTGCACGATGCTTCTGACGCATTCGACGAATTGATGATCTATTTAGTATAAGATCTTCGATATCATAGCCCAACGCGTCAGCAGTTGCGCTTAGGATATGAACTGCAGCACCATCAGTGATTTTCCACTTATCCAAAGTTGAAAGCAGTCTTGGTGTAAAAAAAATTGTTTTACCTCTGGAGATACCTGATATACCTGGATTTGGATTTGATACAGATGTTGATGTTGATGCTACAACTTCAATATCGTTTTCGTCGTCAATGTCAATCATACCTGTTTGTTCATATAACTCTTTTCGTTCATCTTCTTTTATTCGACGCTGGTTTTCTTGTTCTTTCTGGACTGCCTTTCGCTTTTCTTTCTGCATTACAATTTTATCCGTTCCTAGCATACAATCTGGTCTTCCTTTTTCTCGTTGCTTTTTTAAGAACTCTTTGTCTTCTTGTATTTTAATTAATTCAAACGCGTTTGCATGTGCGATATCGAATAAATCATCTAATTTATCTTGAAATTCAGTTTCCTTCCTGTTTTGACATTCTGTTTTTCGACCATGATGCTTTGTAATATCTCTCCACTTGTTGTATAATTTTTCCAGCTTCTCAATGCAGTGTTTTTCATGGTGTGTTGGAATTCGTGCTTTTTGCCAAAACGTGCTGACCTCAGCAACAACTAATCTAGAACTTTCTCTTAAATTTAAGCCAACTATTCTTAAATTATAAAATAAAACTTGTAGCACTTGTTTTCTTCCTGGTAATTTAGCTCCAGTAATTTGGTGGTCCATTACGCCAATTAACATAATGTCATCATCCGATCGAAGTCTTTTGGTTGTCATCGCTTTAGATTTTTAATTTTAAAATGTATTTGTTCGTTTTGGATTTTCTATGAATTTAAAAAATAAAAAATATTAATATTTTAGGCAAAAAATATTTATTTTCTTCATACATTTATTTTTACCGGCTAAACTGTTGATTATATAGAAAAACGCTATATATACACATTTTAAAGGAATTCTAGTTCTTAATTATTTTTCAATTTATTTAAACAAAATCGGACTAGTGGTTCTCGAGTTATGTCAAAAAAAGAGCACCAAAGGTGATAATTTCCCCTATATGATAGTAACTAACTTTAATGACAAACAATTGTTGGCGGGGGCACGCCTAAAAATTGTCCAATCAAGCTCAAATTTTTTTTGTGTATTTTTAGGTTCAAATAGAGTAGTTTTAGCGCTTGCCGTCATACGAATAAAAAAGAAATAAGGACCGGTCTAATATATAGCCCCCATACAAATGACTCTCCCGATATGATTTTTTCGATGAAGAAACCACATATTTACCCTTTTTCCTCAAATTTGGCACAACGCATTATAATCCAGCTAGAAAGACATCTTTTCATATTTATTTTATATTTTAATTTGCATTTATGTGTGCTTTAGAAATACATAAACATACACGGTGGAATCGTTCCAGGTTTTTTTATACCCCCATTCAATTGTCCTGTCCGATTTAACATTTTTTGTCAATCACATAGATTTGCAGAATAATTTTAAATAATTTGCAGAACCTTGAAACATACATTATGAGAGTGATTCCCGACTTCACTTTTTACCGAATTAAATTGCAATGCAGGGTTGTCACATTATTTTGTACCTCTACCGCCAAATCAATTGTCAGAAATCGCCAAATTTAAACCACTTCAGTTTTTGTTAAAAAATCGACAAATTCCATTTTTTATTTAGTTCTTGTAAAAATGCATGGAATTCAGATACTATATTTGAATTGAATATTGTCATTGTTTCATGATAAATAATTAAAATATATCTTATTAGTATTTATTATTCTTAATAAAAGTTAAAAAAAATATTATACCGTGATCTAGTTCAGGTAATTCATAATGCAGAATACACTTTCAACGCTGGGATTACTGGTTAAAAACAATTAACATTAAAAAATATATTATAGTATATTTTTAAAATGTTAATTGTTTTCTACTTTATGAAGCAGTTTCTAGTATTGAGTTGATCTCTCTCTTCCGTTTTCATGGATCAATGTCTCCCAAATATTATTTCAGGTATTTTAAATGGAACGTAAAAAGAAACAAATCTTAATAAAAGCATATCGAGGGCTCATATCCATATGTAGCTATTAACCATTTTCTCGAAAATGAGTTTCTGATGCCAAACTATTCTCAGATTTGGATGTCATCAGTCATATAAATTTGGAGAAAAAAAATCTGAAGCTTTTTTTTTCAAATTTTTCTGTACACACGTTAATTTGTGACTGCAAAAGTGGCTATGAACATAAAAATAATATATATAATATAGTTCAAAAATGGAGCAGCATTTAACCGAAGGTTGTAATTCGCTACAACGCTTTTGTTTAAAACATTTTTCTAGATTTAAGGCATATCGTACTATCAAATTCCATCATTACGCGGTTAATTGCATTTTGGTTTCCAAGTCATCAGGCTAAAATAGGATAAATAGTGGCTGTAAAGTCAAATTCCATTCCATTCTTACTCAATCTTTGTTAATTCCGACTAGTTAATTATAATATAGTTTCAACATTAATCTATTGGGAAAGGAAAATCTTCTCCTATTCTTCATTGTTTGAATTAATATAATCAAATATATATATATTTTTTTTACTTTTTTTCGTGTTCATTGACTCACAAAAAAACCAAAAATGGTTTACAAGAAAATCATAAATGTAGCAACTTCGATTTCATGTTTCAACGCTTCAGTTGTCTCTGGACGGTTTGCATAACATTTATTCTTAATGGCTCCCCACAAAAAATAATACAAAGGCCTCATACATAGACAGCGGATTTTTATGCGAATTCCATTTTTATTAATCCACATTTACATAAAATATGCATATCGCTATGTAAAATATGCTAACATAAAATTGTTTATATCGACATTTTAAAAATTTCTATCATGAAAATCATTTGTGTGAAGTCGGCATTCAATTATAAAGATCCGATCAAAATATGATTTTGCATAAAAATCCGCTGTCTACTCATATAACAGCTCAAAGGCGGCCAATTGACATCACAATGTCGGCTGATTATTCGATTTACAAAAACAGTGCGTACAATATATATATAGGTGCGTTGGCTGTGTGACATGTGTCTTTTTGAAACCAAATGTCGGCCATGTCATTCTCTTGCATTTTTGGAAACAATAATTCGTTGTGTAAGGCACGGTAACGCTCACCGTTGACGGTAGCGGCGGCTCCACACCAAATAGTGACTCCTTGTGGATGCATTGGCTTCACATGTGGATTCTCTGAACCCCATGTGCGGCTATTTGGCTTATTGACATAACCACCGAGATGAAAATGAGCTTCATCTGAAAACACGATTTTCGGTAAAATTCTTCATCTCTTGCCAAACAAACTTCAGCCCATTGGGTGAAGCGGAAACGCATCGGATGGTCATGAGGCTTCAGTTGTTGGACCAACTGAACTTTGTAAACCTTCATAGCGAGTAAAATTTTATGTAAAATTCTTCTCAAAGAAGTGCAAGAAATGTTCTGTTCCTGCGAAAAATGATAAGTTGCTGTTGATGGATGTTCTTGGACATTCTCAGCCACAACAGCAATGTTCTCGATTGAACGCACTCAACGAGAACGTACACTTGGTTTGTGGTTTGTCCAATAACGATCCATTTTCATTAACTCGCTTCACAAATTGACACACATACTGAACTGAAGGCCGATTATTTCAAAAATTTATTTCGAAAATGTTCAACGTAAATTTCGTATAATTTGGTTAAAGACTCACTACTTTCGAATTAAGTTTTTAATAATTCCCAATTTATTTCGAGCGTATAGCGTCCCATTTTGCAAATGTCAAACATAAATCTGAAAATAAAAAAATGAATGTTATTCTACCCTTCAAAGGCAAAGTAGTCGGTAGTTCAAATTTAAATGGCCCACTGTAGGTAGGGAGCGAAATCTTTTTAGCAAAAATTATATCAGATGTTGACTGTATAATTTTTGAGAAAACACTGCTTTATTTTTGAAACAGGATATAAATCAAGGATATGTTATCTGTATTCATTCCAAATTCCATCCAAATCCAGAAATATTTCGCAAATCTCTATTAAACAATCGAAATAGTATTCCTGGGTAGTGAAAATATATATTTTTTCGTGTACCAGCCTAATGTACACATGAAAACAGCATTACACCATTGCCGTCCGCATTTTCTGCTTGTTATTTTATGTTACCCTGAATTCAAGGGTAGTCCTTTAACTGATATGTACAACTATGTACATCTCAAACTCACTCTATCTCTCTCTCTCTGCTCCCACACTGTCAAATAATAAATGGGAATATTTGGTCCACTGGGTTACAGGATGGTGCATATCCTTTTTTCGTGGTATCTTATCATCGTTGTCTTTTTTTAAAAACAAAACACGAAAACATATTACAAACAATTACTTGCTCTCTGGATTATGTTAGCCTGAGCCGTCGTGCATTCTTATTGCCAAGAACTGTTAACTAAGGCAATAGGTTCCTTCCTGATATGTAATCGTTTGCCACAGGACACGAGCGCTCTTTGCCTCAATAGTTTGGCACACATAATTTCTCCAATCGAGTTTTACGAAGCTTCCTGTTTAAGCAAAAAAATCGCATCCCTGTAATGGAATGTCGTATCCTTAAACAAAACAGCATATCCCTGCTGTTGAGAAGAGCTAACACAACTGCCTGTAGTCTCACTCTCTCTATCCACGAACTTTGATTACAAGTGAAGAATGCGTGGAAACTTCCCGCTTTGCTTCACAAGAGCAAAACACTTACACTTGGTAACGAAGGAATACAACAACCTTCTCATTTCAACATTATGTTATCCTCATCCCTTAAACTTTCTCTATTACTAGGATAAGGGAATTTGAGTTGAATCATTCTCCCACTCTTGATTTTTTCTTCGAACATACCAATAATGAACTGTAGAAAACTCATGGAATAAGCTGGAATACTTCCGCTTCCCAATACTTCTCGCTGACATTTACAACAGCAAATTTCTTCCTTTTGGTAGCGAAGGAATACAACGCCCTTCTCATTGCAGCATTATGTTATCCCCATCCCTTAAACTTTCTCTGTGGCTAGGAGAAGGAAATCATTCTCCCACTCTTTATGATTTCTTTAGAGATACGATTAATGAACTGTCGTGGAATAATCTGGAATACTTCCGCTTCCTAATATTTCGTTTCTGGATTCATGCAACCCTGGGCATTTGGATAGTTTTGTCGCAAACGTAAAACGTTTCAGTCACTCTATACTCTCGTGTCTCCATAGCTTTCGCGAAAATAGTTAGTGTTTCATCCCAAACATAACACAATCTTCCTATTCATGCAAGAAACTTACATCAATTTCCTCAGTCGAAAACTTATCAGAAGAACTATAATAATTCCAATTCCACGAAGGGATAGCACTAGTATCATGAAAGTATCAGCATGTATATATTACAATCTTCATGATACCCTAAAGTATAGGATAGATCTATCACTAACTTAATACAATGTTATGCCCGGCATTTGACCGGATTAGGGTTAGTGGCATATCAAAATAAGGATGTGTGGTTCACAATCCTTCCATCCCATCCTTATCTTGAACATACATATTTCATCAGAACACCTGCTGTAATGGAAAAATATCCATCTATTTCCACTAATGCTTCATTATTATGGTACATTGAAGTTCCAGCACATTGTATATCTTCCTACAATCCCAAATGTTCATCTTAAAGTCAATCGAAAAGTCGTACGCATATTTCATAAAAAATACTAGCTGTGTTGAATCAAATGTAGAAACGAATTAGTTCCCAGTTTTAAGTGCTGATATCAACCTTCCCCTCATTCTTCGTTCCTGGTTTCATTTCACCCTGAACATTATGGCAATTCCGTCACTCGCTTAAAGGTTTACTTTTATCCATTTACTGTGAATGATATGGAAATCGAGACAACTTCCGAGCTTTGATGGAAACATAACACAAGTTCTGTTCTGGTAGTAATATTACACGAAATCCATTTTTTAACAGTCAATCAATCTATATATATAAAAGAGTTGCGTTACTGACTGATTGATTTATCATTGACCATTGTCGACTAAGAAAGAGTTCAACGAAATTCGTACTTTTAGAGGGTAAAATGGGACAAACAAGGATAAACATCGAACCGTCCTGACTAAACGGCAGTAGCTAGAAACATGCAATTCGATGTGTTCCTTGTAATGGCCATGAAGACGAGCTTCAAATAGGGATTTTTCGAAATTTGGGAGGAAAGAGACAAAAGGGATAAAAATGGTACCAACTTAGGTATTGCAGCTATATTCGTGAAAATCGGTATCTCTGACAACGTAGACTTGCAACATAAATGGATTTTTCGAAATTTGTACTTATAAGGGGTGAGCGGGATAAAACTGGTACTAATTTAAGTATTGCAGCTATAGTCACGAAATTTGGTGTGTAAATTCCTTTGACAACGTAGAAGCGAAATCTAAATGGATATTTTATCGAAATTTGAACTTATATGGGTTGAGCGAGGCAAAAAGGGATAAAAATGGTACCAACTAAAGGATTGCAGCTATAGTCGTGAAATTTGGTGTTTAAATTCCTCTGACAACGTAGACTTGCAACATAAACGGATTTTTCGAAATTTGGGGTCAGCGGGACTAAAAGGAATAAAAATCGTACCTACTAAAGTATTACAGCTAGAATCGTGAAATTTGGTATGTAAATTTCTCCGACCATACAGAGGCGCAGTAAAATTGGATTTTTCGGAATTTGTACTTTTAAGGGGTGCGCGGGACAAAAAGGGATACAAATGGTGTACAGGCCTTTAATTACGTAAACGCAGAACATAATTGGATATTTCGAAATATGTACTTAAAAGGAGGATGCGGGACGAAAAGACATAAACGTGGTACCAAATAAAGTACAAAGAGATGCAAAAAGTTATAAAGATGACGGCTGCATCTAGAAACATGAGATCGAGAATATAAAAGGTTCTGCGGTTGTAGTTTTTTGTTCAAAACTGGGTAGCTAAAATAGTGCACATCGACCCCAACATTCCTTTGACTACATATGAGTACCATCTAATAGGATGTTTTCAAATTACTTTTATAGATTTATCTACATCCACCAAAAGAAAATTAAATAAATACTATCCAAAAACAGAGACGTTTAAAACTTATAAGAAATAAGTGGCTTATTTGCGAGCGAAGCAGCGTGTCATTCATATGACTAAAAAGACTCGTTCGACAGTACCTCATCCGATCAACTCGATTTATAGTACATGGCCCAATTATCACAAAAAAATCCCAAAATCCACACCAAACAGAGACTCGTTGTGGATGCATTGGCTTCTCAATAGTCACGTGTGGGTTCTCTGAACCCCATATGCGACAATTTTGTTTTTTGACATTGCCACCTAGATGAAATTGAGCTTGATGAAGGCTCTTCACGAAAAATTTCCACGTAAATTTCTTACAGTTTTCGTTAAAGACTCACTACTTTGGAAATAAGTTTTTAATATTTCCCAATTTTGTTGGAGCGTATAGCGTCCCATTTTGCAAATGGCTGACATAAACCTGAGGCTGTCGATTTTCGTAGAAGTGCAGTAACATTTCAGGAAAATGATATTTTTTAATATAGCCAAATCGAAACAAATAAAAATGTTGAAAAAATAATTTTATAAATAAATATTATTATTATAACCCTGGCGTATAAGGCAAGACTACCAATATGTTTATACTATTTATATCGGAATAATACTTCAAGTTAATTCAAAAGATAAATATATGGCAGGAATCTTCAAAAAAGCTTAAAAACCCTAAATATGGGTGCTTTCTCTGCTACAGCCGTTTGGTTGGCTGTATTTCCATCCTGTTTTAATTCCAAAGTTACAAATTTTGAAAATCCATTATCTCTCACGTACATTAGAATGGGTCACGAAAATAAATTGCAGCATATGATGATCTGCAAAATATTTCACAGATGGGTCAATCTGTGAGCTAAACGCTCCCGAAAACACCTCAAAAAATCATGTTTTTCCCGTGTAATTTTTTTATGTTGCATTTTTGTCGATTTTTTTCTGAATTAATAAAGCCTTGGAAGCACTTTAAAATAAAAATAAAAATGTTTATTCTTTTCTTAGAATAACTCATTGGTCGTATTATTGGACGCTTAGATTCATTTTTTGTGGGTTTTCAAAGTGACAGCTACAATTTCAAAGGTTTTCAAAGTGACAAAAGCTACAAAAGAATCAAAATTTATATTTAAAATGCTTTCAGGGTCTATTATTTCAGAAAAAATGTATCATAAAAAATTTTATTATTACAACATTTATTATTTATTTATTTTAAGGAGCGTTTAGCTCACAGATTCCTTGATCTAGGAACGAAATATCTTGCAAATTATCATTAAACAATTCAAACTTTATTTTCGTGGAGTGACTGGAAGTTGTTTTTCCATTTGTATGGACGTCGACCCAGCCTAACGTACAAAGTGCAAGTTAAAAAAAAATGCATGATTATACCCATTTTTGCCGTAAAAGTAAAATCTTTGCGAGTCTATGCAGTCAGATGAATGTATTCACCGAATTCAATGTTTCTAGCTGCGGCCATTTGGTTGGTAACATTTTTATCCCGTTTTTCCCATTTTACCCCCTTTCCAAAAATACCTTTATCAGAGGAACGTATATACCGAAATTAAGTATTCTAGATGTAACCATTTGATTGGTACCATTTTTATCCCTCTCTTCCCATTTTACCCCTTAGAAGTACGAATTTGGAAAAAATACTTTTATATTATGTATATACTCAATTAGAGGAATGTGAATTTGGCGTTTCTAGTTGTTGTCGTTTGATAGGTACCATTTTTGTAGCTTTTTGCCCTTTTGAATAAGTATCACTTCATGGTACACGTTTCTGTTATAAGGGGAATGCGCATACCCAACATCAAGTTAATTTAAGCAGACATATTAAAAAAAACATTCTTAAATAATCTAAATATTAGGGGTTATTAGAGGTAACTAATGCCCAATTCGATTTTAATATTTTTTCTCTAGAAGTAGCCCAATGTGTTGCAAAAAGAAAAATGGGATATTACACGAATCGATATATTTTTATATTTTAGAATGTATTTTATCTTTTCAGTGACGATCGCTTTGTAAAATGTTTTGAAATTTTAAGACCTAAAAATGAGCTAATCAATCAAATAATAAATTATAAAGAAATAACAACATATTAATAATAATATTAATAATAATAATACTTTTAATCATATTAAAGTATTTCTTTTGCGGTTTGACGCTCCGGCAGTCTGTTCTTGCTTCGTAAAATTATAAAATTGTATTAAATATCAGTGGACGTCTTTGACGAATTCGTCTGGCTTTGACCCTAATATGTATGATAAAAAATAACGCGAGTCTCACCCCCTACAAATATATTATTTTTTAACAGTTTATTGTCAAAAAAGAATATTTTTTGGAATTAAAATTAAAAATTAAAATATCTTACCTATGTCAGAAGTTGTGGAATTTAGAAAGCAATAGTTGGAAATAAATATTTTGTTTCACAGCTAACGAAGCTTTAACAATATATACATATATGAATCTATGGATAAATACAGAAACTACCGATTTTTTATACACTCCACGAGAGTATTATGTCTTTGTGAATTCATTTTTAACACCCAAAAGGAAGCGAGATAGACCCATTGTTAATTATACCGATCGACTTAGAATCACTTTTTGAATCGATTTAGTAATGTCCGTCTGTCTGTCCCTCTGTTAGTGAATGGTAAATCGATTCCGATTCTAATCGAGAATCGATTCTGAGGGCTCAAAAACGATTCTTTTGGAATCGATTACATGTGTCCAACTTTATACTGGAATCGAAATTCAATTTAATGAAAAACACCCAAAAAGTATGTACTAACTTTGTACGTACTTTTGGTGGTAACAAGTTGTGAAATTTAAAAGCTGCAATTTTATTAATTAAACAAAAGGAGATGACACTAAGTGTGAAATTGATATAAAAAATTGACAATGGTATGAAGGTTAGGAGCTTAATATGTACCAAAGACTGGGGTTTCGTACCTCCAACAGTCCATGCATTTGGAAAAATTAAATTATTGCGTAAAAATACATCCCAATGCTAGATAGATCGCTTGTAATGGAAATATCGGATAAAGTAGACGATAATGATTTAACTTATTATAGAAAATATGCATAAATAAAACTGCCGATGGAAAAGTATTTTTAAATGCTCATGGAAACATTATTTATACAGAATTGATCCATGTAGAAAGTTTTATTCAAAATTTATTCAAATTTTATTCTATTATAATATTATTTATATTTCGTGAAATAAAGTATTATATGTTAGATAAACACGAATTGTTAGTAACACCAATAAAAAATCTGACATATACTGAAAATACGTTGAATTAGTTCAGTCGATTTTTTCTTTATCATTGCTCACTACCAACTATACAATTTCCTGAACTTTTGGATATCATTTACATTTTAATATCAAGATCTTCGACACACCGGTCGCCGATAAAATCGCATTTGACTAATGAAACTATCATTAGAACAACTTTTTATAGTTGTTTTCATGTTAGTGTTAATTAGAAAGTGTTAGTTTTGATGAAATATTACACAAAACTTGATCGAATTCATCAGTACTTAAAAGACCTCAAAATAAATGACAAATGTCAAAACATAGTCTAGGCGAAAAAAATGAGAAACTAACTTTAAAATTCAATATCTCAAAAACGAAGAAAAGCAATAGTTTGAAATTTGATAAACTTGTAGGCAACTTTCTTCTAAAAATATTAAAAAAATAAAAGTGTCCACAGATTTCGAAATGTTAAATTTATTTTTAATTCCTAAAAGTAAAGGTGAACATTAACTTATATATTTTTGCGATGGTATCATTCAATAGATCGGAAAAAATCTATAAGAAAAACGTTTTCCAAAAACTATATATATTACAGATTATTCAGAATAGTCGATTAAGGAAGAGTACCTTAGTGTAAAACAATTAAAAAGGAGTAAAGTTCGGCCATGACGATTCTTATATACTCTCCACCATGGATTGGAGATATTTTTATGCAAATTCAAATAAATTTGAAAAAATAAATCCCGCTTGTAGGGAGAGGCTATCAAAACATTTGGTACCCTAACTTTGTTATTGTGGGCATTTTCTGTACTAGTTAGTTAAAATTTTACCTCTCGAGTTTTATGGTTAAACATTTCTACCGATTCCGATTAAGAATCGATTCTCAGGTCCGATTCTTCGACTCTAGGAATCGGATTCAAAAATAGTTGATCGGGAATCGAGAATCGATTCTTGTCCTCGATTACCATTCTGTCCGTCCATTTATTCTTGTAGTCAAAGTTCAGGTCGCAATGGTAGCCAGCACCAAACGAAACTTTGCACAACAAAGTTTTTCGGGATAAGGACGAACGCTATTTAATTTGAAGAAAATCGGTTCAGATTTAGATATAGCCCCATTAGGGTTTGGTGTTTCCCGGACTTTTTTCATTTCCCGGGAAAACGGGAATGAAAAATTTCATTCCCATGAATTCCCGGGAAAAAGTAATTTATTTATAGGTAAGTCCAATATGGTTTAAAATATCAACATTTAATAAATGGTGTGTATTTTTAATACTGCCAAAATATTTTACAAATTATTTTTCATTTTACAAATATTTTACTCTATACCTTTTCAAGATTATATTCGGAACATATAAATTCATAATGGGTACTGTAAATTTATAATAGGAACATGTTAATTCATAATGAGACATATAAATTCATAATGAGAATTGTTAATTTATATTGAGAACAATTAATTCATAATAGGAACATACCATTTCATAATGAAATATACAAGTTTGTAATCAGAAAATCCAAATTCATAACCAGAAAATACGTTTTCATATTCAGAAAATATGAATTCATAATGAGAAAATATAAAATCATATTGAGAAAATGTAAATTTATAATGAGAACATTGATAAAATATGTGTTTCTACGAAAATATCCATAGAAAAACGTACATACATAGCTTCGATTATAATTTTTTACAGTTCCTGATTATGAATTTATATTTTATGAATATATATTCTTGAATAAGAATTTATATTTTCTCATTATCAATTTGGATTTTCTCATTTTGTATTTATATATCTCATTATCAATTTCCATGTTCTTGTTATGATTTTATATTTCTCAATATGAATTTACATTTCACATTACGAATTTACAGTGCAGATTGTGAATTATCATGTTCCTATTATGAATTTACATTTCCTGTTATGAATTTACATTTCTCATCATGAACTTACGTATTCTGATTATAAATTACATTTTCTCATTATAAACTTGAAAAGGTGTAGACTAATCGTCAGAATTGGACATTTATATCGCAGGTAGAAGTGACTGACACCTACACTAGATTCAAAATTGAAAACGATTAAGGAAACAAATAACTCATATGACGGAGAATGTTATGACACATTTAATTTAGAATACTCATTTGTCTGGAGACAAACATATGTTATAGAAACAGGGGGGAATATTCTAAACTGTAAAATCAATAGAAACTTAAAAAAATAATGTTAATTTAATAAATTAAAAAAAAATAAAAATATTGAAATAGTCCAGTCATTAATTCTTACAAATGGCCATTGAAATACACCGTAGCATATATTTATATTCCTATTAGATTTCTCTTGAAAGTTTCCAGGCGAACATTTATTTGTATTCCTATTTTATTGTATTCCTATTTTTAGACCATTTTTTTTCTGGCTACATATGTAAAGTAAATTGTTCGTGAAGAATATGTTCACCTCGATTCTTCTAGGAAAACAAGAAAATTTACATTATGTAAGCCATGGTATTGTCAGCATGGTATTTTTATTTCACAATAAAGATCCTGCAAATAGCCTCACAAAAAGTTGTTATTCCCCTAGCTGGGTTTCGCATAAAATGGCTATTTAGCGAATTTAAAAAGTTTTGTTTGTAGTAATATAATATAAACAAATACTTATTATTGTCAATAATGTAAATACATATATGAATCTGAAATACATCTAAAAATTCCAATTTATATAGTAACATTAAATTATTGATCAACATAACAAATAAATTATTTTTTAATATTTCCCGTATTCCCGGGAAATTGAAAAAATTTTCCCGGGAATTCACGTCCAGATTTTTCCGGGAATTCCCGGGAAAAACGATTCGGGAATTCCCGGACCCCAAACCCTAAGCCCCATTAAAATTTCGCTCTCGATTTGACTTTTTCTGGTCTAGAAACCACATATTTTTACAGATCTTCCTCAAATTTGGCAAAATGTCTTATATTTCCACTAGAAACATCCACAGTGAAAATGGGTCAGATCGGTTCAGATTTACATATAGCTGCAATACAAATATCGTTCCCGGATAGATTTTTTCCGCCACAGAAACCACGAATTTTCACCGAATTTCTTCGAACTGAGCATAACACGTTATATTTGAACTGGAAGAACTTATTTTTAAAGTTAGTCTCTTTATTCCATGTTTGGATATAGCCCCGATACAAATATTCATCTCGATTTGACAAATTTGACCAGGTCATATTAGCCTTTGATTAGGAAACATACAAAAATTCTTCCCGTTTTCACTTTTTTACCGAATTGAATTCGGATAGAACGTGGAGTGTATCATACAGTTGGCCGCGCCCGACTTTAGCCTTCCCTTGCTTGTTTTAATCATGATTATTTGAAACAAAAATTTTGCGTCTTCAAAGGGGGGTATAACTTCTATATCTATGCATTGATCTTTTACATATAGAAATTATTTTCTTCATTAGAATGTTAGCTATTAAAAAAATAAAACAAACTATTTTTTATATTTTTTGTGTCAGCAAAAAAGATTTTAGCGAAAAACTAAATTTTTCTCTCATTTTTTTGGAGTCTCTTCCTCAACCACTGTGTCTTTGTAAAATTTAAATTTGCGACATTTTTAGCCATCACGAAATAGCGGGTGTTATCGGAGTTACTTTTCCGAAGTGAAAGTACAATTGTTACAGCTTTTAAAAATTTTAATTTTAGTAAAAAATAATGAAATTAAAACAAATTCTGATGTTGAGTTTATAAATCAATATGCCTCAAAGCTCGGACACAATTTTTTATTTAAAATAAACCTATTTGCATTTGGTAAGAAAAAAAATCAAACTTTGAATGGTCATAACTCGGAATATCGCCTCGTGATGGAGAGGAACGGTAGATGTTCGATTCGATTCGGCGAGCCAAAATTGTCTGGGATAACTTGGTATCACGCAATACACATTTTTAAGGTAAGAATCAACATCACACACACACATTGTTATTAAGCATTGGCTCCTTTCGCTTACGAAAACATAACACAGCATCCCGTATAGAAAATTCCACAGGATGTACAAGGAGCTTTCGTTAGTCAGCACTCTTTCCACACAATTATGATGCCCTGAACTTTTGGGCAATCTCATCCCTCTTTAGAGGGGACTCTGTATCCCCAGAACTCATGCTCTCGCTCTCACTTGTCTCCTCGATTTGTTGGCTCCACAGGAATCGTAGGAATCTCTGACACACGCGTACGTTGGCGCAAAACAGGCGATGATGAAAACGTAACACAGATTCCTGTAGTGAAAATCAACCACACAATCGTATTTTGTTACAACTCATCGTATGATGGATAGAAGTAATTGGCTCGGAATATGTACCCATCATTTGTGTCCACAACCTTATGGAACCCTGAAGCAATGGGCGTTCGTATCACAAACTAATGATAACGCCTTTCTCTCACTCTCACTCTCTCTTATTGTCAGTTTGTTTTGAAATATTTCATTCAAATCCAGAACAAAAGTAACAACAATTTTATCACAGCTTGTGTGGGTGATGGAAAAATATCACTATTTCAACACGCAAATTTTCTTATCAATTTTAAGATACATCCGTTTTTATCACAAACTGATAAAAAAATAACACCGAACTTTGCTTTATAAAAATTATTTACCATTTTATGTATGTATTCCAAACAAAACGGAGCACACTTCCTTGCCATAACTGCGGCCTGTAGGTTTTTTGTCTGTATCCCTTGGCATCATCGGAAAAAATCTTCAAATATGCTCTTCCCCTTGTTATGTTATCCTGAAACTTTAGGCATTCTTATCACTATTCAACAAGTTTTGAATCGAAACAAAAACTAAACCAATTCCTTCAGCAAATACCTAAATTAAGGGATGAGAAAATTGTGTCATTTTCCACCCAGCCAAGCACACACACTCAAACACTCACGCTCGCTTCGTTGCGGTATGTATTGCAAGAGCACAACTGGGATACAGACTAACATGAAACGGGAATTCAGCATAGTTTTGCAATAGGGAGTGGAAATTATGGGAAAATTCTGTATTCATTTTGTATTTGGGTATTTGTAAATAAAAGCATAGGGATCCCACACCCACCCCAGAATCAATACCCCGCAATGATGAAATGAATGAACGAACGATGAAACAGATGAAAGGAGATAGAGAGTGGAGGAGTGGTGGTTGGATTTTCATTATCACTGGTCCGTTTCTTGTGGATTTTGTGCGCCTAGTAGAGAAAAATGTTTATCACTGTGATAAGTTTTCACAGTGATAACGCAACTCACGTTAGGTTATGTTAATTTATTCACGATACTTATGTGGCCAGCGACCAAAAATATTTACCACAATGTAAACGGACCCTTTGCACGAGAAAGCAAACTGTGATAACACTTGCAGGACTAGAGGCATGCGATGTAATGTCACATGTATCACAACTGGCTTAGTATCCCTTTGAATGATATCTGTTCGTTGTATTTGCGTCAGTGATATTTTCAGTGTTTCATTTAATAAGATATGGATTGTTTGTATTCCTTGTGTGCTTTTTATACACATACATGTGATATAAATAACAATATATGATTACATGACATACAAACATATTGTATCCTGACGATGTGACGTGAGGCGTTTCATGGTTTGAAACCAGAAGATACAACGATAAAGAGTGCAAACTTTGGTTAAACTAAATCTTGTGTAACCTCTAATTTTGAGTGTGTTCCGCAGATTGAACTTTAAAGAATATAAAACAATTAGGCGAGAGCTAAGGTGGAGTGGGCCCGACTATTTGAGATCCTTCACATTAAAAGTTTTGTATAGGGTGGGCCACTTAAAATTTTAAATTTGAACTACCGATTACTTTGACTTTGAAAGGTAGAATAACACTCACTTTTATACACTCCACGAGAGTATTATGTCTTTGTGTATTTGTTTGTAACACCCAAAAGGAAACGAGTTAGACCCATCGCTTATTATACAGATCGGCTTAGAATCACTTTCTGAGTCGATTTAGCAATGTCCGTCTATTGTTGTAATCAAATTACAGGTCGCAATTATAGCCAGATCTTAACAAAAATTAGGACAACAAAGTTTTTTGGATCAAGGACGAACGCTATTTAATTTGAGGCAAATCGGTTCAGATTTAGATATAGCCCCCATACAAATGTCGCTCCCTATTTGACATTTTCCGCTCTAGAAACCACATATTGTACTAGATTTTCTTTAAATTTGCCACAACATATTATAATCCAACTAGAAACACCTATGCTGAAATTGGGTAAGATCGGTTCAGATTTAGATATAGCCCCCATATAAATGTCGCTCCCGATTTGACTTTTTCCGCTTTAAAAGCCACATAATGTACTCGTTAAATTTTAAATTTGGCACAACATATTATAATCTAACTAGAAACACCTATCCAGAAATTGGGTAAGATCGGTTCAGATTTAGATATAGCCCCCATACAAATGTCGCTCCCGATTTGACATTTTCCGCACTAGAGCCCACCTTTTGTACCCGATTTTCTTTAAATTTGGCACAACATCTTACAATCCAACTAGAAACACCTATGCTGAAATAGGGTAAGATCGGTTCAGATTTAGATATAGCCCCCACATAAATGTCGCTCCCGATTTGACTTTTTCCGCTTTAAAAGCCACATAATGTACCCGATTTTTTTTAAATTTGGGACAACATCTTATAATCCAACTAGAAACACCTATGTAGAAAGTGGGTAAGATCGGTTCAGATTTAGATATAGCCCCTATACAAATGTCGCTCCCGATTTCACTTTTGCCGCTTTAGAAACCACATATTGTTCCTGATTTTCTTTAAATTTGGCACAAAATCTTATAGTCCAACTATGGTGAAAGTTGGTAAGATCGGTTCAGATTTAAATATAGCCCAAATACAAATGTTGCTCCCAAAAGTTTAGCCGATTTTGGCCACACTATACATCTTTTATTTCACTTATTTCGTTCCAGGTTTCAATATATCCTCATACAAATGTCCTTTCCGATTTAACATTTTTTGTCAAACACATACATTTGCAGGATACAAAAACCCCGTTTTCACTTTTTCACCGAATTGAATTGTATTCGGATAGAAAGTGGAGTGTATCATAGAGTCGGCTCTGCCCGACTTTAGCTTCTCCTTACTTGTTTATTTATATTTTAAGGTTTGTATTTAACATTTGCCAAATGGGACACTATACGCTCGAACAAAATTGGGAAATATTAAAAACTTACTTCCAAAGTAGTGAGTCTTTAATGCAAACTGTAAGAAATTTACGTTGAAAATTTTCGAGAAGAGATCGTCCTTCAGTTCAACCTTCTGGAAGCTCATTTTCATCGCGACGGCTATGTCTATAAGCAAGATTGCCGCATATGGGGTTAAAGGAGCCAACACGTGACTATTGAGGAGCCAATGCATCTACAACATGTCACTTTGGGCTTTACTAAAAAATTTGGTTGATTGGATGAGGTATTGCTGAGCCAGTCTTTGAAGTTATATGACTGCTATTGTCTTCCATTATTAAATGACAAAGTTCAACATTTCCAATAAAATCAGAAATTTGAAAAAATAATCAGTAGTTTTTTATAGCCGATTCTAATTTATAATGTTACCTAAAATTCTAATTTTTTACAATAGCAATGTAGCTTAAATGTCGCATACATTCGAAATATGTTTGCGATTTTATGGATCCTTTATCAAAACGTGGTTGCTCATCTACTTTACATTCGTCAATATATGGCTTCAGAAACACACAGCATTGTCGGATCTCTAGTTTTATAAAAACTATATATTTGTTCGAGCTCAATACCACAAATATGTATAACATTCGATGATGTATTTTGGCGTCCTAACCTCGAAAAATGTAATATAAAACAAGTAAGGGAAGGTTACAGTCGGACGTGGCCGACTATATGATACACTCCACTTTTCATCCGAATAGAATTCAACTCGTTAAAAAGTGAAAACGGTAATATTTTTTCTATGTTTTCTAATCATAGGCTAATATGACCTGGTCAAATTTGTCAAATCGAAAAGAATAATTGTATCGGTGCTATATCCAAATATGGAATAAAGTGAATAACTTACACAATATGTTCTTCAAGTTCAAATATAACGTCTTATGATCACTTTGAAGAAATTTGGTGAAAATTCATGGTTTCTGGGGCGGAAAAGTCTATCCGGGAGCGAAATTCGTATGGGAGCTATATGTAAATCTTAACCCATCTGACCCATTTTCACCATGGGTGTTTCTAGTTGAAATATAAGATATTTTGAAAGATTTGAAGAAGATCTGTTAAAAGATGTGATTTATAGAGTGGAAAAAGTGAAATTTGTGTGGGAGCTCTTAATAGAAAAAAATATAAGATATTTCGTTTAATTTGAAGATGAAATATGTGGTTTTTAGAGCAGAAAAAGTCAAATCTGGAGCGAAATTTTAATGGGAGCTATATATAAATCTGAACCGATCTAACACATTTTCACCATAGGTGTTCCTAGTTTAAATATAAGATGTTTTGCCAAATCTGAAGACAATATGATACAAGATGTGGTTTCGAGAGTGGAAAAAGTCAAATTAGGTGCGATCTTTGTATAGGAGCAATATATAAATCTGAACCGATCTAACACATTTTCACCACAGACGTTTTTAGTTGAAATATAAGATGTTTTGTCAATTTCGAAGAAAATATGTAAAAATATGTGGTCAAATCGGGAGTGAAATTCGTATGGGGGTTATATCTAAATCTAACCCGATTCAAATTAAACTTCAAATTAAATAGCGTTTGTTCTCGTCCCGAATAACTTTGTTGTGTAAAGTTTTATTTGGTTCTGTTTACAATTGCGACCTGTATCGTGATTACAAGAATAGATGGACAGACGGACAGACAGACATTGCTAAATCGATTCGAAAAGTGATTCTAAGTCGATCGGTATACTTAACAATGGATCTATCTCACTTCACTTTGGGTGTTACAAACAAATGCACAAAAACAATACTCTCGTGAAGTGTATAATTATGGATGTATTTTTTTATTTTTTACCAAAATTCCAATGTTTGTTGATGTTAAATTTATTTGTATTATTATTGTCTTGGCAGTATAAGTTATACATTATACAAAGGGTAAGGCCACAAATATTCTGAATATCATATTTACTAAGAAGAAGTGGTTAAAAAAAATCGACAAAAAATGATTTTTTTTCTAAAAAATATTATTTTGGCACGGAAGAATCCAAAAATAATATTTTGATTAATTTTTGATTTTTGATTAATCTTTTAAAACAGAAAACAATGCTTATTTGAAAAATATTTTAAGATAAATAAACAAGTAAGGAAAGGCTAATGTCTGGCGGGGCCGACTATATGATACCCTCCACTTTCTACCCCATTAGAGAGGTTCAAAATTTCTGTAAATGTGTCTAATGGTTGTAGGTCGCTTGGGATTGAAAGTTGGCGAAATCGGCACAGAGGGAAAATATTTCCCTAACAGGGACTGAAAAAACCATAATTTAAAATTTCCTAAATTTTCTGCTTGGAATTTGTTGTGTATATTTCTCTAGTAACGTGAAAAGAACCAAAAGTAAAAACAAGATTTATCGTTTAAAATGAAACAACAGGGATACAAATGGTAACAATGATACAACAACAGCTAGAAATATTCAATACGGTGTGTACATCCCTATAGTTACGTAGACACGTAAAACGGAGGAATTTTTCGAAATTCGTAATTTTAAGAGATACAATTGTAAGAGAGATATAAAAATGGTACCAACCAAACCACTGAAGTTGAAATCATGAAATTCAGTGTATGCATTTATCTGACTGCGTAGACATGAAACAGAAAGGGATTTTTCGATATTTGTAATTTTAGGCAGAAAATGAGTCAAAAGGGGATAATAAAGGTGCAAACCAAATGGCTGCAATTAGGATAGTGAAATTCGGAGTGTACAGTGCTCTGACTGTGTAGAACCATGAAGTTGGAACCATGAAATTCTCAAAATTTTTACTTTTAGATGGAAAAAATGGTACCAACAAAATATACACGATTTGTACTGTTAAGTGGAACCGGGCCCCATTGGGATAAAAATGGTACCAACTGGAATTTCGCAGTGCACATTTCCTGGAATACAAGGTCGGCCAACTTAAATGAGTTTTTCGAAGAATGTATTTTTTAAGCGAATCGGGATAAAAATGTTTCAAACAAATACAAAGTTGAATTCTTTTGTAACTTTAAATGGATTTTTTGAAATTTGTACTTTTAAGAGGGCAAACAGTACAAATAAGTATAAAATGGCACACATCAATGTGCTGTAGCTAGAATCGGTATATACAATACTCTGGTTACGTACGTGCAAAATATGTCCAAATTCGTACTTTCAAGGGATGCAATGGGAACAGAGGGATAAAAATTATACCAACCAAGTGGTCGTAGCTAGAGTCATGGAATTCGTTGTATACTGCATAAACACTCAAAATTAAAATGATTTTTCCAAATTCGTATTTGTATGTCTTTGTGCATTTGTTTGTAACACCCAAAAGGAAACGAGATAGATCTATTGTTAATTATACCGATCGAATTAGAATCACTTTTTGAGTCTATTTAGCTATGTCCGTCCGTCCGTCTGTCCATCTATTCTTGTAATCACGATACAGGTCGCAATTGTGGACAGAACTAAATGAAACTTTGCAAAATGAAGTTTTTCGGTACAAGGACGAACGCTATTTAATTTGAAGAAAATCGGTTCAGATTTAGATATAGCCCCCATACGAATTTCACTCCCGATTTGACTCTTTTCACTCTAGATACCACATATTACAACAGATTTTCTTTAAAATTGGCAAAACATCTTATATTTCCACTAGAAACACCCATGGTGAATGTAGGTCAGATCGGTTCAGATTTATATATAGCTCCCATACATATTTCGCTCCCGATTTGACTTTTTCCGCTCTAGAAACCACATATTGTATCATATTGTCTTCAGATTTGGCAGAACACCTGATATTTAAACTAGAAACATCTACGGTGAAAATAGGTCAAATCGGTTTAGATTTAGATATAGCCCCCATACAAATGTCGCTCCCGATTTGACATTTTCCGCTCTAGAAACCATATATTCTACTCGATTTTCTTTAAATTTGCCACAACATCTTATAATCCAACTAGAAAGACCTATGCTGAAATTGGGTAAGATCGGTTCAGATTTAGATTAAGCCCCCATATAAATGTCGCTCCCGATTTGACTTTTGCCGCTTTAAAAGCCACGTATTGTGCTCGATTTTCTTTAAATTTGGCACAACATCTTATAGTCTAACTAGAAACACCTGTGGGTAAAGCGGGCTATATCGGTTCAGATTTAGATATAGCTCCCATACAAATGTCGCTCCCGATTTGACTTTTGCGCTATATAAACCACATATTGTACCCGATTTTCTTTAAAATTGGCACAACATCTTATAGTCCAACTAAACAAACCTATGGTGAAAGTGGGTAAGATCTGTTCAGATTTAAATATAGCCCAAATACAAATTTTGCTCCCAAAAGTTTAACCGATTTTGGCCAAACTATACACTTTATATTTCACTTATTTCGTTACAGGTTTAAATATACCCCCATACAAATGTCCTGTCCGAATTAACATTTTTTCAAACACATACATTTCCAGGATACAAAAAACCTTCCCGTTTTCACTTTTTCACCGAATTGAATTGTATTCGGATAGAAAGTGCAGTGTATCATAGAGTCGGCCCCGCCCGACTTTAGCCTTTCCTTACTTGTTTTACTTTTACGGCAAAATGGGTAGAATCATGAAGTTAGGTTATCTTGCACTATGAGCGTGAGAGATAATGGATTTTCAAAATTCATACTTTTGGCATTAAAATAGGATGGATTTAGAACCCACCAAACGGCTGTAGCTGGAAATGTGCCGACTATTCCCCAATGTTTAGGTTATTTAAGCAGTTTTGGTGATTACTGCACTATAATTACTTTCGCGTGGTTTAAAATAATTAAAATTTTGTATTTATTTATAAAATTATTTATTATAAAGGGTGTTTTTTATTGAGGTATAGAACTTCGAATTGAAATAAAACACAAGAAAATCGTTTTAATGTCCATCAATTTGGCTTTATTGGAAGGATAATTTTATGCCATTAATGTTTAAATATGATTTCGGGCATGTGGCCGCCGCGGCTGGCTCGAATATAGCCAATTCTACAGGTCCAATTTCCAATTTTCGTGGCAATAACGCCACGAATGTTGGCCAAGTCCCCTAACGTTTCTGGTTTGTTGGCGTAGACGAGCGACTTCACATATCCCCAAAGAAAATAATCCAATGGTGTCAAATCACACGATCTTGGTGGCCAATTGACAGGTCCATTCCGCGAAATTATGCGCTCATCGAATGTTTCCTTCAATAATTCGATTATGTCGACCATAAAATGGACGGAGCTTGCGGTGAACTTCGCGAACTGAACCATTACTTTCGAAATAAATTTGCACGATTTGCAAGCGTTGTTCTTTTGTCAACCTGTTCATGATGAAATGGCAAACCAAACTAAATATTAATCACTTGACAGCTGACAAAATGGCCGCCAGTTAAAAAAGTGATGCCAACTTAAAGTTCTATACCCCAATAAAAAACACCCTTTATTTGCATTTGTTTTGGTTCGGCTATATTCAAAATAATATATATATCATTTTCCTGTAATGTTACTGCACTTCCGCGAAAATCGACAGCCTCTGTGGGTTCGATTCCCACTAGAGGCTATAGTCTGTCGCTGCAATAACTAGCTAAGAATATGAAAATACATTTACTTTGTATTGTGATTATAATAATTATGTTCTAACCATTATGATAAAATTAATATACATTACATCCTAGCCGCCAACATAACAATAACAGCAAGAGAATCAACAAACACGAATTCCACTTCAACTTATGATTACATATTTTACAAAGAGCCACAGTGTCATTACATACATTTTTGTGTAACATTGTAACGAAATACAACGGATTTCAGGATGTTACAACTGATGACTGCTATCTTCAATATACATACAAACCTCGAACGCTGCGATGAACAGGCTATAATAAACCTCAGGCAGCTTGGGCAGAAACACAACAAATATACGATAAAGATAAAGTCGCTGAGGAATGTATACGCTGGATGATGCTTGCATTCAATGGGATCCTATTCAATGGAAAAATAAATTAATTTTATCCTGACTGACTGTCTACTTGTTATTCGGTGGAGGAAAGTAACCCCAAAGCCACCACGGAAGTTGTGATGGAACTTTTTAAATTGTTTTGTGGTAGAAACTACATATTTCTATTCCGGGTACGAATAGTGAAAGCACAACGTTCCGTTGCCCGGACTTTGTGCCTAACGAAATAACACCACCTCTATAATGAACAGGGTGTTAGGAGTTTGTGGTGAAGGACCAGAGCCTACCGCATAACTGACTGAGAGAGCGCTTGTGTTATTTAACAATATTCTGTAACATCTCTGTGGCATGGCACTAAGTAACACGAGAAACTGAGTGTGAGAACATTTTTTACAACAACACCCCTCCATAACTGTGCCAGGGGAAGAGTGGAACTCTTAGAGAGAATACTTTGCTTAGTTAGTGTACTTACCCCCAACAAATTGAGAGTTTTCCTCGAACCATTTTATGGGGGCTACAGAAAAATACAACAACAATACCCTTGATGATGGTGAGAAGAGATTTCAGTGGATGAAAAAATATTCTTTGTCCTGCAGGGAATAACATACATAAGCTGTTATAATTTTTTCTACGCAGTGCGAGGTTGAACAGGGTATTAGGAATTGGTAGCAACTACAAAATATTCGAAGAAACCATTTGAAGAACAGCAAAAAAATCTGGACCAATGCAATAAAGAATACCCACAAATAAATTAAAACTCTCATAGGTGAGATGCAAAATGTTAATTTTATGTAGTGCAAAAAATCTAATTTTTTATACACTCCACGAGAGTATTATGTTTTTGTGCATTTGTTTGTAACACCCAAAAGGAAATGAGATAGACCCATTGTTAATTATACCGATCGACTTAGAATCATTTTTTGAGTCGCTTTAGCAATGTCCGCCCGTCCGTCCATCTATTTTTGTAATCACGATACAGGTCGCAATTGTAGACATAACTAAATGAAACTTTGCACAATGAAGTTTTTTGGGACAAGGGCGAACGCTATTTAATTTGAAGAAAATCGGTTCAGATTTAGATATAGCCCCCATACGAATTTCACTCCCGATTTTACTCTTTTCACTCTAGATAACACATATTACAACAGATTTTCTTTAAAATTGGCAAAACATCTTATATTTCAAGTAGAAACACCTGTTTGCCACAGGTGTTAGATCGGTTCAGATTTATATATAGCTTCCATACAAATTTCGCTCCCGATTTGACTTTTTCCGCTCTAGAGACCACATATTTCACTTGATTTGCTTTAAATTAACTTGCATTACCTTATAATTTTACTAGAAACATCTGTGTTGAAAATGGATTAAATCGGTTTAGATTTATATATAGCCACCATACAAAGGCCGCTCCCGAATTGACTATTTCCGCTCTAGAAACCACATTTTTGTATCAGATTGTGTTCAGATTTGGTAAAACGTCTTATATTTCCACTAGAAACAACCACGGTGTATATAGGTCAGATCGGTTCAGATTAATATATAGCTCCCATACAAATTTCGCTACCGGTTTGACTTTTCCCGCTCTAGAAACCACATTTTTGTATCAGATTGTCTTCAGATTTGGCAAAACATCTTATATTTAAACTAGGTTCAGATTTAGATATAGCCCCCATAAAAATGTCGCACCCGATTTGACATTTTCCGCTCTAGAAACATATTGTACTCGATATTCTTTAAATTTGGCACAACATCTTATAATCGAACTAGAAACACCTATGCAGAAATTGGGTAAGATCGGTTCAGATTTAAATATAGCCCAATTACAAATGTTGCTCCCAAAAGTTTAACCGATTTTGGCCAAACTATACATTTTTTATTTCACCTATTTCGTTCCAGGTTTCAATATATCCTCATACAAATGTCCTTTCCGATTTAACATTTTTTGTCAAACACATACAATTACTGGATCCAAAAAACTTTCCCGCTTTCACTTTTTCACCGAATTGAATTGTATTCGGATAGAAAGTGGAGTGTATCATAGAGTCGGCCCCACCCGACTTAAGCCTTTCCTTACTTGTTTTAATTATACCCTACACAACAGGGTATATTGTCTTTGTGCATTTGTTTGTAACACACAAAAGGAAACGAGATAGACCCATTGTTAATTATACCGATCGACTTAGAATAACTTTTTGAGTCGATTTATTCTTGTAATCAAAGTCCAGGTCGCAATTGTTGTTAGAACTACATGCAACTTTTCACAACGAAGTTTTGTGGAGTAAGGACCGACGTTATTTAATTTGATGCAAATCGGTTCCGATTTAGATATATCTCCCGCACAAATTTTGCTTCCGATTTTACTTTTTCCGCTATAGAAACCACAAATATCAACGGATTTTCTTCAAAAATAGATCTGATCGGTTCAGATTTATATATAGCTCCCATACAAATGTCTCCTCCGATTTGACTCTCTCCGCTCTAGAAACCACATATTTTAGCAGATTTTCATCAAATTTGGTAAAACTACTTATATTTCAACTAGGAACAACTCTGGTAAAAATGGGACAGATCGGTTCAGATATATATATAATAGCTCCAATACAAATTTCGACACTGAATAGATTATTTCCGCTCTAAAAATAGCATATTTCAACTATGTACAAACATCCATGGCGAAAGTAGGTCAAATCGGTTCAGATTTATATATAGCTCTTATATAAATGACTCCCCCGATTACATTCTTTCCACTCTAGAAACCACATATTTAACAGATTTACATCAAATTTGGGAAAGCGTCTTATATTTCAGAAAACCTATGCTACAACAAGTAAGGAAAGGCTAAAGTCGGGCGGGACCGACTATATGATACACTCCACTTTCTATCGGAATACAATTCAATTCAGTAAAAAAGTGAAAAAGGGAAAATGTTTTGTATGTTTCCCAATCACAGACTAATATGATCTGGTCCAATTTGTCATATCGAGAATAATATTTGTATCGGGGCTATATCCAAACATGGAATGAATTCACTAACTTTCACAATAAGTTCTTCTAGTTGCAGTCTAATGTGTTAAGCTCAATTTTAAGAAATTCTCTGAAAATACGCGGTTTCTGGGGGAACGAAATTTGTATGAGAGCTATATGTAAATCTGAACCGATGTGACCCATTTTCACCATAGGTGTTCCTAGTTTAAATATAAGGTGTTTTGCGGATTTTGAAGAAAATCTGTTACAATATGTGGATTCTAGAGCGGAAAAATTCAAATTGGGAGCGAACTTTGTATGGGAGCTATATATAAATCTGAACCGATCTAATACATTTTTACCGCAGGTGTTTCCAGTTTAAATATAAGGTGTTTTGCGGATTTTGAAGTAAATCTGTTAAAATATGTGGATTCTAGAGCGGAAAAATTCAAATTGGGAGCGAAATTCGTATGGGAGCTATATATAAATCTGAACCGATCTAACACATTTTACCACAGGTGTTTCCAGTTGAAATATAACGTGTTTTGCGAATTTTTAAGAAAATCTGTCAAAATATGTGGTATCTAGAGTGAAAAGGGTCAAATCGGGAGTGAAATTCGTATGGGGGCTATATCTAAATCTGAATCGATTTTTTTCAATTTAAATAGCGTTCTTCCTTGTCCCGAAAAACTTCGTTGTGCAAAGTTTCGTTTGGTTCTGGCTACAATTACGACCTGTATCGTGATTACAGCAATAGATGGACAGACGGACAGACAGACTGACATTGCTAAATCGATTTAGAAAGTGATTCTAAGCCGATCGGTGTAATGGGTCTATCTCCCTTCCTTTTGGGTGTTACAAACAAATGCATATAATACTCCCGTGGAGTATTTTTCGCTATAACTCAGACTATAGAGCGAATGAGTGTTATCCCTAATGAGCATAACGTATACGGCACCAGTACAATGAATAATACCATTTACAGGTAAGCCGATAGCTTTAATTGCTAGTGCATTTTTCTAGTTTATTATAATTTTAAATTGTAATAAATAAATAAATAAATAAAACCATTTACAGATATGCCACGCAATTTGAAATGAGTCTTGATTTGATAAGCATTTATTTAATCCCTTTAAATACAATAATGGTTGAAAAATTATTTTGTCGTAGGATTCTTGCTCTTAAATTGATAATTCATCGAAAATAATGATCAATCTAGACGTATGACTGATACCAGTGGCATACATTGCCAACATTCAATTTCTCTTTATTTTTTTTTTGGGAAAATGTTTTTGTTGAGATTACTTTTGTGTAAAGTATGAAGTGCCGAATATCTATAATTCATTGTAGACCTGTTGAATATTGACAAGAATGCCGCATGTCACAGGGTAGCATAACATTACCAACAAGTGAAAAATTAAAAAAAAACATCCCAAAATACAATTCGTTGAAGGCACATGTTAATGGCAACGAAGTTAAAAAACTATATCCATTTATTTAGAAATTTTGTTAGTTTTTTCTAACATGATATTAGATTGACAGAGTTTGTTCTAATGCCACATGCAACATTGCTGTGAACAGGCAATTATGATTTTAAGCAGGTCAACATCGCCGTTTTAACATCAAATAAGTAATGCCACAATGATGTCCCTCATAGGGACACGAGAAATTAATATGTTTATAAATGCCGAAGGATTTACTGCCTAAATAACGAGCTCCGACGTTGTAACGAACAGGCTATTAGAAATGTTGGGGGATGACAACGAACACTGTGACGGAGGCAATTTGGTTTTGTGGGATACATTCTTTTTTATTTCGATGTAAAATGACCTAACCCAACGGATTTTTATTTGTGTTGCAGGCACACTGGCACTGACATGTTGCATGTTTAATATATTTTCCTAATGTGTTCAAGAGGCCATTATGTATACCGAAAAGCATTCGTATTTAGAATAAGTACTTTCTGCTTTCTTTTTAGACCATGCTAAGGGTGATATATTTACATTAAACTGGGTCGGGCCAATAGAATAATTTCCAGTAAACCCTTGGAAAAAAGTTTGAAATGTTTAATGATGATTGCTCGGCTATCAGCGTGGGGTTTGTGGGTTCGATTCCCACTAGAGTCTCTGGTCTATCGCTACAATGGTCTTAGTCACTCCGGTTCAATCCCTGGACCCAAAATTAGAATATAAATTTACTTTGTATTGTAATTCATAATAAATAAATACATGTTTAATGATGATTTACAAAATAACAACAATTGACGCTATTCCCTCTGCAATTCTCTAGGCAGTAATGAATAATGAATGTCGAACACACGTCACCATGCGTGGAGGTCATTAAAATTTTAGTATTTTTAAAAACCATTAAAAATATATAATAAAAATAATAAGTTAATAAATGTGTATTGAAAACTGTTTCACTGTCAATTCGTGAGCTAATCACTTTTACGATTTTAGTGCTATTTTTAAAGCACTTTTTATGAAATCCGCTACCACATTATAATTTTTGGAATTTCTTAACTCATTTGGTGGATGATGATTTTGGGGCGCCATTTATGAATTTCATAAATTTATGTATATATGTTTATATTTTAAAAAAAGTTAATG
Organism: Polietes domitor; assembly: GCA_947397865.1. Classification (NCBI taxonomy): domain Eukaryota; kingdom Metazoa; phylum Arthropoda; class Insecta; order Diptera; family Muscidae; genus Polietes; species Polietes domitor. The sequence goes on along the minus strand of OX377619.1, from coordinate 66,744,473 downwards.
TGTTTACTTCAATCCATGACAAGTTCTTTATACATTCAAATATTAATAAATTATAGAAATCATTTGAATAGAAGAAACAATTTCTTTGTCGAATCTTATTTCTGAAATAATTAAAATTGTTGTCATTTTTTGTTTTGGGAAAAATAACGATTCACCGATAATTTCCACGCTTACTCATAGATTTTCTTCAAATATGTCTTGATTTCTCTTCCTAAACCACGGTTTCGCTGAGCATGTGAAATTTGCAATATTAACAGCCCTCATTACTACCTTTAGTCTATAAATAAATGATTTGCGTTACTTACTTACTAACGACTGAAGCCAGGGTCATGATTCGTACAATTCGTACTTTTAGGGGTTGAAATGGGACAAAACCCAACTAAAGTATTGTAGATAGAATAGTGAAATTCGGCGTGTACATTCCTCCGACCACGTAGACGCCAACATAAATGGATTTCTTGGAATTTCAACTTTTAAGGAGTGAGCGGGACAACTAAAGTATTACAGTTAAAATGGTGAAATTTGGTATGTAAAATCATCTCACCACATAATGCCGCAATATAAATGCATTGTTATACCTTTAAGGGATGAGCGTCACAAAAAGAAATAAAAATGGTACCGTGAAATTTAGAATAGTGAAATTTTATATTTAAATTCCAAATGGTGTGTAACCCTGTAACTACGTAAACGCGGAACATAAATTGATATTTCAGAATTTGTACTATATAAGGAGGATGTGGGACGAAAAGCCATGAACGTGGTACCAAATAATGTACACGCTTTTAGGGGACAGGCGAGAGCACACGTGCGAAGTAGCGGGTACTGCTTGCATGTTATATAATCAATCGATTTCGAACTATGGTTAAACATTAAAAAACCAGTAAGGAAAGGCTAAAGTCGGGCGGGGCCGACTATACGATACACTCCACACTCCGAATACAATTCAACTCGGTAAAAAGTGAAAACGGGAAGAATTTTTGTATGTTTCCTTATCATAGGCTAATATGACCTGGTCCAATTTGTCAAATCGAAAAGAATATTTGTATCGGGGCTATATCCCAACATGGAATAAAGTGACTAACTTTCAAAATAAGTTCTTCCAGTTCAAATATAACGTTTGGTGGTCACTTCAAAGAAATTCGGAGAAAATTTGTGGTTTCTGGGGCGGAAAAAGTCTATCTGGGAGCGAAATTTGTATTGTATCTATATGTAAATCTGAACCGGTCTGACCCATTTTCACCATGGGTGTTTCTAGTTGAAATATAAAATATTTTGAAAGATTTGAAAGAAATCTGTTAAAATATGTAGTTTATAGAGTGGAAAAAGTGAAATAAAATAAATCTGAACCGATCTGGCCCATTTTTACCACAGGTGTTACTAGTTGAAAAATAAGATGTTTTGCCAAATCTGAAGACAATCTGATACAATTTGTGGTTTCTAGAGCGGAAAAAATCAAATCGGGAGCGAAATTTGTATGGGAGCTATATATAAATCTGAACCGATCTGACCCATTTTTACCACAGATGTTTCTAGTTGAACTATAAGATGTTTTGCCAATTTTGAAGAAAATCTGTTAAAATATGTGGTATCTAGAGTGAAAAGAGTCAAATCGGGAGTGAAATTCGTATGGGGGCTATATCTAAATCTGAACCGATTTTCTTCAAATTAAATAGCGTTCGTTCTTATCCCGAAAAACTTAGTTGTGCAAAGTTTCATTTGGTTCTGTGTACAATTGCGACCTGTATCGTGATTACAAGAATAGATGGACAGACAGACAGACAGACAGACGGACGGACGGACATCGCTAAATCGATTCAAAAAGTGATTCTAAGTCGATCGGTATAATTAATAATGTGTCTATCTCTCTTCCTTTTGGGTGTTACAAACAAATGCACAAAGACATAATACTCTCGTGGAGTGTATAAAAATTAAAATTAAAAATATTGCATAAAAATTTTATGAATATTTCTTCACAATTACATATCTAAATCACTAATTATTTTGCAGCTATTATACATTAGGATGGGTCGCTGTCCATACAAATGGAAAAACATTTTCAGTCACCTTACGAAAATAAAGTTTGGATTGTTTAATGATGATGTTTGCAAAATATTTCTTTCCTAGATCAAGCCATCTGAAAATACCCCTAAAAATCGTGTGTTTCTGATGTAATTTTCTTGTGCTGCATTTTTGTAGATTTTTTCTGAAATAACAGACCCTTGAAAACACTTTATAAATTTTGATTTCTGCCTTAGAGTAACATATTGGTCAATTTATTGGACCTTTATTGTAATTTTTGGTGTTTTTTTTTTCATAGTGACAAATAAACATTTTTTCGTATTTGTTGTTAGTATTTTATAAAAATTAAATAGCAGCAATCAATACCTTTCGAATGATGCCTATATGATGAACATCGGAAGGAAATTGACGTCGCGGCGCTCATTTTTGTAAAAGATATTGAAAATGTTGGCTATGAAAATCCATCTTCTGTATTAAATTAATTACAAACATGGAATCAGTGACGTCATTTTTCGGCCGATATTCATCATTTAGGCGTCATTCAAAACGTATTGATTGCTTCTATTTATTTTTCATAACACTCCTTACAAAATGTTTCCAAGAAACATGAGTTTTTTGATGTCACCTGGAAAACCCACAAAAATTCAATCTAAACAATTCTAAGACAAGAATAACAAGTAAGGAAAGGCTAAAGTCGGGCGGGGCGACTACATAATACACTACACTTTCTACCGGAATACAATTCAGTTCAGTAAAAAAAGTGAAAACGGGAAAATTTTTTGTATGTTTCCTAAGCACAGGGAATAATATTTGTATCGGGGCTATATCCAAACATGGAATGAAGTGACTAACTTTCACAATAAGTTCTCCTAGTTGAAGTATAACGTGTTATGATCAATTTTAAGAAATTCTCTGAAAATACGCGGTTTCTGGGGAACGAAATTTGCATGAGAGCTATATGTAAATCTGAACCGATGTGACCCATTTTCACCATAGGTGTTCCTAGTTATACCCTACACCACTTCGTGGTCTAGGGTATTATAAGTTAGTTTCGCGCCAAATGTTTGTAACACCAAGAAATAATCGAGCTAGACCCACCTTTAAGTATACCGATCGGCTTAGAATCACCAGCTGAGTCGATTTAACGATGTCTGTCTGTCCGTCTGTCCGTATGTCCGTCTGTCCGTATGTCCGTCTGTCCGTCCGTCTGCTGTCCATCTAAGTTTGTTCGCACTCTACAGGTCGCAATTGTAGTCCGATTGTCATGAAATTTGGCAGAAGTTGTTTTTTCTGGCCAAGGACCATCGGTATTGAATTTGAAGGAAATCGGTTCAGATTTAGATATAGCCCCATACAAATGTCGCTCCCGATTTGACATTTTCCGCTCTAGAAACGACATATTGTACCCGATTTTCTTTAAATTTTTCAGAACGTCTTATAATCGAACTAGAAATACGTATGCAAAAATTGGGTAAGATCGGTTCAGATTTAGATATAGCCCCCATACAAATGTCGCTCCCTATTTCACTTTTTCCGCTCTAGAAACCACATATTGTATTCGATTTTCTTTAAATTTGGCAGAACATCTTATAATCCAACTAGAAACACGTATGCAAAAATTGGGTAAGATTGGTTCAGATTTAGATATAGCCCCCATACAAATGTCGCTCCCGATTTGACATTTTCCGCTCTACAAACCACATATTGTATCCGATTTTCTTTAAATTTGGCAGAACATCTTTTAATCCAACTAGAAATACGTATGCAAAAATTGGGTAAGATCGGTTCAGATTTAGATATAGCCCCCATACAAATGTCGCCCCCGATTTCACTTTTTCCCCTTTAGAAACCATATATTGTACCCGATTTTCTTTAAAATTGGCACAACACTCTATAATCGAACTAGAAACACCTATGCTGAAAGTGGGTATGATCGGTTCAGATTTAGATATAGCCCCCTTACAAATGTCGCTCCCGATTTGACTTTTCCGCTCTAGAATCCACATATTGTACCCGTTTTTCTTTAAAATTGGCACAACATCTTATAATCCAACTAGAAACACCTATGCAAAAATTGGGTAAGATCGGTTCAGATTTAGATATAGCCCCCATACAAATGTCGCTCCCTATTTCACTTTTTCCGCTCTAGAAACCACATATTGTATTCGATTTTCTTTAAATTTGGCAGAACATCTTATAATCCAACTAGAAACACGTATGCAAAAATTGGGTAAGATTGGTTCAGATTTAGATATAGCCCCCATACAAATGTCGCTCCCGATTTGACATTTTCCGCTCTACAAACCACATATTGTATCCGATTTTCTTTAATTTTGGCAGAACATCTTTTAATCCAACTAGAAATACGTATGCAAAAATTGGGTAAGATCGGTTCAGATTTAGATATAGCCCCCATACAAATGTCGCCCCCGATTTCACTTTTTCCCCTTTAGAAACCATATATTGTACCCGATTTTCTTTAAAATTGGCACAACACTCTATAATCGAACTAGAAACACCTATGCTGAAAGTGGGTATGATCGGTTCAGATTTAGATATAGCCCCCTTACAAATGTCGCTCCCGATTTGACATTTTTCGCTCTAGAAACGACATATTGTACCCGATTTTCTTTAAATTTTGCAGAACATCTTATAATCGAACTAGAAATACGTATGCAAAAATTGGGTAAGATCGGTTCAGATTTAGATATAGCCCCCATACACATGTCGCCCCCGATTTCACTTTTTCCGCTTTAGAAACCACATATTGTACCCGATTTTCTTTAAAATTGGCACAACATTTTATAATCGAACTAGAAGCACCTATGCTGAAAGTGGGTATGATCGGTTCAGATTTAGATATAGCCCTCATACAAATGTTGCTCCCGATTTGACTTTTTCCGCTCTAAAATCCACATATTGTACCCGTTTTTCTTTAAAATTGGCACAACATCTTATAATCCAACTAAAAAATCAATGGTGGAAGTGGGTAAGATCGGTTCAGATTTAGATATAGCCCTCATACAAATGTTGCTCCGGAATGTTTAACCGATTTTGACCAAATTTTACATATTATATTTCACCAATAAACAGACATGATGAAAGCGGGTCACATCGTTCCAGGTTTTAAAATACCGCCATACAAATGTAATTTCCGATTTAACATTTTTTGTCAAACACATACATTTACAGGATGCAAAAATCCTTCCCGATTTCAATTTTTACCGAATTGAATTGCAATGAGAATTGTTTGGGTGATGCCCATATGTCCATACTTTGGTATGACTTTTTTATACTACTGCATAATTTGTATTTGTCTGTCGGACAATAGTATTAATTACCATATTCGTTAAATTTGACTAAAGATGAATTTATTGCATAAAAATTATATGAATATAATTTATATAATTTGTATGAACTACATAAAATTGTTTAGTAATCAAAGCGAGGTACATACGCAGGGAGTGGTGTAGGGTATTATATAGTCGGCCCCGCCCGACTTTAGCCTTTCCTTACTTGTTTAAATATAAGATGATTTGCCAATTTTGAAGAAAATCTGTTAAAATATGTGGATTCTGGAGCGGAAAAATTCAAATTGAGAGCGAAATTTGTATGGGAGCTATATATAAATCTGAACCGATCTAACATATGTTTACCACATGTGTTTTGCGAATTTTGAAGAAAATATGTGGATTCTAGAGCGGAAAAATTCAAATGGGGAGCGAAATTTGTATGGGAGCTATATATAAATCTGAACCGATCTAACATATGTTTACCACAGGTGTTTCCAGTTGAAATATAAGGTGTTTTGCCAAATTTGAAGACAATCTGTTGAAATATGTGGTATCTAGAGTGAAAAGGGTCAAATCGGGAGTGAAATTCGTATGGGGGAATATCTAAATCTGAATCGATTTTTTTCAAATTAAATAGCGCTCGTCTTTGTCCCGAAAAACTTCGTTGTGCAAAGTTTCGTTTAGTTTTGTCAACAATTGCGACCTATATCGTGATTACAAGAATAGATGGACAGACGGACGGACATTGCTAAATCGACTCAAAAAGTGATTCTAAGTCGATCGGTATAATTAACAATGGGTCTATCTTGTTTCCTTTTGGGTGTTACAAACAAATGCTCAAAGACATAATACTCTCGTGGAGTGCATAAAAATTGGACAAAAATGCAACATGGAAAAAATTACACAGGAAAGACATGAATTTTAGAGGTGTTTGCAGGAGCGTTTATCTCACAGATGGCTTGACTCAGAGCCCACATATTTCACTTGATTTGCTTCAAATTACCTTGCATTACCTTATAATTCTACTAGATATAGCCCCCATACAAATGTCGCTCCCGATTTGACTTCTTCCGCTCTAGAAACCACATATTGTACCCGATTTTCTTCAGATTTGGCAAAACATCTTATATTTAAACCTTATATTGTACCCGATTTTCTTTAAAATTGACACAACATCTTATCCAAATAAACAAAACTATGGTGAAAGTGGGTAAGAGCGGTTCAGATTTAAATATAGCCCAAATACAAATGTTGCTCCCAAAAGTTTAACCGATTTTGGCCAAACTACACATTTTATATTTCACCTATTTCGTTCCAGGTTTCAATATATCCTCATACAAATGTCCTTTCCGATTTAACATTTTTGTCCGAGGCAGCCATTTGAATGAAATTATTTTCCATTATTAACCGGAAGGATTGTACTTTCAAATAAAAAAAGAAATTTGAGAAAATATTCAGTAGTTTTTTTTATGTAAATTAGTTTTTGCTACGCGAAGGTAAAAGATTCAGCCGAAATAATTTGAGGGTACTCATAAAACAAACCAATCTTTCATTTTAGTTGTGGAAAACCGAAAAAATTTTCGACCCGGTCTAACTTACTTAACATACATACACACATACTTTCACATAATGAACATATATGGCGAGAAATTTGTTAACCACAGCAAGGCCACTAACAATGCAATTAACAGGAGATAATAATTGCAGACAAGTGATTTCGTAAAATCAGTATATATCTGAAATTCCTTTGCAACGAAAATATTTTTTTGAAAACGCCATATTAGAAATTATTCGTAGCTGAATCTCATGATTTCCTGTTCCCAACAACGTCGGTTGTCGTATTATAATGTATTAAAAAACTATGTATCTTCGTGGGTACAAATAATTATATTACTCTGTCTGCCTGCCAGTAAAAACATTTGTTTATTTTTTCAGTGATTATCTAAGACCGTTTTGTAGAAAATATTTGTCATACATACATATATATATGTATGTATAGACACTGCATTGAACAGGCCCAGAGGATTTTAAATTTTCTAAAGGCAGCTATTTTTTAAATATCTTATAAACAGCGGTTTGAATATATCAGCTATTGTTCTATGTAACAGGATGCTAAGAGTGAGAAAAGGCGTTCGATAGCCTTTTATAATTGAGACCAAAAAGTGTTGAAGGTATAAACGTGCTAGAAAGGCTGGCAACACTTGACAATGACAACTCAGTAGTTACTTTCAAAAATTTTAAGTTCATATATATGCTTGAGAGAAAGAGAGCGGACGAGGTTTCAGCTTTAATATCCTTTTTGGACCTCATTGGGAACAGGGTGATAAGATTTTAAGGAGATGTTTGTTAATGTCATAATTTTGTATAAAGTCCTCGTCATATTTAATAGAAAATAGTGTCCTAGGGATTAATATTTGTACATACGTTGCTGGATTTCCTGATTAAATACTCAGCACCGACGTTCTAAAGAACAGGATGTGAGAAGTTTGTGGGTATGATTCAAGTTTTTTATTTCACTTTTCTCTAGGGATTTTCGAAATGATTCAAACTCAATAGGGACCCAAGGAATGAACATATTTACATGCCTTGGAGGATTGCCTGATTAAATGCTCAGCACCGACGTTGTAAATAACAGGGTGTGAGAAGTTTGGGGATGAAACGGAATCCTGAACCAAGTTTTTATTTTACTTCAAACTCAACAGTTATTGGCTTGCGTGGATTTTTTTTTATAACATGAACATGTTCAGCCTCAGGAGGCCATACTATATTTCCACCAACATTTACATCAAGACAGATTTGTGACTAGTTATGGAGGGTATACATGCACATAAAAATATATAATTTATTTATTATTATGTACATTTGACAGGACTTGTATTATTTCCCATAGAGCCTAAATGCGAATAATTGATTCAAATTGTTAAAAACGATTAAATATATTCAATGGATTTTTGGAAAAATAACATTTTTAATTTCCCATCATAGGAAAAAGAGCTAGGCAGCAAGGATAACAACGTTACTATGAGCAGGCTAATATGTTTCGAGGGAGGTGTTTTCGCATATGCAAGCACAATACAGCAGATTATCGTGTGATAAGCCATCGCCTCTGCTCTCATTCAAAAAGTTTTAAATTTTCCAAAAAGTTTCAGTTTGAAATTGTGCCCCTACCATCTGTCGTTTCTTCTGTAGTGCCTGTTGGAAATCATGATACCCTGCACTTAACAACGTCGGCGGTATGAATGCAGTACAAAATGAGTCTCCTCGTGGGTGTAACTTTTGTTTTTTCATTCAGTACCAATATGAAATTGTATCTCTCATTAAAATACAATCACCCGCGATAGTTTTTCTAGGCCATATTATGCGATAAGTTTTGCTCATGAATATGACTAGAATGCTGTATTGAACAGGACCCAAGGATTCGCAACAAGTGCCTGCATGAGAATATTTTAAAGCAGACCATTTTCTATTTTCTTTAATTATCTAATACTCAGTGGATGGAATATCTCAAACATCGCTATATTTAACAGGATTCTATGAATTAAAAAAACGTGGTGTATATTTGTTTTTTTCTTTGTAAGGATACATCCCCAATGGTTATGCGCAGAAGTGAGCCTTTTCGAGTGAACGTTTGTACATTCATATGTCAGAGGACACGATAGCAACATACCACAAGTGTTGCGTGTAACAGACTACCATAGCAACTTCTGACAAAGAATAATTCAATAATTAGATACAGTGAGTCTCATTAATATTCGACATTCGCCTTGGTGAAAGATCAAACACATGTACGTTACACTGTGTGTAATTTTTTAAGTCATGGATATATAACCATATACGGACACCACTACGTGATAAAAGTTCCAAAGTCAAAAAGTTCCACTTATTTTTAATGGACCCCAAAGATTTGTGGCCTCGGTGTCATTTTTGCAAAAAAATTTATCATATTCTCAGGCATATATCATGCAAACCGTTTGGAATTTTGATTTACTTTCTGAGGCAAAGTTGTAGCTATTGTCATGAAGAACAAAATTTTGAACGTATAAAGCCAAAAAACTTCATCTTCAAGGTCAAAATCGCAAATATCGTCGATCAAATCTTATAGGTTGTAGTGTGTGTAGGTAGCGTATACGTGCTGTTGATTAATGATAATATCACTCATACGCACTGTAGTCGCACAGACCATTAACAGAAACCAGGACTGTTTTCCTACCTAAACGGTGCTTAGAATCATTCCTAGGACGCTCATATGTTCTAGACAGTTGTTTACTAAGAAATTAGGTACATTTTTGTAGTTGGTTGTTTCCTTGATCTTTGAACTATGGACCTATGGACCTGATTAGGGGAAAATCGATTTTTTAAAGTTTTTTGCGATTTTGAATTTGAAGAAGAAGTTTTTTGATTTTATACGTTCACAGGAACATTTTATTAGAAAATATTTGTCATACATACATATATATATATACATATGTATACTCGCAGTATTGAACATAGAGGATTTTTAAATATTCTAAAGGCATATTTTAAATATCTTATAAGCAGCGGTTTGAATATATCAACTATTGTTCTATGTAGCGGGATGATAAGTGTGAGGAAACCAAGTTTTGAAAGTATAAACGTATTAAAAAGGCATTCAAAAAATTTATGTTGATATATGATTGAGAGAAAGAGAGAGAGAACATGGTTTCAGCTTGAATTTTGAACGGTTTGCTATCTATGGACCTGAACAGGGGAAAATCGATTTTTTAAAGTTTTTTTGCGATTTTGACCTTGAAGATGAAATTGTTAGATTTTATATGTTACAAGACAAGTTGTGCAAAGAGCTGCAACTTTGTCTCAGAGAGTAAATCAAAATTCCAAACGGTTTGCAAGATATGAGCCCCAAATCTTTGGAGGCCCTTAAAAAGTGCATGACTTTAGGCAAAACTGGGAGACATTGGTCTTTTATCATGTAGTGGTGTCCGTATATGGTTATACGTTTTCGTGTTGCACTGTGTTATTTAAACATTACACTTTATTTTATAATTTTAATTTATCATTAGATAAGCTTTAAGTCCACGATAAAAATTGCCATTAACTGATTACAAATAATAAAAAACAACGCAATATTTCATTTACATCCAAAATCATAGCTTCAGAATTATATTCGGATTTTCTTAAAAAAAGGATAATTAATAAGGCAAAAACATGATTTTGTGAACATTTAGTATTTATTATGGGATACGCCTTTTACACGATTTGGCATATTTTCCACGAATTTCTGGTAGAAGGAATTTGTATTTTACCCCATTTATTATGCTATCGTTTTTGAGGTTATCGAGTGGGGTTCAATTCATCCCACTAATATTCGGTGGGATTCATGTCTCGCGATTGGGTAGGAGGATGGAACACTTTTGAGCCGTAATAATGTAATTACTCCTGGGTTAAACGTGTTTTGTGTTTGGTATCAATGCCCTTATTAAATTTGAAGCTGTCCTGAACACTTGTCGCTTGACTTCAAAATTTATTTTAATATCTTAAAAAAAACATTCTTTATTTAGAATTCCGTCGAAAAATTGGAATTTTCCGACCAATTGTCGACTAAATTATGTGGTTTCTAGAGCGCAAAAATGTTAAATGGAGGTCGAAATTTGTATGTTAGCTTTATCGAAATCTGCACCGATCTGGCCCAATTTTACCATAGCTGTTTCTAGTAGAACTGAAAGGCATTGTACCAAATTTGAAGCAAAGCGAGTAAAATATGCGGCTTCTAGAGCGGAAAAAGTAAAATCGGGAGCGAAATTTTTATGGGGACTATATCTAAATCTGAACCGATTGGCTTCAAATTAAATAGGGTTCGTCATTGGGCTTCGCAACTGACTTGAAGGTATTCAACGTCCGGGGCCAACAACGAATTTTTTACGCTATAAGTAAAACGGCCCAAACGTTTATGGCCACTTCCTTACAGTCAGGCCCGTGCGCAGGATTTCCCCTGGTGGGGGTTTTCATCTACACTCATAAAAAAATGAGTTAAAATTAACTAAAATTTAGGAAACCAAGTACATTTTTACTAAATATAAGTAGAATTTTTTCTGAAATTTTCCTAAATCAAAGTAAATTTTTCCTAAAACCTAGTAACTTTTTACTAAAATTAAGTAAAACTTTCCTAAAACTAAGTAAATTTTTACTAAATCTTAGTAAAATTTTGCTGAAATTTTCCTAAAACTAAGTAAATGTTTACTCAAATCAAGTAAATATTTTCTCAAACTGAGGACAATTTTGCTGATTTTTTCCTCAAAACGAGTACATTTTTACTTAATACATTAATCCCCCAACCCCCCCCCCCCCCCTGCGCACGGCCCTGCTTACAGTATGAAAAGAACAAAATCTATGTCTGGCAAACTTTCGAGAATGGCTTTGGCCCCCCCTGCACCCTTTAGGGTGGAATGGAAATAGTGATATTTCTACCACTTCCCTATATGTAAAACTGTCTCATAAACATAAAACATAAAAGTTTTATGGTCACCTCCTTACATTATGAGAAAATATATGCTTGTCTGGTGTTTTTTAATGTCGAAAAGGGTACTGATATTTGCAATATTTTATCATGGCTGGTATTTGATTACTTAGAAAGTTCTTACACCTACGAGTTATCAACCAACCAGCCAGACCAGTCTGAGGGTGGAAAGTGTGTGCCAGACAGGCTTAAAGTCCGGAAGCCAGCAACGAACATCCTTAAACTAAAAGTAAAACCGCCAAAGCCTTTATGGTAACTTCCTTCCATTGTACAAATCCATGTCTGGCAAACCTTCGAAGGCGGCTTGGCCTGCACCTTTTAAGGTCGAATAAAAATAGTGCTATTTCCATCACTTTCCTATAAGTAGAACCGCCAAACTTTTTATGGTCAATTCCGTACATTATGAGAAGAAGAAAAATTCATGTCTGGTTGGCTTTGGCCCCTCTGCAATTTTTAAGGTCGAAAAAGGTAGTGATATTTCCACCACTTCCCTATAAGTAAAATTGCCAAATCTTTTATGGTCGCTTCCTTAAAAAAATGCATGTCTGGCAAACCTTCGGGAATGCTTAGCCCTCCCTGCACTTGCCTGTCTTTGGCCCCCCTCCTCTAGTGTGAGATTTAAAATAAAACAACTTTTTTATAATGGGGATATTTCATGGCTATTTTGAGACGATAATTGCGACCAATACTTTGATTTTAAAAATAGATGGAGAGACGGACATTACAAAGTCGATTCAGAAAGTGGTTCTAAGCCGATCTGTATAATAAACGATTGGTCCATCTCGTTTCCTTTTGGGTGCTACAAACAAATGCCCAAACCCATAATACCCTAGTGGAGGGTGTAATAACTAATTTTTTCGGTTATATTTATTTGTCATTAATGTGATTTTACATTTATTTTTGAGCATAATTCCACATTTCTTTTTGGTTCATTTTTATTTTTTTGACTTGGTTCATTTTATTCTTTGACGATTTTACATTGGGCGATATTTCAGGTCGCCCTTTCTGCTAGAGCAAATTTATTTTATTGTTCATAATTAATACACATTTGAATGACTGTGTGGAAGGACATCCCCTGTAGGTCTTTTCAAAATTAGCCAATTTTCAATATATAATTTCAAATAGTTTTTATTAACAAATATTCTGCAGTACCCTTGACATGTTGCATACAGAGCCTATTAATACATGTACGGAGCAAAAATGTTACACAGCGTTTCTCTGAAATACGTGACTTAGCTAACAGCTGTACAAAAAAGTAATGATACTATTTAAAAAAAATAGAATACACAAAGAAGAATAGAATACACATAGAAAACACAAAGTGTGAATTATGAAGAGACATTTTCACTGCGTTAATATGGTCGACGTTGTTATGAACAGGATATCATGAGTATCGACAGATGATAAGAACGCAATTTTGAACCTTATATTTGTTTTCCAAACGAGTCACATGCCAAACACTTCTCCAACTCATGGTCTCCTGATAATTGCAGCGCTGGTGTCCTGGCTGCGAACTATGGCCTTGATGTGAAAGGGTGAACATTTACATACTCTGATGAACTTACAAATACATACATTATACCGGGTCGGTTTGTTTGAGCGAAAAAAAGTTGCGCCTAAAATTATAGTTTAATATGTTTTATGAATATCCACAAAATATTTCAGCTATATTATATATTTTCGCGTAATTAAAGCGATTTTAGAAAACTTATAAAAATCAAGTTTTCTTAAAATGATTAGATAGAGTAAGTGAATGTAAAATCTTCAAAACCGGAAGACAAAAGACAAAAACTTTCATTTAAAAAAACACTTCACTTTGTCTTATATTATGGACCATTGATACCCTCTTTCACAATGTATGCTTCCTGCTGAAATATAATTTATTCAGATCAAAATCTTTTAAAATGTGGTTTTTCTAGAGCAGAAAAACTCAAACGGGGGGTGATATTTGTATGGCAGCTATATATAAATCTGAACCGATTTGACTCATTTTCACTAGAGATGCTTCTTGTTCAAATATAAAGTGTTGTTCTAAATTTGATGAAAATCTGTCTAAATATATGGTTTCGAGATTAGAAAACGTCAAAGGGAGCGGAATATCTGTAGGAGCTATATATATAAATCTGAACCGATCTACCCACTTTCAACATAGTTGCAATATAATGCATTGTATCAAATATGATCAAAATCGGTTGGCTTATGTGGTTTCTAGAGCAGATTAGGAGCGATATTTGTATGGCAGCTATATATAAATCTGAACAGATCTAACCCACTTTCACCACAGATATATCTAGTTGAAATATGAGTTTTTGTGCCAAATTTGAAGAAAATCGGTGAAAAGTGTAGTAGCCACTTTTCGGAAAGCGGAGCGGAAAAAGTCAAATCGGGAAAGACATTTGTACATAAATCTGAACCGATTTGACTCAATTTCTCCGGAGCAGTTTCTAGTACAAATATAAGGTACTAGCAGTACCCGCTTCTTCGCACGCGAAAAAGTCAGGTATTTGTTATTAGTTTTATCCGTCTCTGTTTTATGATAGTATTTATTTGATTTTCTTTTTAAAATAGTAAATTGGAAACATGTGCACCGTTTTAGCTGAACTCCCTTCGTATATTTCTTATCATTTTCTACCCAGTTTTTAACCAAAAAATTAAAACAGCAGAGCCTTTTATTCGAAAAAAAAATCCATTTTGATGGCGCTTCATGATTCTAGCTGTAATTCTAAAGTTGGTACCATGTTTATCCCTTTTGGTACCGCTCACCGCTTAAAAGTACAAATTTCAAAAAATCTATTTATGTTGGAAGTCTACGTTGTCAGGAATTTACACTCCAAATTTCACGACTATAGCTTTCCTTTTTGTCCCTCGTAACCCTTAAAAGCACAAATTTTGAAAAATCCATTTTTAATGCGCTTATACATGGTCAGAGGAATTTACATACAAAATTTGATGATTCTTGCTATAAAATTTAGTTTGTACTATTTTTATCCCTTTTTGTCCCGCTTCGAAAAATCCAATTTTACTGCGCTTCTACATGGGCAGCATAACTTACATACCAAATTTCAAGATTCTAGCTGCGATACTTTAGTTGGTACCATTTTTATCCCGCGCAACCCTTAAAAGTACAAAATGCATTTATATTGCGCTTCTATGTGCTGAGAGGAATTTTCATACCAAATTCCACGACTATAGCTGCAATACTTTAGTTGGTACCATTTTTATCCCTTTTTGTCCCTCGCAACCCTTAAAATTACAAATTTTGAAAAAGCCAATTTTAATGCGCTTCTACATGGTCAGAGGAATTTACATACCAAATATCACGACTCTAACTACAATACTTTAGTTGGTACCATTTTTATCCCTTTTAGTCCCGCTCACCCCTTTAAAGTACAAATTTCGAAAAATCAATTTATATTGCAAGTCTACGTTGTGAGAGAAATGTAAATACCGATTTTCACGATTCTAGCTGCAATTCTAAATTGGTACCATTTTTATCCCTTTTTGTCTCTTTCCTCCCTTAAAAGTACAAATTTTTAAAAATCCCTATTTGTAAAACGCCTGCGTGGTCATTGCAACGAACACACCGAATTTCATGATTCTAGCTGCTGCCGTTAAGTCAGGACGAAGGTTTGATGTTTATCCCTTTTTGTCCCATTTTACCCCCTAAAAGTACGACTTTCGTAAAACCCTTTCTTAGTCGACAACTACGTCATATTTGGGAACTACACTGAAAATTTCATGACCCTGGCTTCAGCCGTTTGGTCTGGGGGCTGGTCAATGATCTTTTATATATATAGATTGTGCCAAATTCGACGAAAATCTGTCACAAATTAGGGTTTTGAGAGCGCAAAACGTCAAATCGGGAGCTAAATTTGAACCGAATCTAAAACTGAACCGATTTGCTTCAAACTAAATAGCATCCATCCTTGGCCCGCAAAGCTTAATACCCTAGTGAAGGGTATAAAAACGAAAATCTTCAACATTATTTCCGACCCCATTTAATGTACATAAGTACAAACGTGCGTATTAATATTTGATGAGAAATTAAAGACTTTAAGGTTCGAATGCCGGCACCATACAGTGCAGCTGCCCTTATAAAATTTAAGACGTGCCTATGGATAACTTAAGACCCTAAGTACAGTCAGACCAAATCCTTTTCATGATATTTTAGAATATTTAGGGCAAGTCCGTCCAATCGCCTGACCGTCCTGAATGTATCGTCCCTATGTCTACTATCCATTCAAAAGTACCTCACGCTTTGTATGCTTAACACTCTTCTTTATAAGGTTTCCATTCATCCCTAGATGAGACTGATAAACAAGTGTCAGAAAATCACTAAGCTGACAACTGAAAATTTTCAAAAATTCAGTATGGAAATCAGACTGAGAGAAAGAGAACGGCATTGTTTCATCTTTAAGGCCACATTCGACGTCATTGTGAACAGGGTGATATAATCTTAAGGAGATGTTTGGTAATGTCATGATTTTCCATAATATGAAAATAATATAAAAAAAGCTCCTTACTTAGGGACCAGAGGATAAAATATAATACTCAGCACCGACGTCATAAAGACCAGGCTATGAGGAGTTTGTGGGGATGAAATTGAATCATACCATACATGAATGAAAAGCTTTTTTTCTGGCTCCCAAGGGTTTTCGAAATGTTACCAGCTCCATAGTTCTTCCCTTGTGTGGAATATTTTTTATAATATTAACGTGCTGTGGCTCAGGAGGTCATAACGTCTTCCTCGCCAGTAGTTACAGAAATATAGAATTGTTAACAGTACCGAAGGATATAGGGACACATTAAAAATATTCCATTTGTAATAGTTCTTTGAGGTTATTACATTCGACCCTAAAGCAAACTGTTGGTTAAAGTTCTTAAGGACAATTACATCTATTCCATTGCTTATCCCATCATATGAGTAGAGGAATATGCAAGGATAAAAACACTGCTATGAACAGGATTGTATGTATGGGGGGAGGTGTATCCGCAGTTACAATCACAATGATAACAGATTATCGTGTAACTTTGCTCTCACCCACAAAGCTTTACATTTCGTGTAAAGTTTCAATTTGAAATTGTGTCGCTATCATCTGTCATTTCTTGTGATGAACCTGCTGGAACTCATGATAGCCTGTCCATAAAAACGTCGGCGGTATTAACGCAGTAAAAAATGTAACTCCTCAAGTGCCTCCTAACTTTTGTTTTCTATTCATTTCGATTATGAACTTAGTTTTTAGTTTTTTTTTTTCTAGGTAAATGTTGCGTTTAGTTTGGCTCATGAATATGAATAGAACGCTGTTTTGAACAGGTTCGGAGGATTCCCAGCGCATGACGATGTGAAGGCATTTTAAAGCAGTCAGTTTTTTTATTTTCTTTAATTTTCTAATTTTCTCTCCTAACAAGTGGATTGAATATCTCAAACGTTGCTGTGTTTAACAGGATTCTATGAATTAAAAAACGTTGTGTATACTTGTTTCTTTTTTAAGGATACATTCCAAATAATAATGCGCAGAAGTGAGCCTTTAGGAATGTAAGTTGTATAATTATATGTAAGAGAAGATGACAGAAAAATACCATAAATGTTGTGTGTAACAGACAATCATAACATGAATATGCCATTAGCGATTGTTGGGATTTTCAACTATTATTTGTCAACAACTTTGTTTCTCAATGTTGTTGTTCGATAAATTGCTAGGATTTTAGAATTTCGAAAAGAAACGAAACAAAAGCTAACTAATTGATAGAGTTTTTTTGGAGTAATAATTTCTATTATTTTTCACTTCTAGTCACTTTTAGAAAATTCTCAAATCCTAATAATTTATCTAACAAATATTTTCTATGATTTATTTTACGCATATCGATGCTAAAGGGTGATTTTTTAAAATCTATAGGAAAGTTAAAAAAAAAACACATAAAATTCAGAAAAATGCATGAAATCTTTATTGGAATCGATAGTACGGTCCATATAATTTAATGTTTGATGATTATTTCATGCAAATGTTGACCTTGACTGCGCCTCAAATGGTCCATCCGCTTAGTCCAATTTTGACATTTCCACGTTTTTGAGTAACAGAGGCCCAATTGCTGCGAACGGCGACGAATCGATAATTTATGGTCATCATTAACACTGGCCGATACACTGCGATATTTTCTTCAGTTCGCACTCTGCGTAAGCATGTTGGTGGTTTAATGCCCAACAATGTAAATTTGGTGCGATATTTAGTCACAATAGCCCGAATAGCCGCTTCAGTGGGTCGATTAAACTGACCATAAAATGGAAGCGCGCGATGAACTTTCTTAACAGAGCACGCATTTTGATAATAAAATTCAATAATTTGCAAGCGTAGTTCGTTTGTAAGACGATTCATGGTTAAATTATAGACCAAACTGAAGATGTTTGACAGTGAAACAAAACACGAAACGTGCGTCAGCTGTTTAAACCAGTGTTGCCAAAAAGATAATAGCTAAAAAATCACCCTTATATGTGCTTTATAGAACGGAAAAAGTCGAATCGGGAGCGACATTTGTATGGGAGCTATATCTAAATCTGAACCGATCTTACCCACTTTCAGTATAGGTGTTTCTAGTTGGATTATAAGATGTTGTGCAGAATTTATAGAAACTGTTGTGCGGAATTTATAGAAAATGTTGTGCAGAATTTATAGAAAATTTACTATGAAATTAAAAAAATATATATATAAATATAAATTATCCCAGAATACGTCTAATAGTTGTAGGTCATTTGGGATTGAATATTCAACTAAGAAGGACAGGATATATCCCTAATATTCCAAGTATTTAAGAAAGTTTTTTGAATATGTCTGCTTAGGCTTCTGTGATATTTGGTATGTTCATTCATTCCCCTTATAGCAAAAACGTGCAAAATAAATTGATTTTTGTTTGTAGGGAGTGAAAATGGTCAAAAAAGGATAAAAATGGTACCTATCGTTGCGTAACTTTTAATTATATTGAGAATACCAAAATATTTCTTTGGCATGTGATTGCTGTCTTCATGGGGAATATTTGTGTCAGAAAAGTTTCAGAATCCTGGATGAAGAAAGTTCAAATATAAGCAATTGCAACCGCGAAATTTGGATTTTTCAACAATTGCAGCGATTTTCGCGACTGACTACATACATGTTTCAAGCGACATTGGTTCTTAATAAAAAACAAGTAAGGAAAGGCTAAAGTCGGGCGGGCCGACTATATGATACAATCCACTTTCAATCCGAATACAATTCAATTCGGTAGAAAATTGAAAACGGGAAGAATTTTTGTATATTTCCTAATCATAGCCTGATATGACCTGACCCAATTTGTCAAATCGAGAAGAATATTTGTATCGGGACTATATCCAAACATGGAATCAATAAGTTCACAATAAGTTCTTCTTGTTGAAGTATAACGTGTTATGCTCAATTTTAAGAAATTCTCTGAAAATACGCGGTTTCTGGGGGAACAAAATTTGTACGGGAGCTATATATAAATCTGAACCGATCTAACACATTTTTACCACAGGTGTTTCCAGTTGAAATATAAGGTTTTTTGCTAATTTAGAAGAAAATCTGTTAAAATATGTGGATTCTGGAGCGGAAAAAATCAAATTGTGAGCGAAATTTGTATGGGAGCTATATATAAATCTGAACCGATCTAACACATTTTTACCACAGATGTTTCCAGTTGAAATATAACGTGTTTTACCAAATCTGAAGACAATCTGTTAAAATATGTGGTTTCTAGAGAGGAAAAAGTCAAATCGGGGAGCGAAATTTGTATGGGAGCTATATATAAATCTGAACCGATCTAACACATTTTTACCACAGGTGTTTCTAGTTCAAATATACGATGTTTTGCCAATTTTGAAGAAAATCTGTTAAAATATGTGGTATCTAGAGTGAAAAGAGTCAAATCGGGAGTGAAATTCGTATGGGGGCTATATCTAAATCTGAACCGATTTTCTTCAAATTAAATAGCGTTCGTCCTTATCCCGAAAACCTTCGTTGTGCAAAGTTTCATTTGGTTCTGTCTACAATTGCGACCTGCATCGTGATTACAAGAATAGATGGACGGACAGACAGACAGACAGACGGACGGACGGAAGGACATTGCTAAATCGATTCAAAAAGTGATTCTAAGTCGATCGGTATAATTAACAATGGGTCTATCTCCCTTCCTTTTGGATGTTACAAACAAATGCACAAAGACATAATACTCTCGTGGAGTGTATAAAAAACAAAAAATCAGACGGATCCGTTCGCTAGATCGCGAGAAAATCAAAAAACAAAAACGTCATACATGAAAATCATTTTAGTCATATTGCCGCACTTCTTGTAAAAAATTTGGAAAAAGGGATAAAAATGGTACCAATCTGACGGATGAAATTGGTATCTTTAAATTCGCTGTGTACATCACAGAAAATGCGTTTTCTATATAATATTGCCCACATTTCATAAAAAAACGTTATCGAGTTTACAATAAGTCTAATTTATATATTTGAGCATTAATGGCTATGTGCTTTATTCAACATTCATAGTACTCAATTTTAAACACGCAAAAGTGGCTATGAACCATAAAACCGCGAAAAATGGGAAATTTCGAAAACTTTTTAAAATTAAACTGTAGAAGAATGATTAATAATTACTCTTCAAATTAAGGTGAAAATCAGTTTTTTCGCTCTTCTGAAAAGTTAAGTTTTTGTTCATAGCCACTTATGAATAAAAGCCCTAGATATAGAAAAAGTTATGTAAAAAAGTAAAAACTAAGTTTTATTAACTGCCAAATTGTAAAATAAACTAAAAATATTTCGAATCATTTAAAAAAGTTTTATCAAAAAGTCCGCCGACGTTTTTGTACAGAATGGGAAAAAATCTTCTATTTTTTGCCACGTCATCGTCTTTAGTAGCCAATGGAAATGGTCTTTAGTAGCCATTTTGCATCTATATTTAAAAGAATTCAAATTTATTTACAAATGACATGGTGACATTTATTACTTGGCTGCAGACTACCACGATCATGATTTCGACCATGTCAACAGTCTTTTCAAGTGGCTTCGCAGCGACTTTTCTACATCAAACCCGGCCTCTAAAGGGTGATTTTTTAAGAGCTTGATAACTTTTTTTTTTTAAAAACGCATAAAATTTGCAAAATCTCATCGGTTCTTTATTTGAAACGTTAGATTGGTCCATGACATTTACTTTTTGAAGATAATTTCATTTAAATGTTGACCGCGGCTGCGTCTTAGGTGGTCCATCCGCTTAGTCCAATTTTGGCATTTCCACGTTTTTGAGTAACAGAGACCCAATTGGTGCGAACGGCGAAGAATCGAAAATTGGTGGTCATCATTAACACTGGCCGATACAGCTGCGATATTTTCTTCAGTTCGCACTCTACGTAAGCGTGTTGGTGGTTTAATGTCCAACAATGTAAATTTGGTGCGAAATTTAGTCACAATAGCCCGAATAGCCGCTTCAGTGGGTCGATTAAACTGACCATAAAATGGAAGCGCGCAATGAACTTTCTTAACAGAGCACGCATTTTGATAATAAAATTCAATAATTTGCAAGCGTTGTTCGTTTGTAAGACGATTCATGATGAAATGTCAAAGCATACTGAGCATCTTTCTCTTTGACACCATGTCTGAAATCCCACGTGATCTGTCAAATACT
The DNA here is from genome assembly GCA_947397865.1 of Polietes domitor. Classification (NCBI taxonomy): domain Eukaryota; kingdom Metazoa; phylum Arthropoda; class Insecta; order Diptera; family Muscidae; genus Polietes; species Polietes domitor. The sequence goes on along the minus strand of OX377619.1, from coordinate 66,722,997 downwards.
AATGCATGAAAATCCTAACCTCAAAAAAATCACTCTTTATAAGATGATTCTCACAAACGAACGAGAAGCACAACTCACTTGACGAATTTGCGTTGTAAAAATCGCACCAAGTAATAAAGGACACATGCCATCTTACAAGCATCTCAATGAGTTGCATAAGTAAGTGTGTGTATATGCAGGTATAGTTACCCAGCAATACTTCTGCCGTTGTGCTTCTCGTTCGTTTGTTAGAATCATCTGAAAAGTCGCTGCGAAGCCACTTGAAAAGACTGTTGACATGGTCGAAATCATGATCGTGGTAGTCTGCAGCCAAGTAATAAATGTCACCATGCCATTTGTGGATTGCATTCCACAGAGGTTGTCGGTTTGCGTAGAAGTGCAGTAATATTACAGGAAAATATAAATTTTTTAATAACAAACCAAAACAAATTTTATAAATAAATATAATATTTTAATTATTTCAAACCATTAGTTATTTCAAATCAAAAAATAAATATTCTTATATTTATATTTTCAATAAGCTTAAATGCCATAAATATTGGTGGATAGTGTGTGCTACAGTTGGTTGTATTTCCATTCTATTTTAATTCCAAAAGTAAAAATTTTGAACATCCATTATCAGACGTACATAGTGCAAAATAACCTTACTTCATGATTCAACCAATTTTTGCCGTAAAAGAAAAATTACGAATTTTACAAAAAAAAAACTTGTTATTTTGTGTGTCTATGTAGTCAGAGGAATGTATACACCGAATTCCATGATTCCAGCTGCGCCCATTTGGTTAGTACCATTTTTACCCCCTTGACGTTTCTACGCAATTTCATCATTCTAGCTGTAGTCGTTTAGTTGGTACTATTTTTATCCCTCTGTACCATTGTATCCCTTGAAAGTACGAATTTCGAAAAATCCGTTTATTTTCCGTGTCTACTCAGTCAGAGGAATGTATACTCCTAATTGCATGACTCTAGCTGCGGTCATTTGGTTGGTACTATTTGTATCCCCTTTTTCCATTTTAACCCCAAAAAGTACGAATTTCGAAAAATTCGTCTATTTTCCGTGTCTACGCAGTCAGAGGTATGTATACTCCGAATTTCATGACTCTAGCTGCAGTCATTTGCTTCGTACTATTTTTATTCCCTTTTTTTCATTTTAAGCCCAAACAGTACGAATTTTGAAAAATCCGTGTATTTTACTTGTCTATGCAATCAGAGGAATGTATACACTAAATTTCATTATTCTAGGTACAGCCGTTTTGTTGGTACCATTTTTATCACTCCGTACCCATTGTATCCCTTGAAAGTACGAATTTGAAAAAAAAACTTTTATTTTTCATGTCTACGTAGTCAAAGGAATGTATACTCCGACTTTCATGACTCTAGCTGCGGTCATTTGGTTGGTACTATTTTTATCCCCTTTTTCTATTTTGACCCCAAAAAGTACGAATTTCTAAAAATCAGTTTATTTTCCGTGTCTACACAGTCAGAGGACTGTATACTCCGAATTTTATGACTCTAGCTGCGGTCATTTGATTGGTACTATTCTTATCCCCTTTTTTCATTTTAACCCCAAAAAGTACGAATTTTGAAAAATCAGTGTATTCAGGAATGTATACACCGAATTTCATTATTCTAGGTGCAGCCGTTTGTTTGGTACCATTTTTATCCCTCTATTCCCATTTTACCCCTTAAAAGTACGAGTTTGGAAAAAAATACTTTTATATTATGTATGTACTCAATTAGAGGAATGTACACACCGAATTTCGTGTTTCTAGCTGTTGTCGTTTAATATGTACCATTTTTATCCCTTTTTTGCCCCATTTCACCCCCTACAAATAAGAATCACTTTATGGTGCACTTTTTTGCTATAAGGGGAATGCGCATACCACATATCAAGCAAATATAAACAGACAAAAAACATGCTTAAATACGCTAAAATATTATGGATTATTATGGGTATTTTTAGTCGTTGTGAGGGGAAAATTTTTCCCTTTGGGCCGATTTCGCCCCGTTTCAATCCCAACCGATCTAGGACTATAAGACATATTTATGTAAAATTTCAACGTTCTAGCTCCTTTCGTTTAGATGCTAGCGTGCTTTCAACAGACGGACGGACGGACGGACATGGCTAGATCGTCTTAGAATTTTATGACGATCAAGAATATATATACTTTATAGGGTCCCAGGTCGATATTTCAAGGTGTTACAAACGGAATGACAAAGTTAGTATACCCCCATCCTGGAGGTGGAGGGTATAAAAAATTTGCATTCTATTAAATTTAGATGCAAAATGGTCTTGAGCGAGGACAATATTCCAGTTCAAATCATAAATTAAAAATTTATATCTCAGTTTAACATTCAATCAACACCTGCAGCGATGACGATTCGTATTTTCAATGTAAGGGTAGTTTTTGAAGAGAAAGTCTTTTTACGCCAGCAAGTATATCAGCGTCGTAATTACCAGGAAACTATGAGTTGATAAAGTTGCTTCAACATATTCCCAGATAACAAAATAATTTTCATTTCATTTGGAATGCCAACTAAAACTCATGATATTCTGTTCACAACAACGTCGGTGGTATGTCCACAGCGAAATATGTTATCCCTTTGTATGTTTAATTTATAATCAAATACAAAAATGACATTTCTCACGAAGTTTTTCTGGACAAATACTGTGATATGTATTTTCTCATGAATGTGAATAGAATGCTGCTTTCAACAGGCCCGCAGGATAGACGCCTGGATAATATTTGAAATAAATGTATTTTGTATTTTTCGTTAATGTATAATAACCGCTGCATTGAATAGCACAAATACTGCCTTGATTAACAGGCTGACATGTGCCATAGGAGCAATCCTTACGTAGAAGGACTTATTTTTTTTCTATCAACAGTCAATATAAAATAATAACTTAAAAAATCCCAATTCAAAGAGTGATCCCCAGTCAATCGCTATAACAAGGGCACAAAGGCCTAATTCCCTGGTAGAGGGTTTGTATATAATTTATCATAACTATTACGATGAATATTTTTTCGGTGTAGCCTTAAAATAACTTTAGTTTGCTTTGCAACCGCTCCAGCTGCTTTCTGGAGGCACTGCACGCAGTCAAATTTTCAAATACGTTGTATGTCAAAATGCTTCTATCACCGAATTTTAAAAAGAAAGGTTCTCTAAATAAAATCCCATTATATGAATTTTAGCCACACAATCCTCACAGCAACTCCTAAAGTAATCTGGAAATCCCCTAAATTTTCTGCAATGACTGAATAGGAAAGCAGCAACTTATAAAAAATCCTCATCCTAATATTCGAAACATGAGAATACAAATCTTTCCATGCGCCTCCACGAACTTATAGCAGCCTGTTAATATTGAGGTGGCATGTCAGCAGTAAAAAGTATGTCTTGCGTATTACCAACAACCCCATAAAAATGCAAAGAAAAACCCAACAAAATTTGTTTTGCAATGATGGGCATAAAATTGTAGCTCTACAATTGTGAGCATCACTATGCTATCGAGGGGGGGGGAACTGTGGAAACAAAAACTTTTTTCAAACCACCCTGCTGGAATTTGTTGAACACATAGCAAATGATATGGTTTCTAATCACATCTACTAATATTATATTCACTGCAAATAATATTAACCAAACAAGCAAAGTAATACGAAAATGTTTCGAAATTGTATTGCCTAGAATAAACAAGTAAAATGGGCGTTAAATTCGGCCGAACCCACCTTTATTTAGCCTCCACCATGGATTGAATTCGTAGAATTGCAGTAACATTACAGGAAGTTATCAATTTTTAAATATAGCCGAACCAAACAAATAAAAATATTGAAAAAATAATTTTATAAATAAATATAATATAATTTTTATACCCTCCACCTCCAGGATGGGGGTATATTAACTTTGTCATTCCGATTGTAACACCTTGAAATATCGACCTGAGACCCTATAAAGTATATATATTCTTGATCGTCATAAAATGCTAAGACGATCTAACCATGTCCGTCCGTCCGTCTGACCGTCTGTTGAAAGCACGCTAGCTTCTAAACGAAAAGAGCTAGCACGTTCAAATTTTCCGTAAATGCGTCTTATAGTCGTAGATCGGTTGGGATTGAAATGGGGCGAAATCGGCCCAAAGGGAAAAATTTTTCCCTCACAAGGACTAAAAATACCCATAATGATCCCAAATCTTTAAGCGTATTTAAGCATGTTATTTGAATATGTCTGTTTATATTAGGTATGCGCATTCCCCTTATAGCAAAAACGTGCACCATAAAGTGATTCTTTTTTGTAGGGGTTGAAATGGGGCAAAAAGGGATAAAAATGGTACATATTAAACTACAACAGCTAGAAACACGAAATTCGGTGTGTTCATTCCTCTAACTGAGTAGAGACATAATATAAAAGCATTTTTTCCAAATTCGTACTTTTAAGGGGTAAAATGGTACCAACCAAATGGCTGTACCTAGAATAATGAAATTCGGTGTATACATTCCACTGATTGCATAGACAAGTAAAATAAACGGATTTTTTTAAAATTCGTACTTTTTGGGGTTAAACTGAAAAAAGGGCCTAACAATAGTACCAATCAAATGACCGTAGCTAGAGTCATGAAATTCGGAGTATGCATTCCTCTGACTGTGTAGACACGGAAAATAAACTGATTTTTCGAAATTCGTACTTTTTGGGGTCAAAATAGAAAAAAGGGGATAAAAATAGTACCAACCAAATGACCGCAGCTAGAGTCATGCAATTCGGAGTATACATTCCTCTGACTGCGTAGACACGAAAAATAAACGGATTTTTTGAAATTCGTACTTTCAAGGGATACAATGGTACAGGGGGATAAAAATAGTACCAACCAAACGGCTACACCTGGAATAATGAAATTCGGTGTATACATTCCTCTGATTGCGTATACACGGAAAATAAACAGATTTTTCGAAATTCGTACTTTTTGGGGTTAAGAAAAAAAGGGGATAAAAATAGTACCAATCAACTGACCGCAGCTAGAGTCAGGAAATTCGGAGTATACATTCCTCTGACTGCGTAGACACGGAAAATAGACGAATTTTTCAAAAATTCGTAGTTTTTGGGGTTAAATGGAAAAAGGGGATACAAATAGTACCAACCAAATGACCGCAGCTAGAGTCATGCAGTTCGGAGTATACATTCCTCTGACTGCGTAGACACGAAAAATAAACGGATTTTTTTAAATTCGTACTTTCAAGGGATACAATGGTACAGGGGGATGAAAATAGTACCAACTAAACGACTACAGCTAGAATGATGAAATTCTAATTGCGTAGAAATGTCAAGGGGGTAAAAATGGTACCAACCAAATGGACGCAGCTGGAATGTGTATACATTCCTCTGACTGCATAGTCACGCAAAATAAAAAGTTTTTTTTTTTCCAAATTCGTACTTTTTCTTTTACGGCAAAAATTGGTTGAATCATGAAGTTAGGTTATTTTGCACTTTGCACATGTACGTCTGATAATGGATTTTCAAAATTTGTACTTTTGGAATTAAAATAGAATGGAAATACAACCAACTGTAGCACCCACTATCTTCCAATATTTATGGCATTTAAGCTTTTTGAAAATATAAATATGAGAATATTTATTTTTTTGTTTTGAAATAGATAATGGTTTGATATAATTAAAATATTATATTTATTTATATAATTATTTTTTCAATATTTGTATTTGTTTTGGTTTGGCTATATTACAAAATTTATATTTTCCTGTAATATTACTGCACTTCTAAGAAAACCGACAACCTCTGTGGAATGCAATCCATGGTGGAGGGTATATAAAGTTCGGCCCGGCCGAACTTAACGCCGTTTTTACTTGTTTATTATTTCAAAGGCTACCAATACGTTTATACTATATATATATATATATATATATATATATTCCAAGTCAATTCATTTTGCAAACGTTGCAAGAGAGCACATTGGGCACCGAATATCAATAAAGAAAGAGTGGTTATCGGATGAAACTTGGTCCATCATATTGTTAAGGAGGGAATATGCACACAGCAAGGACGCGTAATGAGAAGGCTGCGATGAGAGAAGTTTATAATTGCCTTGATAAGCAGGTGAAGCGAAGAGCGAGGAGTGATAGGCGTAGATTTTACTCCGATCTCGCTTACGATGCACCAAAGGCTGCGGAAGAACACAGATCTAAAGTTCTCTTTGACATCACAAAAAAGCTAACGAGGAAAAAATTTTCAACCGTTAAACCTCTAAAAAATAATGAAGGAATATTGGCCATATCCTGAACAGAGCAACTTAAAATATGGAGGCAGAACTATTCAAGCATGCTATCCAACCCGTCGGCAGATTTAAGAAGCATATGTGCCTGTACCAACCACGCTGCCAGACAAGACATACAAACACAGTCCCAAAATTTCAACGAAATTCTCATCGCCATTAAAGCTTTAAAGGCAAACAAGAACCCCGGAATCGATAACATAGCCCCAGAAATGCTTAAGGTTGATAGCGAAACAACAACTAACCTTCTAATACCTCTCATCGAGCTGTTTGGACCACCTACCAACTAGGGGCTGGGGATCAAAGAGGGCATAATATTGAATATCCATAAAAAAGGAGATCTCACTGATTGCAAGAATTGGAGGGGTATAACAATTCTTAGCTCTGTGAATAAGATTATTTCTCACATCATAAAGAGCAGAATATCAAAAGCTGTTCCTCCAGACATCCGCTGCGAACAAGGTGGATTTTGACCGCAGAAGTCATGCATCGATCATATTAAAAGCTTGCGGATGATAGTGGAACAATGCACCGAACGGCAGTCTCCTTTATATATGGTTTTTTATCTATGTCGAGAAATTATTCGATACTCTAAAACATGAAGCAATGCATGTTATCTCCTTAGCTCTTTAATATTGTTCTTGTCGTTATTGTGCGAAATGCAACACAAAGCAACAGATGCATAAGATGGGGCGAAATGCAACACAAAGCAACAGATACATAAGATGGGGCCCCAACCAATACCTTGAGTGTCTTGAATATGCAGATGATGTTATTGTTATCCCACAGTTACAGAGATATAACGACAAAACTCAAGCCATTAGAGAATGAAACTATGATGGTTGTATTCAAAATCAACACCATCATGATACACTCCACTTTCTATCCGAATACAATTCAATTCGGTGAAAATGGGAAGGTTTTTTGTATCCTGTAAATGTAGGTGTTTGACAAAAAAAAATTAAATCGGAAAGAACATTTGTATGAGGATATATTGAAACCTGGCACGAAATAGGTGAAATATAAAGTGTATAGTTTGGCCAAAATCGGTTAAACTTTTGGGAGCAACATTTGTATTTGGGCTATATATAAATCTGAACCGATCTTACCCACTTTCACCATAGTTTTGTTTAGTTGGACTATAAGATGTTGTGCCAAATTTAAAGAAAATCTAGCACAATATATGGCTTTTAAAGCGGCAAAAGTCAAATCGGGAGCGTCATTTGTATGGGGGCTATATCTAAATCTGAACCGATCTTACCCAATTTCTGCATAGGTGTTTCTAGTTGGATTATAAGATGTTGTGGCAAATTTAAAGACAATCGAGTATAATATGTGGTTTCTAGAGTGGAAAATGTCAAATCGGGAGCGACATTTGTATGGGGGCTATATCTAAATCTGAACCGATTTGACCTATTTTCACCATGGGTGTTTCTAGTGGAAATATAAGATGTTGTACAAAATCTGAAGACAATCTGATACAATATGTGGTTTCTAGAACGGAAAAAGTCAAATCGGAAGCGAAATTTGTATGGGAGCTATATATAAATCTGAACCGATCTGACCTATATTCACCATGGGTGTTTCTAGTGGAAATATAAGATGTTGTACCAAATCTGAAGACAATCTGATACAATATGTGGTTTCTAGAACGGAAAAAGTCAAATCGGGAGCGAAATTTGTATGGGGGCTATATCTAAATCTGAACCGATTTAATCAATTTTCATCACAGATGTTTCTAGTTGAATTATAAGGTAATGCAAGGTAATTTGAAGCAAATCAAGTGAAATATGTGGTCTCTAGAGTGAAAAGAGTCAAATCGGAAGTGAACTTCGTATGGGGGCTATATCTAAATCTGAACCGATTTTCTTCAAATTAAATAGCGTTCGTCCTTGTCCCAAAAAACGTCATTGTGCAAAGTTTCATTTAGTTCTGTCTACAATTGCGACCTGTATCGTGATTACAAGAATAGATGGACGGACATACGGACATTGTTAAATCGATTCAAAAAGTGATTCTAAGTCGATCGGTATAATTAACAATGGGTCTATCTCGTTTCCTTTTGGGTGTTACAAACAAATGCACAAGACATAATACTCTCGTGGAGTGTATAAAAAGATAAAGGTGTTTGTGCGTAAAATTTGTGGTTCTATATGCCACCGAGTCATGGAATGCTCTGCCAAGAGATATACATGCTGTACAGGTGTTCGTTAATCGCTGCCTACGTAGGATTCTACGAATATATTGGCCCGAAACCATATCTAACACCATCCAGAGCTGGGCGTAGCGCCAATCAAAAACCCAGATTGAAATGCTCAACCGGAAGTGGCGCTGGATTGGACATACGTTGTGGAGACCAACTGGTGACATAACTAACACTGCCATCGACTGTGACACATGAATGTGAAGTATCTCATAAGTAGTGGATGCTACAATTGGTTGTATTTTCATACTATTTTAATTCCAAAAGTAAACATTTTGAAAATCAATTTTCTCACGTATACAGCGCCAGATATTCTAACTTCATGTTTCAACCAATTTTTGCCATGAAAGTAAAAAAGTACGAATTTTGTAAAAATCTTTTTATTTTACGTCTCAGGTCGATATTTCATGGTGTTACAATAGTATACCCTAATACTGGAGGTGGAGGGTATAAAAATCATGTTCGATTTCCCAAACCAATACGCAAGCAATACTGTTGAATGATAAATCGGTGATGTCGCCAAAATATCACCTGGAAGATAAAAATGGGTAAGAAGACAAAAATGGAATTTTCCTTATTTTTTATATAATAATTCAATCAAAATGAATAATAAGAAGTGGAAAATCAAGAACTACAATAATATTTCTTATTACGTTTTGTCTAAAGATATGAAGGTTTTTATAAAGTCATTTAAGTGGCTGCATTCTATAATATGTACCAAGACGCTCTGTACAAATCATAGACTAATTTATGAATTCTGATAATATGCTGATGGTGCCCACGTCTCACCATCAGCAAATTCAAATGGTTCTATTGAATCTTAACCAAATGTGGTAATACATGACACCACTCCCCCAGGTTGATTGAAACGTACCTCCTGAAGACTGCAGACAATTTCACACTAGAATTTTAAAATATACAAATCATGAACATCAAAAGCATGCAAAGAGGCACAATAACAACATCTACATATTCCGGGCAAAACTATAATTTACTACTATCGAAGATTACCCGAAACCTTAACCGCCAGCATGACTAAAGGCTTCTTAAAAAAAAATCAAAAACAATTCCGCACCATAACAGGCAACTAATTGAAAGCCCTTAATTTCAATTAATCCATATACATATGAACAAACGAACGAACGAGCGAGAACTCGAGTACTAACTGCAATACACACGAGTACTAAGCTGACAATGGAAATGCGCTGGTGGTTGCTCACTCGATCATGCTGTCGGGCGGTGAGTGGGGTATGGAGAAGATGAAGAAAATTGCCAAGAATTTGAAAATAATAACCCAAAGAATTGCAAAAAGAAGAACAACGGAACCGAGTTGAGCAAGAACGACGAATGAATAGAGCTTCAAGTGATATTTCATCATCAATCCACTCTGCATCATGATCAGCGCTGATCATGATCGTTTTAATAGTTGCGAAAACCGAAATACATACAAACCAACAAAAGGTAAAGTGCACCATAAATATGTACCAAGAGAGCAAGCGTTAGCGTGGGGCAATCGAGGAGGATGAACGATGAGGAGGGAAAAATCTGTGCACGCTACGCTGCTTGGTGGGCGGTATAGCTGCTGCAACTCGTTCATGTTTTCAGTATTTTCCAGACATTGTCATTGGGTATTGTAGCCAGATTTTTCTTCTTAATCCATTTCAGACAAAAACCATTGATAACAATTCTCTCACCATATCAAGTCGATTAGTTCTCTAGCAAGTAATCCGACCAAATAGAGCAAAATTAATTTGTTGCGACAGTCAAAGAGATTGATTACCAACCCGTTCGTTCAAATCACAAAATATGGCCCAGTCGGCCGACTCTTCAATGAAGACTGAACCCAGTATCTCAAAATGACTGATTCAAAAAGATGGTCTACCTGCTTTATTCCCTCACAGCTTCTACAAAAGAGGCTTTAAATTGATGCCAAACCTCTGGATATTGGATCATAGAATCTGTAACCCATCAATTCTGAAATTAATTTTTCAAATGTGCAATGGAAACCTCTATACCCAGTTCCCTTTGGGACTAGAGGACTTCGGAACCTCTCGCCGGAGATTCTCGCATTCATCTAGAAGAAGAAGAAGAGATTGCGTAGGAAGCTTCATCGGACGGGTAATCCGGAGAGGCTCGACATTGTCAGGGATGACATACGCAACCTAGACAGAATTATTCAGGAGGCGATTAGAGTACAGAGCATCGATGCCAAGCCTCTGGATATTGGATCCTAGAATCTGTAACCCGTCAATTCTGAAATTAATGTTTCAAATGTGCAATGGAAACCTCTATACCCAGTTCCCTTTGGAACTAAAGGACTTCGGAATCTCTCGCCGGAGATTCTCGCATTCATCCGGAAGAAGAAGAGATTGCGTAGGAAGCTTCATCGGACGGGTAATCCGGAGAGGCTCGACATTGTCAGGGATGACATACGCAACCTAGACAGAATTATTCAGGAGGCGATTAGAGTACAGAGCATCCGTTGAACAACAGGACTTTTAAGAAAGTTAATGCTGCGGCTGGAATTAGGTCTAGGATGCCGTTGGCTGACCTGCAAGGCGGAGATCTTGGCGGATTGTCTTCAAAGCGAAACGTTTGCCTCCGGTGATGGAGTACTTCCTCTGGACCATATCGTCAGAAGGGAGGTATCCATTCTGGATACCAGGTGCCCGGCAGTGGAGTTTCCTGAAAAATTCACTACTGACGGGACTTTAGAGGACAGTAGGTGGCGGCAACATGGATTTGTAGCAGATTTGTGGGGGCGGCTTCTCCTTTTTCCTTAGGCGCAGTGGCCCGGACTGCGTTCCTGACTTTGTATTAAGGTCGACGAAACTTGCTTTTCAACCACTGCCTCAACTTAGGATGCGGCTGCTTGGAAGGAATCGATCTCGATTCTAATCTTGAAACCAGTCAAGGACCCTGCAAAAAGTGGGAGCTATGGGTTATTTTCAGGCTGCTTGGAAGGAATCGATCACGATTCTAATCTTGAGGTCAGGGAAGGACCCTGCGAGAAATGGGAGCCATAGGTTAATATCTCTAGACGACGATAGGTTCTGACAACCAGTTTGGATTTCTTCAGGTTGCTTCGACATAAGTGCGATGCAGAATATGGGGTTTGAATGGAATACCTGTAGAATGATGGCTATCCAAACCTTTAAAGTTGATGATAGCTTCTCTCGCACTAGGAAAGTGTTGACAGGAGTTCCACAGGGCTCTCTTTTGAGGCCTGTTCAGTTGTTCGGGTGGCCTGCTCTTGGTATATGCTGATGACATTCTCATCGCTTTGTCAGGAGCAGCAGCGGCTATCGCAAACTCAAGGATAAACGTTTACCTTGAGGAATTGACGAGAACTTTCGACAAGTGGAACATGCAACTGAAATCGACAAGTGCGAGGGAATTATTTTCAAGGGAAAGAGGCGCTTCCTCTACCCTATTGCACGGGGGTGCGAACCTGATCTATCTATTGTAGGCAATATAATTCGTACTATCGATAGAATCAGACATATGGGAGTTATGTTCCAGGGTAAATTTTAATTCTATAGGCACATTGACCATATCCTGGTTAGGATGAAAACTGTTTTCTGGAGTTATCTGCATTTTACGATGTACGGGGCTAGATGTTAAAATTAATATATTGATATATACTATGGGCCATGTAACACTTTAAATTAGAATCAGCTATAAAAAAGTATGGATTATTTTTTAAATTTTCTGGTTTTATTTTCTTGTCATTGTCTCGGCAGTACTTCATCCGATCAACCCAATTTTACAGTACACCCAATTTTTGCTTATTGACATAGCCACAGAGATCAAAATGAGCTTCATGAAGGCTGAACTGAAGGCCGATCTCTACTCGAAAATTGTCTACGTAAATTTCTTACATTTTTCATTAAAGACTCTCTACTTTGGAAGTAAGGTTTTTTATTTCCCAATTTTTTTTCGAGTGTATAACGTACCTATGCTCCTCATAGGAGTTAACACAAGTAAAATCGGCGTTAAGTTCGGCCAGGCCGAACTTTATATACCCTCCACCATGGATTACAGTCCACAGAGGTTGTCGGTTTTCGTAGAAGTGCAGTAATATTACAGGAAAATGTAAAGTTTGTAATATAGCCAAACCAAAACAAATACAAATATTGAAAAATAATTTTATAAATAAATATAATATTTTAATTATTTCAAACCATTATTTATTTCAAATCAAAAAATAAATATTCTTATATTTATATTTTCAAAAAGCTTAAATACCATAAATATTGGTAGATAGTGGGTGCTACAGTTGGTTGTATTTCCATTCTATTTTAATTTCAAAAGTACAAATTTTGAAAATCCATTATCAGACGTACACAGTGCAAAATAACCTAATAACCATGACTCTAACTGCCGTCATTTGATTGGTACTATTTTTATCCCCTCTTTTCATTTTAACCCCAAAATGTGCGAATTTCGAAAATCTGTTTATTTTAAGTGTCTACGCAATCAGAGGAATGTATACACCGAATTTTATTATTCCAGGTGTAGCCGTTTGGTTGGTACCATTTTTATCCCTCCGTTCCCATTGTATCCCTTGAAAGTACGAATTTGGAAACAAAACCTTTTATTTTGCATGTCTACGTAGTCAAAGGAATGTATACTCCGGATTTCATGACTCTAGCTACGGTCATTTGGTTGGTACTATTTTTATCCCCTTTTTCTATTTTGACACAAAAAGTACGAATTTCGAAAAATCAGTTTATTTTCCGTGTCTACACAGTCAGAGGAATGTATACTCCGAATTTCATGACTCTGGCTGCAATCATGTGATGGTACTATTTTTATCCCCTTTTTTCATTTTAACCCCAAAAAGTACGAATTTTGAAAAATCCGTGTTTTTTAGTTGTCTATGTAATCAGAGGAATGTATACACCGAATTTGATTATTCCAGGTGTAGCCGTTTGTTTGGTACCATTTTTATCCCTCTATTCCTATTTTACCCTTAAAAGTACGAATTTGGAAAAAATACTATTATATTATGTATCTACTCAATTAGAGGAATGTACACACCGAATTTCGTGTTTCTATCTGTTGTCGTTTAATATGTACCATTTTTATCCCTTCTTTGTCCCATTTATCCCCCGACAAATAAGAATCACTTTATGGTGCACGTTTTTGCTATAAGGGGAATGCGCATACCAAATTTCAAGCAAATATAAACAGACATATTCAAAAAACATGCTTAAATACGCTAAAATATTAGGGATTATTATGGGTATTTTTAGTCCTTGTGAGGGAAAAAATTTTCCCTTTGGGCCGATTTCGCCCCGTTTCAATCCCAACCGATCTACGACTATATGACGCATTTATGGAAAATTTGAACGTTCTAGCTCCTTTCGTTTAGATGCTAGCGTGCTTTCAACAGACGGACAGACGGACGGACATGGCTAGATCGTCTTAGAATTTTATGACGATCAATAATCGATCTCAGGTCGATATTTCAAGGTGTTACAAACGGAATGACTTTCAAAATCAAAGTTATCGGTAGTTCAAATTTAAAAAAATTAAATGGCCCACCCTATACAAGCAGATCATTAGGCCCATGATTTCGATTCTGCTGTATTGGTGTGATGGACAGTGGTGGAATGGTAGAACTATTCAATATCTGTGATTTCGCTGGATTTACCCAGTGGCCTTGATAGGTGTTACGAATGAAGAGAACGTATCCTTCACTGACCAAATGAGTGAAATAATCACGTTGACTTTTATTAGTATCAAAGGAAGTCGAACTTTCATACTTATGGTACTCCCCATCTAGGTATAGGGCATTTGATAAGACGCCTTGGCTGCCTTGTTAGTTTTCCATTGATTTGAACTATTCGTGTCCTTTGTAATCAAATGCAGAAAAATCTCTATGGCAGTTGTGCTGCAACTGATGACGCTGCAAGGTGTTAGCGAGTAAATGACTGCAAAATGACTATTTTAAGTAGAGATGGATATGTATGTAACAGCAACACCACCACCACCGACTACAAAACTCTCCAAGTTGAAGCTGAATGAATGATTACCGGCAGACGGTGTGTAAGTTGCTGCAACAGGTTACTTTACACCTTGTGTGCATGTGCTCGATGCACTGCAATGCCATGTAACCATCGGAATCATCCAGTCAACCTGCAATTTTCCAATTTGCCAAAATCATGGGAAACTCTTTCTGTGAAATCCCAAACCGAAATTACGAAGTGTGGTGTACTCATGATACATGGAGGAACTCTAGCGCGGCAACTGATGTTGAATCGTTTTGTTTTATTTGATTCTTGCATTTCAGTTTGATTTCTGCCAGTTTCGGTTGCGACTGCAGCCGGTGCTAGCCAGCTAGCTAGCTGATGTTGAACTTGAGGCTAAAGTTGAACACAAACTGAATTTTCACATTTTGTCGAATAATTGCTAACAAAGAGTTAAGGAACGAAAAACCTCCACCACTCCCCCCTCTCAACGTTTCACAACAAAATGGCCGAGTCAAAGTAATTCGTTTGACGTGTAAAGAGCACAACGGGCCACAGCACATTCGATTGTTCTTCACTCACCTTCTGCTCAGCACTTCCCCCACCCCCAAGACTATCAGTCACGGACGTATTTCGGGTTTCGATTGGGCTCGTTCGTTCTCTCTGTCCTGTCCTGTTCGGTTTCGGTTCTATTCTATTCTAGAAATTGCAATATGTTCATTTGATGTTGTTGCATAAACTCGTAGCTGTGATGTTGTTGCTTCAGTTGTAAATCGTTGCCAACAGCTAAATTACAGCATTTTATTTAAATCTTTCTTCATGTTTCTCGTCTGGCAAACGGCACCGAAGTTCACAAAGAAAAATTCACAGAATTTGTAAAATTGTTAAAGTTTTTCGGTTGTTGGGAGTATGTTAAAGAACTTGCAACAAAATTGTTGTGGCCAGTGGATGACGACTACAATGCTTGCCAGATTGCTGATAACGCGACAGAAAGAAGCGGGTCAAGAGATAAATTTCATTTCGGTCCAGGAATTTGAGCTATTAAAAATTTTAACAGATTTTATGAGATGTATCTCTAAACGTCTCCTAGCCGACATAGTCGAAGAGATACAAAGAGGAGATTGAAAGTAGTTCTTTTACAAGTCTTGTGATCCGATCTAGTCCTAGCCTTTGGACTTGAGTGTCTATAAAACATTGGAGACGGCCGATTAATAATCGACCAAAAAGAAAAGTGAACAATCACCCAAAAATGTTGGGTGATTCGTCATAATGAAAAAATACCAAAAAAGAAATTTTCCTTGGAATTTTAATGAAAGTTTTGTAAATTCCGACCCGGTACACATTTTAACCGTCTTCGATTTCGATGAAATTATGCACAAACATTATACTCGATATTGCGAGTTATATGACGCTTACCTTAGGTCAGAGTAGTTCGTGGTTTGAGTTTTACAGTAGTCCAAAGAATACTTGCAGAGATGAAGCTTCGTTAATGATGTAATAACTTTGAAAGTCTTCAGATTTTAACGATATTGGTATCGCCTGAAAAGTTTTCATCTTTTTGGGGTAGGAGATACAAATATATATATATATATATATATATATATATATATATATATATTTACCGAACTTAAAGCGTATTTCTCCTAGTTTAATACAGGGTTTTCCAACAAGAGGTGTTATTTTTAATCACCCGGTATTTCGGTAGCTGTCACTTTTGATTACTATTTTTATTCTTTGACATTTGACAAGAAGAAACTATGCCATTACTAAAAATGGAAAGATACACGCTTCAAATTATTGAAATTCATGAATGAAAATGATCCGGAATTCCATCGAAGAATCATATTGACTGATGAGGCCCATTTCCACCCCGATGGCAACGTCAACAAGCAAAATTGTAGCATCTGGGGCTCGGAAAACCCAAGAGTTATTGTTGAGAAGCCTCTCCATCCTCATCGTGTGACTGTTTGGTGCTGTTTATGGTCCGGCGGGGTCATTGGACCTTACTATTTCGAAAATGAGGATGGATCAACAGTTGCTGTGAATGGATTGCGCTATCGAGAGATGATTAATGATTTTTTATGATTAATGATTTTTTCCGGACCGGTGATCACAATTGGCCACCGAGATCTTGTGATTTAACACCTTGCGACTTCTTCCTTTGGGGCCACGTGAAAGATAAGGTCTACGTCAACAGCCCAGCGTCGATTCAAGACCTCAAAGATAGAATTCGTGAGGCTATCGGGGACATAGGGCAGCCACTTTGCGATCTGGTTATGGAAAATTCCATGAAAAGGATATGGTCCTGTAAGCGTGGTCGTGGTGGCCATTTGGCTGATGTTGTTTTTAATTATTAACGGCATACCTTCCTCTTTATTATGATTGATATCGTGATTACAAGAATAGATGGACGGACAGACAGACAGACGGACGGACATTGCTAAATCGACTCAGAAAGTGATTCTAAGACGATCGGTATAATTAACAATGGGTTTATCTCGTTTCCTTTTGGATGTTACAAACAAATGCACAAAGACATAATACTCTCGTGGAGTGTATAAACACCTATGGTGAAAGAGGGTAAGATCGGTTCAGATTTAGATATAGCCCCAATACAAATGTTGCTCCCAAATTTTTAACCTTTTCTTGGCCAAACTTTATATATTATATTTCACCTATTTCGTTCCAGGTTTCAATATAACCCCATTCAATTTTCCTTTCCGATTTAACATTTTTTGTTAAACACATACATTTACAGGATACAAAAATCCTACCCGTTTTCACTTTTTATACACTCCACGAGAGTATTATGTCTTTGTGCATTTGTTTGTAACACCCAAAAGGAAACGAGATAAACCCATTGTTAATTATACCGATCGTCTTAGAATCACTTTCTGAGTCGATTTAGCAATGTCCGTCCGTCTGTCTGTCTGTCTGTCCATCTATTCTTGTAATCACGATTCAGGTCGCAATTGTACACAGAACCAAATGAAACATTGCACAACGAAGTTTTTCGAAATAAGGACGAACGCTATTTAATTTGAAGAAAATCGGTTCAGATTTAGATATAACCCCCATACGAATTTCACTCCCGATTTGACTCTTTTCACTCTAGATACCACATATTACAACAGATTTTCTTCAAAATTGGCAAAACATCTTATATTTAAATTAGAAACACCTGCTGTAAAAATGTGTTAGATCGGTTGAGATTTTTATATAGCTCCCATACAAATTTCGATCCCGATTTGATTTTTTCGGCTCTAGAAACCACAAATCGTATCAGATTGTCTTCAGATTGGCAAAACATCTTATATTTAAACTAGGAACACCAATGGTGAAAATGGGTCAGATCGGTTCAGATTTACATATTGCTCCCATACAAATTTTGCTCCCGGATAGCCGGCCGAACTTTTAATACCCTCCATCATGGATTGCATGGATTGATCCACAGAGGCTGTCGATTTTCGTAGAAGTGCAGTAACATTACAGGAAAATGTTAAATGTTAATTTTATAAATGTGCCAGTTAGAATGATATCCGTTCTGAGATATGCAATGGTTTATGTTTGAGTCAATTGAAATATATTTTTCCACATATCGAACTTTTATAAAACAAATCGACAACGTTGGTACCTCTAGGGGAACAACTACTATCAGAGTATGTACTGACTCAGACCCCATTCATTCTTCTCAAAATAAAACAATTATTTTTGTCAAAAGTAATATTTCCTTACCAAAAATGAAAGAAAAGACAAAAAATTGTATTAAAAAAATATGTATAAATATTTACAGGTAGTTCATCTAGAAACTTTATACAGAAATTATTATTTACTCTTCAAATAATTTCATTTTATATGCTATTCAAATTATCTGAATCATTTAAAGTGAACATTATAAATAAAAAATGTTTGTTTACATCACCACACGTCTATGTCAGACTTAGACCACTTTCAAACTAACACTGAAGAAAATTTAGATGTGCATAAAATGAGAAATGTCATTTTTCAAAAAATTTCAAAAAAAAAGTTCTTAAATTAGAAGTCTGATCAAAGTAAAGACAAAAATTGGCATATCTCATTTTTTTGGATTTTTGACTTAGACCACTATCATTCTGACTGGCACAAATAATATATACAATTTTTATTATCTCAAACTACGCTTATCAGGCAAGGCTACCAATATGTTTATACTGTATACATCGAAATAATACTTCAAGTAAATTCAAAAAGTAAATATAAGACAGCAATCTTCAACAAGCAAGGAAAGGCTAAAGTCGGGCGGGGCCGACTATATGATACATTCCACTTTCTATCCGAATACAATTCTATTCGGTAAAAAAGTGAAAACGGGTAGGATTTTTGTATCCTGTAAATGTATGTGTTTGAAAAAAAATGTTAAATCGGAAAGGAAATTTGTATGGGTTTATATTGTAACCTGGAACGAAATAGGTGAAATATAATACGTAAAGTTTGGCCAAGAAAAGGTTAAACATTTGGGAGCAACATTTGTATTGGGGCTATATCTAAATCTGAACCGGTCTTACCCACTTTCACCATAGGTGTTTTTAGTTGGTGTTTTAGTTGGATTATAAGATGCTGTACCCAATTTAAATATGTGGTACAATATGTGGTTTCTAGAACGGAAAATGTCAAATCGGGAGGGAAATTTGTATGGGGACTATATCTAAATCTGAACCGATATAGCCCGCTTTAGCCACAGGAATTTCTAGTTAGATTATAAGGTGTTGTGCCAAATTTAAAGAAAATCGGGTACAATATGTGTTTTTTAGAGCGGCAAAAGACAAATCGTGAGCAATATTTGTATGGGGGCTATATCTAAATCTGAACCGATATTACCCACTTTCTGCATAGGTGTTTCTAGTTGGATTATAAGATGCTGTACCCAATTTAAACAAAATCGGGTACAATATGTGGTTTCTAGAACGGAAAATGTCAAATCGGGAGCGAAATTTGTATGGGGACTATATCTAAATCTGAACCGATTTGCCTCAAATGAAATAGCAGACAGACGGACATTGCTAAATCAACTCAGAAAGTTATTCTAAGCCGATCTGTATAATAAACGAAGGGTCTAACTCGATTCATTTTGGGTGTTGCAAACAAATGCACAAAGACATAATACTCTCGCGGAGTGTATAAAAAGCTTAAATACTATAAATATTGGTTAGGGTTTGCATTTTCCCGTACTTTTTATTTCCCGGGAAACGGGAATTATTTTCTCAATTTCCCGGGATCCCGGGACAGCACGGGAAATCGTCAACATAATGTTTACCATGAGTTATGCTTATTTTTTCCAATGAAACATTCACATTTTATTAAAGTGAAATAGGTATATATTTCACAACGAACCTGTTACAGAATTCATATAACAAAGCGCAATGTGAGATCATTCACATCTTTTCAAGTTTCAAAATTAATTAAAGATCAGATATTTCTTATTTTATTGGAAAATGTGGACGCGACGGAGAACGATCGTTCACATTAATAGAGAGTAGAACATTAAATGAAATGTTTGTTCTTTGTCCTGTCGCTTCGAAAACTTTAATTCTTTATTTTTGGCGTTCGGATACACGCCCAAAATCTATTTTTCCCGGATTTTATTTTTTTCATATAGAGCTTGACAGGAAAAATCTGAAAAAGTGGATTTTGAGTCTACATCCGAACGCAGCTTAAAAATATTTTGTCATCCAACTGCAATATTTGACATACCTTATTAAAAGCTATGTGATCTAAATTTTTATACAACATTTTTGATTTTATTGCGAAGAAATATGTAAAATTTTCTACTGAATTCCCGCGGGATTCCCGATACGGGAAATGAAAAATGTACGAATTCCCGGGAATTTTCCCGCGGGAAATCCCGGGATGCAAACCCTATGGTAGATAGTGGGTATTACTGTTGTTTGTATTCCCATCCTATTTTAATTCCAAAAGTACAAAATTTTGAAAATCCATTATCTCTCACGTACACAGTGCAACTTCATGATTCAACCAATTTTTTGCAGTAAAAGTAAAAAAAGTACGAATTTGGAAAAATCTTCTTTGCAGTCAGATGAATGTATACACTGAATTTCATGATTCTAGCTGCGGCCATTTGGTATGTACAATTATTATCCCCTTTTTATGCCCTTAAAAGTACGACTTTCTAAAATCTCTTTATTTTACGCGTCTAGAGGGATGTATACACCGAATTTCATCATTCTAGCTGTAGCTGTTTAGTTGGTACCAATATTGTCCCTCTGTTCCCATTGTATCCCTTGAAAATATGAATTTGAAAAAAAAAATTTATTTTTCGTGTCTATGCAGTGCATAATTCGAATTTCATGACTCTAGCTGCGATCATTTGATAGGTACAATTTTTATCCCCGTTTTCAGTTTTAACCCCAAAATGTACGAACTTTGAAAAAATCCTTTATTTTATCTGTCTAAGGAATCAGAATAGTGTGTACTTCAAATTTCCTTATTTTAGGTGCAGCCGTTTGGTTGGTACCATTTTTATCCCTTAAAAGTACGAATTTGAAAAAAATATTTTTATATTGTGTACATACTCAATCAGGGAAAGAAACACACCGAATCGTTTGATAGGTACATTTTTATCCCTTTTTGCCCCACTTCACCCCCTACGAATAAGAATCAGTTTTTGTTATAGGGGTAATATCAAGTAAGTACAAGTAGACATATTGAAAAAAACATGTTTAAATACACTAAAATATTAAGGGTTATTATGGGTATTTTCAGTCCTTGTGAGGGAAAAAAATTTCCATTTGGACCGATTTCGCCCAGGTGTTACAAACGGAATGACAAAGTTAGTACACCCCCATCCTGGAGGTTGAGGGTATGCAAATTACAAAATAACTTTCTGAAAAAATTTTGATGAAAATTTGGTTGGCCATTTCACATGGAATCCATCTAAATCTAAAATTCGTCAAGTTATTTGTTTAATTTGCCTTTAGTGATCAATTTATAAATAATTTCGTATTGAATGGATTTTCGATAAATATATAAAAGAGTTGCGTTACTGACATATCATTGTTTATCGCCAAGACCAAACGGCTAAAACCAGGGTCATGAAATTTTCAGGGTAGTTCCCAAATATGACGAAGACGAGGACTACGAAATTCGTACTTTTAGGGGGTGAAATGGGACAAAAAGGGATAAACATCGAACCTTCGTCCTGGCTAAACGGCAGTAGCGAGAAACATGAAATTCGTTGTGTGCCATACACACGAGCTACAAAAAGGGATTTACGATATTTGTACTTTTAAGGGAGGAAAGAGAAAAAAAGGAATAAAAACGGTACCAATTTAAGTAATGCAGCTATATTAGTGAAAATGGGTATTTAAATTTCTCTGTCAACGTTTTAATGACATTTTTTATATATTTTTATTAACTGACTTTACGAAATTTGTACTTTTAAGAGGGAGCAGGACAAAGAGGGATAAAAATGGTACCAACTAAAGTATAACAGCTAGAGTCGTGAAATTTGGTATGTAAATTCCTCTCACCACATAAAATCGCAATAAAAATTCAGTTTTGTACTTTTAAGGGGTGAGCGACACAAAAAGGGATACAAATTGTACCAAATAACGTATCGCAGCTTAAATCGTGATATTTGGTATTTAAAATCCTCTGTCCACGTAGAAGTGCATTAAAATTAGATTTTTAGAAATTTGTACTTTACGCGAGACAAAAAGTGATAAAAATGGTATACATCCCTTTAAATACGTAAAACCGGAACATAAATGGATATTTCAAAAAAAGGATAAACATGGTACCAAATAAAGTACATGATTTTAGCAGAGAAGCGAGAAGACATATTACCTATAGTGATTTGTTCAAAATGAGTACTTTTTGGGAAAGAGGTGCAAAAAGTTATAAAATGGCCGGCTGGATCTAAGAGCATGAGATCGAGGATATAAAAGGCTCTGCGGTTGTAATTTTCTGTTCGAAACTGGATAGGATACATACGAAGGAAGTTCAGCTAAAATAGTGCACTTCGAAAGCACATTCCTATGACTGTGTATGAGCGCTATCTAATAGGATGTTTCCAAATTACTATTTTAAATTTATCTATATCCACCAAAAACACTAAGTAGACATTTTTGGAATCACCCATTTATTTGAATTTTTGGGTTTTTTATATATAACAAGCTGAACCCCCGCCCGCTTCGCAAGGCAGAAAAGCAGACGGAAATTAAAATCATGATACTAAAACAAGTAAGGAAAGGCTAAAGTCGGGCGGGGCCGACTCTATGATACACTCCACTTTCTATCCGAATACAATTCAATTCGGTGAAAAAGTGAAAACGGGAAGGTTTTTTTTATCCTGTAAATGTATGTGTTTGATAAAAAATGTTAAATCGGAAAGGACATTTGTATGAGGATATATTGAAACCTGGAACGAAATATGTGAAATATAAAATGTATAGTTTGGCCAAAATCGGTTAAACTTTTGGGACCAACATTTGTATTTGGGATATATTTAAATCTGAACCGATCTTACCCACTTTCACCATAGATTTGTTTAGTTAGATTATAAGATATTGTGCCAAATTTAAAGAAAATCGAGCAGAATATGTGGCTTTTAAAGCGGCAAAATTCAAATCGGGAGCGACATTTGTATGGGGCCTATATCTAAATCTGAACCGATCTTACCCAATTTCTGCATAGGTGTTTCTAGTTATATTATAAGATGTTGTGCCAAATTTAAAGAAAATCGAGTACAATATGTGGCATTTAAAGCGGAAAATGTCAAATCGGGAGCGACATTAAATAGGGGGGCTCTATCTAAATCTGAACCGATCTTACCCAATTTAAGCATAGGTGTTTCTAGTAAGGTTATAAGTTGTTTTGCTAAATTTAAAGAAAATTGTCATTT
Source organism: Polietes domitor (assembly GCA_947397865.1). NCBI lineage: Eukaryota > Metazoa > Arthropoda > Insecta > Diptera > Muscidae > Polietes > Polietes domitor. The sequence goes on along the minus strand of OX377619.1, from coordinate 66,699,643 downwards.
AAAGCGGAAAATGTCACATCGGGGGCGACATTTGTATGGGGGCTATATCTAAATCTGAACTGATCTTACCCAATTTCTGCATAGGTGTTTCTAGTTGGATTATAAGATGCTGTGCTTAATTTAAAGAAAATCGGGTACAATATGTGGTTTCTAAAGCGGAAAATGTCAAATCCGGAGTGACATTTGTATGGGGGCTATATCTAAATCTAAACCGATTTGACCTATTTTCACCATAGATGTTTCTAGTTGAAATATAAGATGTTTTGCCAATTTTAAAAAAAATCTGTTGTAATATGTGGTATCTAGAGTGAAAAGAGTCAAATCGGGAGTGAAATTCGTATGGGGGCTATATCTAAATCTGAACCGATTTTCTTCAAATTAAATAGCGTTTGTCCTTATCCAGAAAAACTTCGTTGTGCAAAGTTTCGTGTGGTTCTGGCTACAATTGCGACCTGTATCGTGATTATAAGAATAGATGGACGGACAGACAGACGGACATTGCTAAATCGACCCAGAAAGTGATTCTAAGTGGATCGGTATAATTAACAATGGGTCTATCTCGTTTCCTTTTGGGTGTTACAAACAAATGCACAAAGACATAATACTCTCGTGGAGTGTATAAAAATGAACTTTTCAGAACTTTTGTTTACGGCGAACAAAAGGAAGAATTGTCAAAAATCAAATTGATTTTAGGTTGAGTGTGAAGCTCCTCCTTTCCATTACCAAAACAAAAAACTTCCTAAACTGGAATTCGAATGTACTACATTCAAAACACATAGAAAGTCAATCAAATTGTTCACTAATCAGACAACACAAAAACTAGAAAATTAATATAATTTCCGTTTTATTGACTTAAGTCGGCTTTTGAAGAATGCATAATTCTTTATATGTATGTAACCTTTCTTTACTATTGTGCTAAGAAAATCCAAAGAAAACGTGTAATTTTACAAAATTCAAATCATACATTCCCCATCATTCAAATCCCGCCCAATAGTATTTTGTCTAAGCAGGTTACAACTAAATTAACTCACACAACTATATAGGAATCTCGGTGTCGAATATATTCTAAAAGAGGTTTTAATTTCGTATGGGAAGGGTCCATTTTCCGCCCATCTTTGCACAACTATTTACACTGCATCAACTCACACAAAATTTCATCACTCTAGGTCTGACACCTACTGACCATATTCGATAATATGTTTTAACTTCGTATGTGAGGTACCACGCCCACTTTCCCAATACCGTCCATTTTTTGGGCACAGTTACGCACATTGATGCTAGATGCACTCACACAAAAGATAAAAATTGTAGCTTTCATTGAACTGAATATATTCGATAATAGGTTTTAACTTCGTATGGAAGGTACCACGCCCTTTTTTCCAATATCGCCCATTTTTTGGGCACATTGATGCTAGATGCACTTACACAAAATTTCAGTTTTTTATCTGCAATAGAACGACATATATTCGAAAATGGGTATTAACTTCGTATGGGAGGTGCCACGCCCAAATTTCCAATACCGCCCATTTTTGGCACAACAACGCACATTGATGCTAGATGCACTTACACAAAATTTCAGCACTCTAGGTGTCACAGAACTGGCAATATTCACAAAAAATCAAGACTATAGCTGCAACAGTACTCCGAATATGCTAATTGATAAAAAATGAATAAAACTTCAATATGTGTGGGAGGTGCCACGCCCACTGAAAATATGAAAATTGTATATAGCCTATTTTCACCACCGGTTCAGTATGAACATACTGTGCAAATTTCAAGAAGATCGGTCCAGTAGTTTAGGCTGCTATAAAGAACAAACACACAAACATAGATTCATTTTTAAATAAAGGGTGATTTGTTAGCTATTATCTTTTTGGCAACACTGGTTTAAACAGTTGACGCACGTTTCGTGTTTTGTTTCACTGTCAAACATCTTCAATTTGGTCTATAATTTAACCATGAATCGTCTTACAAACGAACAACGCTTGCAAATTATTGAATTTTATTATCAAAATGCGTGCTCTGTTAAGAAAGTTCATCGCGCGCTTCCATTTTATGGTCAGTTTAATCGACCCACTGAAGCGGCTATTCGGGCTATTGTGACTAAATTTCGTACCAAATTTACTTTGTTGGACATTAAACCAACAACACGCTTGCGTAGAGTGAGAACTGAAGAAAATATCGCAGCTAATATCGGCCAGTGTTAATGATGACCATCAGTTATCGATATGCCACAATTGGACTAAGCGGATGGACCATTTGAGGCGCAGTCAAGGTCAACATTTGCATGAAATAATCTTCAAACATTAAATTATATGGAGTTTTTCAAAAAAAAAAAAAAACACATAAAATTCAGAAAAATGCATGAAATCTTTATTTGAATCGATAGTACATTCAAATAAAGATTTCATGCATTTTTCTGAATTTTATGTGTTTTTTTTTTGAAAAACTTTCCCATAGCTTTTAAAAATCACCCTTTATATAGATGTCATTGAGCCCAACAAGCAAAAACTCATACATCTGTTCTGACAATTGGGATTTGTGCGAAATTACGCCGTCTAATTCATAGCACCGCATATCACAAAGTTCGATGGCCCAAACAACTCTTCAACATGGCAACTCCTTAAATCACCCACAAAACCGCAAATACTTCAAATCAAATCCATTGCCAGCAACAATGGCAACAGCAATAACAACAACAACTGTAAACCACCATAATAACTGCTAAGAGCGCATGTGCAAAGTAACAACAACAGCAAAAAAATACAAATCGCACAGAAAAACGTGCAAATACCAAACGAGTCAGGTGCATTTCCATCAAGATAATCATAGACATAGACAGACATGGTTAAAATAGCTGCTGTCGCTTTCGCTGCAGCAGCGACCACAATGATGACGACAACGCTGGCGTTGTCGGTGGTTCCTATTATCTATTCGAAAAAAAAAACGTACAGCAACAGTTGCCCAAGCATCGTATCTCGCTCGTATCGCGGGACGTACCAACCAATAATCCATCGCTCACACCAAACGCAAATTACACAGGGCAACAAGCGAAGGGAAAAACGACTGTGGTTGGATGAAACTATTCGGCAAAAAGTATCCTTGCAAATATTACTGGAGGTAAAGCAAATGTAAATTCATTCACCATGTAAAATCATTCACCCTTCCAATTATTTTTCAAAAGGAGTATCAAAACAAGTAAGGAAAGGCTAAAATCGGGCAGCGCCGACTATATAATACCCTACACCACTCCCTGTTTATATACCACGCTTTTATTGCTAAACCCAGGTGTTTCATGGGAGCAAATTTATGTAGTTCATATAAATTATATAGGATACTATAAATTCATCTTTAGTCATATTTAACAATTATGGTGAATAATTGATCCAATTTTCCGGCAGACAAATACAAATTATACAGTAGTAATAGGATGAATCGTACTGACATTTGAAAGTAGGCCTACAGCAATACTTGGGCCTGGTCGAAACATGGGTCTATATTTTTCTCATTCACGGTAGGTATTCATATATGAAATATATCATGATCCGATATAAGACGTAGTTTCTAGAGCTGTATTAGTGTACCATTTGGCCCCATTTGGGTTATTCTAAAGTATGGACATCTATATTTTACTTTGTATTCTTAGTTGAAATATAATGTAATCTTCAAATTTTGAAAAAAAAAATTGATGTAAAATTTGCGTTTTTGAGGGGTAAAAATTAAAATGTGGTCATTTGTAAGGGCTCTACATTAAAAAGTGGTTCCATATAGATCACTTTCAAAGTAGGTATTCTTAGTTGACATATGACATGATATGCAAAATTATATCGAGATCTAATGCACGATGTGGGTTCTAGAGATGTAATAGAGAAGAATGGGGGCCTAATTTGTATGGCGGTTATACCAAAATATGAACCCATATATTTGACTTTCATAATATGGCTTCTTAGTTGAAATATAATACAAAATGCAAAATTTGATAAACTTCCGATGTAAATTGTAGAAACACTTCCTATGTAAAATGTGGGTCCTAGTGAGATAATAATTCAAATGGGGGCCCACTTGTAAGGGCTCTACATTAAAAAGTGGGCCTTTATAGATCACTTTCAAAGTAGGTATTCATCATTGAAATATAACATGATTTGCAAAATTTTATCAAGATCCAATGTAAGATGTGGGTTCTAGAGCGATAATAGTGTAAACTTGGGGCCCATTTGTATGGGGGCTATTCCAAAACATTGACCTATATAGCTGGCTTTCAAAATGCGTGTTTCTAATACAAATATAACATTGTTTGGAAAATTTTATCAAGATTTTTAGAGCAGTAATATTGTAAATCGGAGGTATACTTAAATGGGGGCTATATCAAACCATAGACCTATGTGGTCCACTTTTCCGTGAGCTGTTTCTAGTTCAAATATAACACGATCCTGAAAATTTTGGTTATGATCTCTTGTAAAATGTGCATTCTAGAGCAGTAATAGTGTAAATTATAGGGATTTTGGAGGCTATATCTAAATCTCAACCGATTTCTTCCAAATTCAATACCAAACGTCCTTGGTCAAAAAAAGTAACTTCTGCCAAATTTCATGATAATCAGACTGCAATTGCGTCCTGTAGAGTGCGAGCAAGCTTTGATGGACAGCAGACGGACATCGTTAAATCGATTCAGCTGGTGATTCTAAGCCGATCCGTATACTTAAAGGTGGGTCAAGCTCAATTATTTCGTGGTGTTACAAACATTTGGTGCGAAACTAACTTATAATACCCTAGTACACGAAGTGGTGTAAGGTATACAAATAACTACTTACGCCCATGCTTACGAATTAAATACGAACTATCAACAGCTACTTATTTGATTTTTATTAGTAAGTCATTATTCATTAATTATCAGTAATCGTAGGGATAATGGCATGAGTTTCTGATGAATAATAACGCCAGTTTTTTAAATACGATTTATTCATCTTCCGAGCTCATTTAATACTGTTGCCCTGTGTTGCTCAGCGAAAATACGTTGGCAACTGAAACAGAATCAAAACCAGAAGAAATCAAACCGAACCAAGAAAAAAAGCTTCTCAACCATTTTGACATGAAAAAAATATCCAATGTTAGATGTTAAATGAACCCCGAAAACAAAACAAACCCATGCTGAACAGAAGGAACTCTATGACCACTGATCGAAGGTGGTGTGAAAAGTGAAGTCAAATCGCATAGTCATGGTGACCAATTCACCTATAATCTATCTGACACCCTTTAGTGAGGACACCTCCACCTGCCAAAGAACCAAGAACATACTAAAAATTATCAAAATCAACCCCAGCTCCCTAGGAGTGGCCCGTAGATGATTCAAATTGAATGAAAAAATTCGGTGTGTGCATTCTTCTGACTGTTTACAAAATTTAATTTTGTGCTTTTAGGGGGAAAACTGGAAGAAAGGGGATAAACGGTTGCAGATAGAATGATTCAATTCCGTCTATACTTCGCTCTGACTGCGTAACTCGACAAATAAAGCGATTTTTCAATATTCGTACTTTTAGGGCCAAATGGGCAAAAACGGATAAAATTGGTACCTGAACGAAATTCGATTTATACATTACTCTGACTTTGCAGACGCGCAGCATAAAGGCATTTTAGGAATCTTTTTTTACTTTTTGGCTCTCAGAGTAGCTGAATCATGGGATCCGATTTATACATTTCCCTGACTACTTTTGTTTTTTATGGACCAAATGGGTTAAGAGGGATAAAACTTGTACCAACCAAACGGCTCACAGTGGAGGATTTGAGGAAAAAGGGAAATAATTATGAAACACCTAAACGGCTAAACAGAATTTGATGAAATTTCATATAGACATAGTAGAAGAGTTGAGAAGCTTAAGTTCTGCGGTAGGGCCCTCTAGGTCTGTCCTAACCAGTGGGGGTCCAAATTGGGGTGCCTCGGAGAAAAAAAATTATTTACCGTGTTGACAAAATTGTAGTTGCACATTGATTGCGACAAAAAGTATATGTGTGTATTCGTCTTCAAAAAAAACAGATTACCTATTTTAGTTTGGGCGAAAAGTGCTTCATTATCAATTTTTTATTAATTTTTTCGTCGACGTTTTCCTGATTTTACACTATGAAAAATCTAATGGCCGATTTAGCCCAAAAGATGTGTTTTGTAAAGCTAATAGACCAATAGATGAACTGCAAAAAATTGTTAAAAACATCTACACAACGTATAAAATTGCTGATGCTTAAATAAAAATGTGTAAACATTTCACAATTTTTCAGTTTTTTTTTTGGAAAATGTATCATAACGTTTTCGGCGATAATGATGATATGATGCACTGTAATATGTAACATATTTATATTTTTTATAAATTTGCACACTTGTAACTGAATAGCAGAGTTTGTCCACCCCTTATTCATAAATAACAAAAATACAGTGTAAGTTGTGAAAAATCCCATTTTTGGGAATTTTGGATTTCCATTTGGGAAATGTGTGCATATTTTTAGTAATATTTCAAATGTTAAGGTTGTGTATTTTAGTCTATGATTAGATCTCCTTAAGTTCAATACATTCAACCGATAACCAAATATTTTATTGATATTTTAAAATGTTCTATGTGTTCAAAAAGTATAGTTTCTCCAAATAACATCTTCCAATTTATCTGAAAACATCAGTTTCTCAGAATTTATGTTCTACGCGGAATTTCCTCTTCCGGGTTACTCCATACTTATGTATTATTTCAGCAACTGCGTAGAATCATAGCCTTTAAAAAGTGATATTAAAATAAATCAAAAACAAATGGTTTAAAATAAATTAAAAACAAGCGAAGTATATCACCCTGCGACAAATGGCAACTTTTCCCTTCTAAGAACGAAATTATATATAGAACTGAACTTTTAATAATTTATTTTCGTAAATTCAAGTCAAATGAAAGAGAAAACTATTTGTTAAAAATAGTTCAAATTTCAAGTTTATACCAATATTAGTTTAGCATAAAACACATTTCAAGGTTTCCTCCTTATTTTCACTTTTAATGGGTGTGGTTAATGCTATACTTATATTGATATAAACATGAAATTTGAAGCATTTTTGCCAGATATTTATACACTCCATGAGAGTATTATGTCTTTGTGCATTTGTTTGTAACACCCAAAAGGAAGGGAGATAGACCCATTAATAATTATACCGATCGACTTAGAATCACTTTTTGAATCGATTTAGCAATGTCCGTCTGTCCATCTAATGTTGCAATCAAATTACGGGTCGCAATTATAGTCCGATCTTAACAAAAATTGGCACAAGTAAGTTTTGTGGATCAAGGACGAACGTCATTTAATTTGAGGCATATCGGTTCAGATTTAGATATACCCCCATACAAAAGTCGCTTTCGATTTGACATTTTCCGCTCTAGAAACCACATATTGTACCCGATTTTCTTTAAATTTGGCACAACATCGTATAATCTAACTAGAAACAGCTATGCTAAAATTGTGTAATGTCGGTTCAGATTTAGATACAGCCTCCCTACAAATGTTGCTCCCGATTTGCCTTTTGTGGCTCTAGAAAACACATATTGTACCTGATTTTCTTTAAATTTGGCACAACATCTTGTAATCTAAATAGAAACACCTGTGGCTGAATTGGACTAGATCGGTTCAGATTTAGATATAGCCCCCATACAAATGACGCTCCCGATTTGACGTCTGCCCATCTATTGTTGTAATCACGATACTGGTCGCAATTGTAGCCAGAACCAAACGAAACTTTGTACCACGAAGTTTTTCGGGACAAGGACGGACGCTATTTAATTTGAAGAAAATCTATATATATAAAAGAGTTGCGTTACTGACTGACTGACTGACTGACTGACTGACTGACTGACTGACTGACTGACTGACTGACTGACTGACTGACTTATCATTGACCAGCCCCCAGGCCAAACGGCTGAAGCCAGGGTCATGAAATTTTCAGGGTAGTTCCCAAATATGACGTAGACGTCGACTAAGAAAGGGTTTTACGAAATTCGTACTTTTAGGGGATAAAATGGCCCAAAAAGGGATAAACATCGAACCTTCGTCCTGACTAAACGGCAGTAGCTATAAACATGAAATTCGGTGAGTTCCTTGCAATGACCATGCAGACGAGCTACAAATAGGGATTTTTCGAAATTTGTACTTTTAAGGGCCGAGCGGGACAAAAAGGGATAAAAATGGTACCAACTAAAGTATTACAGCTAGAATCGTGAAATTTGGTATGTAAATTCCTCTGACCATATAGAAACGAAGTAAAATTGGATTTTTCGAAATTTGTACTTTTAAGGGCCGAGCGGGACAAAAAGGGATAAAAATGGTACCAACTAAAGTATTACAGCTAGAAACGTGAAATTTGGTATGTAAATTCCTCTGACCATATAGAAACGAAGTAAAATTGGATTTTTCGAAATTTGTACTTTTAAGGGACGAGCGGGACAAAAAGGGATAAAAATGGTACCAACTAAAGTATTACAGCTAGAATCGTGAAATTTGGTATGTAAATTCCTCTGACCATATAGAAAAGAAGTAAAATTGGATTTTTCGAAATTTGTACTTTTAAGGGACGAGCGGGACAAAAAGGGATAAAAATGGTACCAACTAAAGTATTACAGCTAGAAACGTGAAATTTGGTATGTAAATTCCTCTGACCATATAGAAACGAAGTAAAATTGGATTTTTCGAAATTTGTACTATTAAAGGGATAAAAATGGTACCAACTAAAGTATTACAGCTAGAAACGTGAAATTTGGTATGTAAATTCCTCTGACCATATAGAAACGAAGTAAAATTGGATTTTTCGAAATTTGTACTATTAAAGGGATAAAAATGGTACCAACTAAAGTATTACAGCTAGAAACGTGAAATTTGGTATGTAAATTCCTCTGACCATATAGAAACGAAGTAAAATTGGATTTTTCGAAATTTTGTACTTTTAAGGGACGGGCGGGGCAAAAAGGGATAGAAATGGTACCAACTAAAATATTACAGCTAGAAACGTGAAATTTGGTATGTAAATTCCTCTCACCATATAGAAACAAAGTAAAATTAGATTTTTTCGAAATTTTTACTTTTAAGGGGCGAACGGGACAAAAAGGGATAAAAATGGTACCAACTAATGTATTACAACTTGAATCGTGAAATTTGGTATGTAAATTCCTCTGACCATATAGAAACGAAGTAAAATTGGATTTTTCGAAATGTGTACTTTTAGGGGGAGAGCGGGACAAAAAGGGATAAAAAAGGGATACCAACTAAAATATTACAGCAAGAATCGTGAAATTTGGCGGGACAAAAAGGTTCCAATTTAAGAATTGCAGCTATAGTCGGGAAATTTGGAATATAAACTGTGTGTAAAGCGCAATCTAAATGGATTTTTTTAATTTTCTTATAGGAAGTGAGCAACAAGGGATAAAAGTAGTACAAACTAAAGTATTGGAGCTATAGTCGTGAAATGTGGTGTGTAAGTTCCACTGACAACGAGAAGCGCAAATCTAAACAATTTTTTCTAATTTTGTACTTATAAACAATGAGCGGGATAAAAATAGTACTAACTAAAATATTTCAGATATAGTCGTGAAATTTTGTGTTTAAATTTCTCTGACAACGTAGACTTGCAACATAAATGGATTTCTCGAAATTTGTACTTTTAAGTTGCGAGCGGGAGAAAAAGGGATAAAAATGGTACCAACTTTAGTATTACAGCTAGAATCGTGATATTTAGTGTGTAAATTCCTCTGACCATATAGAAGCGCAGTAGTTTGATTTTTCAAAATTTGTAATTTTAAGGGGTGCGCGGGACGAAAAGGGATAAAAATACCGTACAATCATTTAATTACGTAAGAGCGGAATATAAATGGATATTTCAAAATTTGTACTTTAAAGGGGGATACGGGACAACAAGGAATAAATGTGTTATCAAATAAAGTACATATTTTTAGGGGAAGCAAAAACACATTTTACCTATAGTGATTTTTCAAAATGTGTACTTTTTGGGAAAGAAGTGCTAAAAGTTATAAACTGGCTGGCTGAATATAGAATATATATATTTTGTTCAAAACTTGGTAGAAAATTATACATACGAAGTACTTCAGCTAAAATAGTGCATTTCGACAAGCACATTGTGACTGTGTGTGAGTGCTAGCTAATAGGAGGTTTCCAAATTACTATTTTAGATTTATCTATATCCACCAAAAGAAAATAAAATAAATACTATCCAAAAACAAAGACGGATAAAATTAACAAATAACTGGCTTTTTTCGCGTGCGAAGCAGCGGGTACTGCTAGTCGCTTCATATTTAGAATTTCACTCCTGATTTGACCCTTTTCACTCCAGATACTACATATTTCTACAGATTTTCTTCAAAATTCGCAAAATACCTTATATTTCAACTAGAAACACCTGTGGCAAAAATGTGTTAGATCGGTTCAGATTTATATATAGCACCCATACAAACTTCGCTCCCAATTTGTATTTTTCCGCACCAGAATCCACATATTTTAACAGATTGTCTTCAAAATTGGCAAAACACCTTATATTTAAACTAAATGGTACCAACCAAATGGCCGCAGCTAGAATCATGGAATTTGGTGTATACATTCCTTTTCCTTTGACTGCATAGACACTTAAAATAAAACAAGTAAGGAAAGGCTAAAGTCGGGCGGGGCCGACTATATAATACCCTACACCACTCCCTGCGTATGTACCTCGCTTTGATTACTAAACCCAGGTATTTCATGGGAGCAATTTTATGTAGTTCATACAAATTATATAAATTATATTCATATAATTTATATGCTATAAATTCATCTTCAGTCAAATTTAATGAGTATGATAAATAATATGGTAATTGATCCAATTATCCGACATACAAATACAAATTATGCAGTAGTAATAGGATGAATCGGACCGACATTTCAAAAGGGGGCCTATAACTACATATTGGGGCCTGGTCCAAAACATAGGCCTATATATTTCTCATTCACGGTAGGTATTCCTGGTTGAAAAATACCATGATCTGCAAAATTTGATGAAGATCCGATGTAAGTTGTAGTTTCTAGAGCTTTAATAGATCAGAATGAAACCCCATTTGGGTTATACCAAATGGGCATATGGGCATCACCCAAACAAGTTAAGAAATGGAAATGATAAGGACGGACTTTCTATCTCATTACAATTCAATTCGGTAAAAAAGTGAAATCGGGAAGGATTTTTGCATCCTGTAAATGTATGTGTTTGACAAAAAATGTTAAATCGGAAAGGACATTTGTATGGGGGTATATTGAAACCATTAACAATATGACGCGCTTTCACCATGTCTGTTTATTGGTGAAATATAATATGTAAAATTTGGCCAAAATCGGTTAAACATTGGGGAGCAACATTTTTATGAGGGCGATATCTAAATCTGAACCGATCTTACCCACTTTCACCATAGGTTGGATTATAAGATGTTGTGCCAATTTTAAAGAAAAACGGGTACAATATGTGGATTTTAGAGAGGAAAAAGTCAAATCGGGAGCGACATTTGTATGTGGGCTATATCTAAATCTGAACCGATCGTACCCACTTTCAGCATAGGTGTTTCTACTTAGATTATAAGATGTTGTGCCAAATTTAAAGAAAATCGAGTCCAAGATGTGGTTTCTAGAGCGGAGGGAGTGATATTTGTATGGGGGCTATGTCTAAATCTGAACCGATCTTACCCAGTTCCAGCATAGGTGTTTCTAGTTCGATTATAAAATGTTGTGCCAAATTTAAAGAAAATCGGGTACAATATGTCTTTTCTAGAGCGGAAAATTTCAAAATCGGGAGCGACATTTGTATGGGGGCTATATATAAATCTGAACCGATCTTACCCAATTTTTGCATACGTATTTCTAGTTGGATTATAAGATGTTCTGCAAAATTTAAAGAAAATCGGGTACAATATGTCGTTTCTAGAGCGGAAAATGTCAAATCCGGAGCGACATTTATATGGGGGCTATATCTAAATCTGAACCGATCTTACCCAATTTTTAAATACGTGTTTCTAGTTGGATTATAAGATGTTCTGCAAAGTTTAAAGAAAAGCGGGTTCAATATGTCGTTTCTAGAGCGGAAAATGTCAAATCGGGAGCGACATTTGTATGGGGGCTATATCTAAATCTGAACCGATTTCCTCCAAATTCAATAAAGATGGTCCTTGGCCAGAAAAATAACTTCTGCCAAGTTTCAAGACAATCGGACAACAATTGCGACCTGTAGAGTGCGAACAAGCTTAGATGGACAGCAGACGGACTGACGGACGGACAGACAGACATCGTTAAATCGACTCAGCTGGTGATTCTAAGCCGATCGGTATACTTAAAGGTGGGTCTAGCTCCATTATTTCTTGGTGTTACAAACATTTGGCGCGAAACTAACTTATAATACCCTAGACCACGAAGTGGTGTAGGGTATAAAGATTTTTCCAAATTCGTATTTTATTTTATTTTATTTACGACAAAAATGAATAGAATCTTGCACTGAGTGCGTGAGAGATAACGAATTTTCAAAATGTATACTTTCGGAATTAAAATAGGATGGAAATACAACCATCCGAACGGTTGTAGCTGAAAGTGCACCAATTATCCCCCAACGTTTTGTAGGTGGAGGGTATTTAAAGTTCAGCCCGGCCGAACTTAACGCCGTTTTTTCAATTTCATCAAATTATATTAAGCCGTTTAGGAATTCCATAATTCCCGTTTTTTCTCAAATCCACCACTGTGCGTCTATAGCTAGAATCGTAAAAATAGGTTTTTGTCATATAGAGAATAACAAAATATTGTTTGACTTACTAAGGAATATTTATGAGAGAATAGGTTCAAAAACCCAGATAGAAAAAATTGAAATAAATGCAATTGCAACTTTGAAATTAGGATTTTTGTATCAATTGCTGCTTTTCCCGCGACTGACTGTATATATGTTGCAAGCGACATAGGTTCTTAATACACATGCAAAAAATCAGACGGGTCCGTTGGATAGATCGTGAGAAAATGACAAAACGAAAATGTCACGTATACAAATCATGTTAGCCATATCTCCCGCGAAAATGAAAATTTTGAAAAAAAAATGCTATTTAATACTATTTTTTATTTACAGGGCTCTACAGAAAAAACCACATTATGTTTCGATAAAGATCGATCTTCCAAAAAACATTGATGAGTTTTAACCCTAGTTATTTTGTTGTATAAGTTGGCGTTTAGTTTTATTACAACTTTGACGTCTCTTCTGGCTTCCACTGAAATTTCCCGATAAATATTTTCGTAGAAGATTTTAATCCTTAAATGTCCTTTTTGAAAGGACTTTTTTGATTTTCTCGAAAAAAGGTGAAATTAACAAATAAAGAAAGGAGCTAGAGGCTTAAGATTTTCCATAAAAATGATCCTCATAAAATTTGAAAGTTCTGACAATTAATTTGAAAAGTTCAGACATTAACTCACTTAGTATAATGCTCCCTTCAACCAAAAAATTAAAACTGTATTACTCTACAAAAAAGATCTACTCAAGAAGCCCTTTCAGATTTATAGGGTCGCTACTCTGTTCCAATCAAAAAGTCTTAATTTGTTTGACAGATATAACAATTATTATTACTGTATGTTTTAGTTTTTGGAATCTTCTAAACCCCAATATAGCACTTCCCTAATTAGCATACTAGCATCGTTTGATTGGCTATCCCAATTTCATTGCTTCTCCACCCAACTTACATATGTATGCCCATGGAGGGAGGAGGAGAGACATGTTTTCCAAAAGTTTATGTCTATTATTTGCACTTTATTATCACGTTAGATGTGGAAAAAATAAAAACCTCAACAGAAATTAACGAAACGTGCTGATGCCGAAGAAAGAACAGAGTGGAAAACAGCCACAACTACCGATCGTTACAAACATATTAGTACGAATGGTTATTTCTGTTAAGCCGGTGTAAAATTGCTCAGACACCCACCCACTTCTGGACGAGTATGTTTGTGGCCACAGTGCAAACGCCAAAGACTTGGTCAGCGAAACACACCACAAGCGAGTCAATCAGGTAGGCAGCCGGCCAGCCACAACCATAGCCGTTCATCCAGCCAGCCACAGAGCTAGAGTTGCGAGTCGCGTCTAGTAGTAGCCACTAAATATCACCAATATTATCTGTAAAAAGGTGTTGGCCGTCTCAAAAGCGGCCAGAAAAATATGTGCCAACTACACCCAATTTTCTTAGCCACTGATTCGGCCGGTGGGTCTGTCGATCGGACGGACGGTCGGTCGCTCTAAGTAGTTCAACCTTGATATCACAGAGCAGCAGTGAGAGCGAGCGACTATTTATAGTTAATCGTTTCAGTCGGGTTTTTTTCTCTTCATTTCAATATATTTATCATTTATGGGGCGGGGGTATTGTAGCTGTGCAGTTTAAGGAAATAAACCTTTAACCTTTTCGCTCAAGAATTGTATGGCACAAATGGCAACGAATTGATATTGACCATGTGTCTTGTTGGCGTTTAAATGTTAAAAGAATTATAGCGAACAAATTAGCTGTGGCAATGATACAATGTTGATTAATACTGATATAGAGTTTTTTTTTTGAACGAGGGTGAAGGGAGAGATGGGGTTTTCCTTAGATTGGGCCTGTGGATTCTGATAGAGTGGGCCCCAGAAAGTATACTCCTTGTCGAAACTGCTGAATCGACTTTTACGACAACAGCTGCTACATCAATAGTTTCCTGCGTCCGAACTGAGGGACCTCGATGATAAGCCATTTCTGTGGCTATCTCAAGCTCGGAAAAATTGTGTACGAGTCTCATTGTAGTCCATTTGCTCGGAGAAGTGCCGTCTTAAATATCTTTGAACGGAAATGACAGATTTCATACGTGATAATGGTGCACAGTGGGAAGGCTTCATTTGAGTGCCAGCAATATAAGGAGTATTCGTAGGGTGATGATACTTGGCACCGACCATTTTCTGATCGAAATTAAGGACAATATGATTTTTTTCATACAAAATTGTTTGTTTTGGTCCGATGGTCTTGAAATTTTGCATAGAGTTTGCTCAGCAATAGGTGGAAGTTAGAGGATTTTTTGTGTGAATACAAAGAATAGATCCTTGGGCTTCTTTTTGTTACTGGGAGAAGACGGAAGTAGGCAGAGCTAACTTCCTTTTTTAAGGAAAACGGCCAAAGTTTAATTTTATAAAGCCATATCTACTAAATTACATCTCTTTTAAATTAAAAACAAGTAAAAAAGGTGCTAAGATCGGCCGGGCCGAATTCTATATATATTATCTACATTGGGTAGCTGTCGATTTTCGTAGAAGTACAGTACAATTACAGGAAAATGTTAATTTTTATACCCAGGATGGGGGTATACTAACTTTGTCATTCCGTTTGTAACACCTTAAAATATTGACCTGAGACCCTATAAAGTATATATATTCTTGATCGTCATAAAATTCTAAGACGATCTAGCCATGTCTGTGCGTCCGTCTGTTGAAAGCATTTAAACGAAAGGAGCTAGAACGTTCAAATTTTCCATAAATGCGTCGTATAGTCGTAGATCGGTTGGGATTGAAACGGGGCGAAATCGGTCTAAAGGCCTCACAAGGACTAAAAATACCCATAATAATCCCTAATATTTGAGAGTATTTAAGCATATTATGTACCATAAAGTGATTTTTATTCGTAGGGGCGAAATGGGGCAAAAGGGATAAAAACGGTACATATTAAACGACAGCAGCTAGAAACACGAAATTCGGTGTATACATTCATCTGCTTGCATAGACACTAAAAATACACGGATTTTTCGAAATTCGTACTTTTTGGGGTTGAAATGGAAAAAGGGGATAAAAATAGTACCAACCAAATGACCGCAGCTAGAGTCATGCAATTCCTTTGACTTCGTAGACATGGAAAATAAAAGGCTTTTTCCAAATTCGTACTTTCAAGGGATACAATGGGTAGAGAGGGAAAAAAATGGTACCCACGAAACGGCTACACCTAGAATAATGAAATTCGGTATGTACATCCCTCTAATTGCGTTGACACGTAAAATAAGGAGATTTTGGAAAGTCGTACTCTTAAACGGGCGAAATGCAAAAATGGGATAAAAATAGTACAAACCAAATGGCTACAACTAGAATGATGAAATAAGGTGTGTACATCCCTTTAATGGCGAAAACACGTAAAATAAAGAGATTTTAGAAAGTCGTATTTTTAAGGTTGGGAAAGAATGGGATAAAAATGATACCAAATAATGGCCGCATCTAGAATAATAATAATTCACAGAATTGTATACATTCCTCTGACTGCATAGACACAAATAAAAGATTTTTCATATTCGTAATTTTTACTTTTACGGCAAAAATTTTTTGAATCATGATGTTAGGTTATCTTGCACTGTGTTCGTGCGATAATGTATTGTTAAAATTTGTACTTTTGGAATTAAAATAGGATGGAGTATATTCCCTACTTGAAGTATTATTTCGATATATATATATATAGTATAAACGTATTGGTAGCCTTGCCTTATAAGCGTGGATTGAAATAATGAAATTTTATATTTATTTATATTTTTATACCCTACACCACTTCGTGGTCTAGGGTATTATAAGTTAGTTTTCCACCAAATGTTTGTAACACCAAGAAATAATTGAGCTAGACCCACCTTTAAGTATACGGATCGGCTTAGAATCGCCAGCTGAGTCGATTTAACGATGTCTGTCTGTCCGTCCGTCCGTCCGTCTGTCCGTCTGCTGTCCATCTAAGCTTGTTCGCACTCTACAGGTCGCAATTGTTGTCCGATTGTCATGAAACTTGGCAGAAGTTATTTTTTCTGGCCAAGGACCATTGGTATTGAATTTGGAGGAAATCGGTTCAGATTTAGATATAGCCCCAATACAAATGTCGGTCCCGATTTGACATTTTCCGCTCTAGAAACCACATATTGTACCCGATTTTCTTTAAATTTGGTACAACATCTTATAATCCAACTAGAAACACCTATGCCGAAATTGGGTAAGATCGGTTCAGATTTAGATATAGCCCCCATACAAATGTCGCTCCCGATTTGACATTTTCCGCTCTAGAAACGACACATTGTAGCGGATTTTCTTTAAATTTTACAGACCATCTAATAATCGAACTAGAAACACCTATGCAGAAATTGGGTAAGATCGGTTCAGATTTAGATATAGCCCCCATACAAATGTCGCTCCCGAATTCACTTTTTCCGCTTTAGAAGCGACATATTGTACCCGATTTTCTTTAAATTTGGTACAACTTCTTATAATCCAACTAGAAACGCCTATGTTGAAATTCGGTAAGATCGGTTCAGATTTAGATATAGCCCCCATACAAATGTCGCTCCCTATTTCACTTTTTCCGCTTTAGAAATCACATATTGTACCCGGTTTTCTTTAAAATTGGCACAACATCTTATAATCCAACTAGAAACACCTATGCAAAAATTGGGTAAGATCGGTTCAGATTTAGATATAGCCCCCATACAAATGTCGCTCCCGAATTGACATTTTCCGCTCTAGAAACGACATATTGTACCCGATTTTCTTTAAATTTGGCAGAACATCTAATAATGCAACTAGAAATACGTATGCAAAAATTGGGTAAGATCGGTTCAGATTTAGATATAGCCCCCATACAAATGTTGCTCCCGATTTGACATTTTCCGCTCTAGAAACGACAAATTGTACCCGATTTTCTTTACATTTTGCAGAACATCTTATAATCGAACTAGAAACACGTATGCAAAAATTGGGTAAGATCGGTTCAGATTTAGATATAGCCCTCATACAAATGTCGCTCCCGAATTCACTTTTTCCGCTTTAGAAACGACATATTGTACCCGATTTTCTTTAAATTTGGTACAACATCTTATAATCCAAATAGAAACACCTATGCCGAAATTGGGTAAGATCGGTTCAGATTTAGATATAGCCCCCATACAAATGTCGCTCCCGAATTGACATTTTCTGCTCTAGAAACGACATATTGTACCCGATTTTCTTTAAATTTGGCAGAACATCTTATAATGCAACTAGAAATACGTATGCAAAAATTGGGTAAGATCGGTTCAGATTTAGATATAGCCCCCATACAAATGTCGCTCCCGAATTGACATTTTCTGCTCTAGAAACGACATATTGTACCCGATTTTCTTTAAATTTGGCAAAACATCTTATAATGCAACTAGAAATATGTATGCAAAAATTGGGTAAGATCGGTTCAGATTTAGATATAGCCCCCATACAAATGTCGCTCCCTATTTGACATTTTCCGCTCTAGAAACGACATATTGTACCCGATTTTCTTTAAATTTTGCAGAACATCTTATAATCCAACTAGAAACACGTATGCAAAAATTGGGTAAGATCGGTTCAGATTTAGATATAGCCCCCATACAAATGTCGCTCCCGAATTCACTTTTTCCGCTTTAGAAACCACATATTGTACCCGATTTTCTTTAAAATTGGAACAACATTTTATAATCGAACTAGAAACACCTATGTTGAAAGTGGGTATGATCGGTTCAGATTTAGATATAGCCCCCATACAAATGTCGCTCCCGATTTGACTTTTTCCGCTCTAAAATCCACTTATTGTACCCGTTTTTTTTTCTTTAAAATTGGCACAACATCTTATAATCCAACTAAAAAACCAATGGTGAAAGTGGGTAAGATCGGTTCAGATTTAGATATAGCCCTCATACAAATGTTGCTCCCGAATGTTTAACCGATTTTGGCCAAATTTTACATATTATATTTCACCAATAAACAGACATGGTGAAAGCGCGTCACATCGTTCCTGGTTTCAATATACCCCCATACGAATGTCCTTTCCGATTTAACATTTTTTGTCAAACACATACATTTACAGGATGCAAAAATCCTTCCCGATTTCAATTTTTTACCGAATTGAATTGCAATGAGAATTGTTTGGGTGATGCCCATATGTCCATACTTTGGTATGACTTTGGTTAACTACTGTATAATTTGTATTTGTCTGTCGGCCAATTGGATCAATTACCATATTATTTACCATATTCGTTAAATTTGACTAAAGATGAATTTATAGGATATATATTCATATAATTTATATAATTTGTATGAACTACATAAAATTGCTCATATGTAATAGGTATGTTTAGTAATCAAAGCGAGGAACATACGCAGGGAGTGGTGTAGGGTATTATATAGTCGGCCCCGCCCGACTTTAGCTTTTCCTTACTTGTTGTTAATGAAATCAATAAGAAAGAAGTAAGTAAAGGCTAAAGTCGGGCTGGACCGAGCCTAATTCATTATCTCCCACAGATAACTTAATTTCACGATTCAATCCATTTTATCACTTCCCATTTTGCGAGTCTATTGAATCAGAGGAATGTATACACCGAATTTCATGATATTATCAGCGGCCATTTGGTTTGTACCATTTTAACCCTTTTTACCATTCTATCCACTTAAAAGTGCGAATTTCATTTGAATCCTTCTTGTTGAAATTTTAAAGTAGTGTGTTTAGGTCTATTTCTAAGCGACTGTGTGAGTTTGAAAAGAAAAATTATAATTTTTATGAATATATAGACCTAAACACACTACTTTAAAATTGCAACAAATTGGATTAGTGTAATCATTTCGAAAATCAAAATAAAAGATCTAAAATTGCAAAAGCTTTAAAAAATCTAACCCTGCAACAATATAAATTAGTATTAAATAAATTAACACTATTTAATGTTACTAATATTATGTAGTATAAATAATTAATAAATGATTAAGATATTTGAAGGGCATTAATAAATTAATAAATTTGTATTTTAAGCAAAAAAAATTACAAATAGTTAAAAATATACAAAATTTAACAGTATTTATTGAAAAACAAGTAAGGAAAGGGTAAAGTCGGGCGGGGCCGACTATATGATACACTCCACTTTCTATCCGAATACAATTCAACTCGGTAAAAAAGTGAAAATGGGAAGAATTTTTGTATGTTTCCTAATCAAAGGCTAATATGACCTAGTCCAATTTGTCAAATCGATAAGAATATTTGTATTTTCTATATCCAAACATGGAATAAAGTGACTAATTTTCACAATAAGTCCTTCCAGTTCAAATATAACGTGTTATGATCAGTTCGAAGAAATTCGGTTAAAATTCGTGGATTCTGGGGCGGAAAAATTCTATCTGGGAGCGATATTTGTATTGGAGCTATATGTAAATCTGAACTAAAATATGTGGTTTATAGATTGGAAAAAGTGAAATCGGGAGTGAAATTTGTGTGGGAGCTATATATATATCTGAACCGATCTGACCCATTTGCACCATGACTGTTTATAGAACAAATATAAGATATTTCGCCTAATTTGAAGAGGATCTGGTAAAATAAATATAAGGTTTCTAGAGCGGAAAAAGTCAAATTAGGAGCGAAATTTGTATGGGAGCTATATATAAATCTGAACCGATCTAACACATTTTTACCACTTTTGAAGAAAATCTGTTAAAATATGTGGCATCTAGAGGGAAAAGAGTCAAATCGGGAGTGAAATTCGTATGGGGGCTATATCTAAATCTGAACCGTCTTTCTTCAAATTAAATAGCGTTCGTCCTTATCCCGAAAAACTTCGTTGTGCAAAGTTTCATTTGGTTCTGTCTACAATTGCGACCTGTATCGTGATTACAAGAATAGATTGACGGGCAGACAGACAGACAGACGGACATTGCTAAATCGATTCAAAAAGTGATTCTAAGTCGATCGGTATAATTAACAATGGGTCTATCTCCCTTCCTTTTGGGTGTTACAAACAAATGCACAAAGACATAATACTCTCGTGGAGTGTATAAAAAACATTTTTTCCGAGGAATGATTCGAACTCGAGATCTTCTGGGTGCAAAGTGGAGCTCAGAGCTAAGGTCTCCACTTTGCATACTACCTCATACTAAAAATTCGTTCCCATTCACTTGTGAAAATGTAGTTCGTAAAATGGTACGGGAGATTAACATATTATCGACTTTTTTGGAAGTTCTTTAAAAGAACTTTCTCAAAAGCGGGAAATATGCCCATTTGGTTTTTGAGATGCCATTAAAATGTGTTCCTATAGAAGTACTTCCAATTTTTTGCTGAGTTACTACTACAGAACTACCATAATATTTGTAAGTATTCTCTGGAAAATCCCGCACCAATTTCCCGGGACTGAAAATGGGTTGATTTTTTCGGAAATTCCCGAAGAAAAACTCTAGCTAAAATACATCAGAAAATGTCTACATAGCCCTTCGGAAAAATTGTTGTTGGATAGTGTTATCAAACAACAAATGCATCCTCAACGTGTCGTATTTTCGGCTGAAGACCTTAGAAGTTTGATCCACCTTCTTTAAAATGTTAGAGTGTAAAATTTTTACTGGTTATCGATATCGTGACATTATATCCGAATTATTTCTATCTAAATCGCATGATATCGATTTAGACGAGTTGTGGTTTCGACAAGAGATCAGATATACCCTAGATCGTGCGATTGAATATCAGTGGATTTATTTCTATTTTGATACTTGAAGTCAATATCAGTCTACAGCAAGAAGAGCACAGCCACCCATCGAAGGTGGAGATTCAACTCTGTACAACCGAAATTCAAGGAAAATTTCAAATAAGATCATCCTAGCATATTTCGTTTTAATGCTGGCGTGCCCGCAACAGACAGACAGAAAGATAGATAGTCCTGCATATGTGTCAATAATAAAATAATTCGAATTCATTTAATTTCTTCACAAGAATTCAAACATCTGCCACTTTGCCACGGCACCTGGCCTGCTTCGGTTTTTTTCCAATTTCGGCAATTTTCTGCAACACTCCAAACTGACATTGATCCTTGAACCTATTACAAATGAAATAATTAATAATGCGCAATTACTCTAGACGAGAAAAGGCTGCATAATAATCTGTGAAAATAGCACCATTTTCCAATAAATTATAATCACTTTTTAATAAATTAAGCTGCCGCCAAGCAGCAATAACGGCACGGCGACCACCTTCGCCACAAACAAAAGCCACAAAACGAAAATTTAAATGTACTTTTCGTAATTGTCCTAAGATAACAATAAACCGCTATGCCCGCCGACAATCAAATGCACAACCAACAAACAATCAAACTGACCTTCGACTCTGGTGTTGCAAACAATTGCTACCAAATGTTTCCGAAAATTTTCAAATTCAAATTTAAATGCAACACACCATACCACGGCACACAGCACCGAACCGCACCGCGCCGTCAACCGAACGCCAATGTTGCAGACAGCCACCAAACGCAGCAGTAGGCAACAACTCAACTGCAGACCATTGGAAATAAAAAATGGCCCGCGAAAAAGCTAAACGAAAATTATAACAAATTATAATGCACAAAAATATATAATTTTAAACAATACTCGTAATAATAAAGCTTCGGTTGTTTCTGTTCATACGCTCATTGTTAGAAACGGACAAAAATGCTCCCCCTAATCAGTGGCTTGAAATCAGTGGCAACTTCAATTATGCCATGCCACCACCACAATAATATTTGCATGCCCCCTCGCCCCATCACTCCGTGGAGTGCATATTACTTATATCATAACTTTGGTAAATCCGCGAAACCTTGAAATGTATAATACATCCAACCTATATGATTATAAAATATTGGCTAGGATTGATTATTAGGGATCTGCAGGGAAAAACTTTAGTTTGGAACTGATTTCACCATTTTAAAGGCACCTAGATCATTTAGATGCTAGTATATTTTATTCTTGTTTCTTAGTATCGATCGATATTTCAGGGTGTTTGAGGGGGAATACAGGTCTTGTCGCTGTATTCCTACGAAACGTTTCATACCTACATAGTTGTCTGACCGAAGAGTCAATTGTAGCCAGAACCAAACGAAACATAACACAACGAAGTTTTTCGGGACAAGGATGAACGCTATTTAATTTGAAGAAAATCGGTTCAGATTTAGATATAGATAAAAATTTCACTCCCGATTTGACTTTTTTCACTCTAGATACCACATATTTCAAGAGATTTTCTTCAAAATTGGCAAAACATCTTATAATTCAATTAGAAACACCTGTGGTAAAAAAGTGTTAGATCGGTTCAGATTTATATATAGCTCCCATACATATGTTACTCCCAATTTGACTTTTTCCTCTCCTGAAACCATATATTGTACCATATTGTCTTCAGATTTGGCAAAACATTTTATATTTAAACTAGGAACACCTGTGGTGAAAATGGGTCTGATCGGTTCAGATTTATATATAGCTCCCATACAAATTTCGCTCCCAATTTGACTTATTTCGCTCTAGAATCCACCAATTTTAACACATTTTCTTCAAAATTGGCAAAACATCTTATAATTCAATTAGAAACACCTGTGGTAAAAAAGTGTTAGATCGGTTCAGATTTATATATAGCTCCCATACATATGTTACTCCCAATTTGACTTTTTCCTCTCCTGAAACCATATATTGTACCATATTGTCTTCAGATTTGGCAAAACATTTTATATTTAAACTAGGAACACCTGTGGTGAAAATGGGTCTGATCGGTTCAGATTTATATATAGCTCCCATACAAATTTCGCTCCCAATTTGACTTATTTCGCTCTAGAATCCACCAATTTTAACACATTTTCTTCAAAATTGGCAAAACATCTTATAATTCAATTAGAAACACCTGTGGTAAAAAAGTGTTAGATCGGTTCAGATATATATATATAGCTCCCATACAAATTTCGCTCCCAATTTGACTTTTTCCGCTCCAGAAATCACATATTGTATCAGATTGTCTTCAGATTTGGCAAAACATTTTATATTGAAACTAGGAACACCTGTGGTGAAAATGGGTCAGATCGGTTCAGATTTATATACAGCTCCCTTACCAATTTCGCTGCCAAATTGACTTTTTCTGCTCTAGAATCCTCCTATTTTAACAGATTTTCTTCAGAATTGGCAAAACATCTTATAATTCAAAAAGTTTTAGCTGCAACAATAAAGGTCTCACTTTGCCTTTTTTCCTAATTTTTGGGTTCTGCTGAAGACTTCAGCACAACCTATGGTCTTAAACCAAAATAAATGACAAGACATACAACATAACAGACCAACTGTACATACAAACAACAATCTTGCAAAATATCTTATATTTCAACTAGAAACACCCATGGTGAAAATGGGTCAGATCGGTTCAGATTTATATATAGCTCCCATACAAAATTCGATCTCGGATTGAATATTTTCGCCCCAGAAACCTCGTATTTTCACCGAATTTGTTCAAATTGAGCATAAAACGTTATACTTGAACTGGAAGAATTTATTGTGAAAGCTAGTCACTTCATTTCAAGTTTGGATATAGCCCCAATACAAATATTCTTCTCGATTTGACAAATTGGACCAGGTTATATTAGCCTATGATTAGGAAACATACAAAAATTTCCATTTTACTCCCAAGAAGTACGAATTTCGAAAAATTCCTTTACTTTACATGTCTACCCGTTGAGAGGAATGTATACATCGAATCTAGGTGCAGACCTTCGATTAGTACCATTTTTATCCCTCTATTCCCATTTTACCCATTAAAAGTACGAATATGAAAAAACAACTTTTACATTATGTATCTACTCAATTCGAGGAATGCACACACTGAATTTCGTGTTTCTAGCTGTTGTCGTTTGATAGGTACCATTTTATCCCTTTTTGCCACATTTCACCCCCTACGAATAAAAATCACTTTATGGTGCACGTTTTTGTTACAGGGGGAATGCACATGCCCAATATCAAGTACGTACAAGCAGACATATTGAAACAAGTAAAAAGGCGTTAAGTTCGGCCGGGTCGAATCTTATATACCCTCCACCACGGAGTGAATTCCACAAACTGTCAACTTTACATAGAAATGCATTAAGATATTAAAAAATTTGTGATGTTTTTATGCACATCACAATATTTGTTTACAATTTCTAAACAGTATTCATATGCGCATTGTTTTAAATAAATAGTGATGCTTCATTATTATAATATTAATACACCTCTTTCGAAAGACATCTTCTTTTTTCGCGTCTACGCGGTCAGAGCAATTTACACAGCGAATTTCACTATTTTATCTGTAGCCGTTTGGTTGGTACCATTTGTATCCCGAATCACACCATTTTCCGTTTAAAAGTACAAATTTCGAAAAATGCCTTTATGTTTCGCGTCTATACAGTCAAATGAATGTATACACCGAATTTCATGATTTCAACTTTAGCGGTTTTGTTGGTACCATTTTTATCCCCCTTTTTCAATTGTATCCCTTAAAAGTACAAATTTCAAAAAATCCTTCTATTTTACGTGTCTCCGCAATTAGAGGGATGTACACACCGAATTTCAAGATTGTAGCTGCTGTCGTATCATTGGTACCATTTTTATCCCTTTTCGTCCCAAAAGTACGAATTTTGAAAAATCCCTCTATTTTACGTGTCTATGCAATTAGAGGAGCGTACACACCGAATTTCATGATTCTAGCTGCTGTCGTATCATTGGTACCATTTTTATCCCATTTCGCAAAATGGAATGTACGCAAAAAATTTCAAGTGTATATAAAGTAAAAATTTAAAAAATATTGCTTAAATAGTACAACTATCAGGGGGTATTATCAGTCCATGTTAAGGAAAATTTTTCCCTCTGGGCCGATTTCGCCCACTTTCAATTCCAACCGATCTGCAGCCATAAGACACATTTAGGGAAAATTTGAACCTCCTAGTTTATTTCGTTCGACCGCTATCGTGCTTTCAACAGACGGACATGGCTAGATCGTCTTAGAATTTTACCACGACCCAGAATATATATACTATTATCGGAGAGGGTATAAAATATGCTTAAACACTCTAAAATGTTAGGGGTTATTATGGTTATTTTTAGTCCTTGTGAGGGAAAAAATTTCCCTTTGGGCCGATTTCGTCCAGATTCAATATTTCAACATGAACCAATCCACTCATTGGTTACAGCAGAGTGCACCACCAAATCATGTAGGCCAGTGTTATTTATGGAATAATAATACATTGGCTTTTTGCCAAACTATGCAACAACAATAAATTCCGGTTTAATCTCAAGCGACTTCAACACAACTTGAGTGCTCTGTATATTCATTTCAACGATTCTTATCTGTGTCACATTAAATTTTATAGAGATCAGTAGTTCAATGCTGACATGGATATTGCGCTCGCTTAAAAATGGCTTAAAATCTTACGTAATTTCCAAAAATTCCTTTCGAACAAATTATTGACACTTTAGCCGAACTTGTGAATACGTAACTGCAGGCACCGACTGCACTTGTGCCTGCCAGCCAGCCATCCAGCCAGCCTGCCTCAACAAGTAACACAAACTCCTTTTTTTGTGGCCACAAAAAATATCCATATCAGAGACATAAACAAAGACACCAACTAAGCACCACTAAAAGATCATCTCGATCGTTCGCTCAACGAACATATCGCACTACAAACATACATCGACGGATTGTTAAACATTCGTTGTCCGTCCAGGGAGCAAGTTCACCAACAAGCCACAACACCACCCAAAAAATGAAGAGAATCGACGCAGAATAACCAAAAAACTAAAGCTGGGCGAAAAATCGTTTTGCTATGTCGACACTCTTTTTAGTAAACACAAAATTTCAATTATCCTCCAGAGCAATAAATGTAGACCAAAAAAAAAACAAATGGAATATTTAGACAGAGCCCGACTTTACAGAGTTGGGGGGACGCTCAATGATCCACCAAGCAACCACCCAGCCAACGAACGAACGACCATAAATGATCATGAAATAGGTGTTGGATGTAATGAAAGTGATTTTTATTACGATTAATGTTTCAATAAATGTTTGCCACGTAAAACACGTTTAGTAACATTTATTATCGAACCAAACACCATCAGATCCTTTGAATTAGGTGCAGAGTACAGTGGTGCAGGTGGTGAACTGAAACATAGGCTTCAATTACGGTTTTCATGGTCGCCTCAGCTTCAGCTTCCCTTCTAAAATCCACACCCAACAATGACACTTTGTGTATGCATTAGTTTTTCGACAATCACATGTGGGTTCTATGAACCCCAATTTTGGCGAATAACGAAGCCAAAAAATTAAAATGAGCTTAATCGCGAAAGTTCGAAACACATTATAAATAAAAATATATTGCGCCTTCTTTGTTATACAATTGAGGTTTGATCTTCTTACGCCCAGCCTTCTAAATGAGTAGTAATTCGTATTTTGGGGGAAATTTTTTGATAGATTATAGATTTAGTATAAGTGCCATGTATGTATATCAGCAACATATTAACGTTAGAATATATAGTACTAGAAAAATAAGTATGTTAGTAATAATGTAAGAATGACTAAAGTTAGCTCGTAAGCGCATTTAAATATTGTATTAAGGACATCGAATTCAATAAAGCATAGCATGCCCAACCTTCTGGTAACTTTCGATCATACAGTGTCCTGATCTCGTGTTACCCTTTTTTGGAAAGTTCATTTATTTCATCCTAACATTCCAATCAGTGATGACACTACCGAATTTTTATTGGTCCCATTATTTACATAATACAATACAATGTTTATTTAATAACGTTTATATTTTAACAAGTAAGGAAAGGTTAAAGTCGGGCGGGGCCGACTCTATGATACACTCCACTTTCTATCCGAATACAATTTAATTCGGTGAAAAAGTGAAAACGAGCAGGATTTTTGCATCCTGTAAATGTGTGTGTTTGACAAAAAATGTTAAATCGGAAAGGACATTTGTAGGGGAGTATATTTAAATCTGGAACGAAATAGGTGAAATATAATTCGTATAGTTTGGCCAAAATCGGTTAAACATTTGGGAGCAACATTTGTGTTTGCGCTATATCTAAATCTGAACCGATCTTAGCCATTTTCACCATAGGGTTTTTACTTGGATAATAAGCTGTTGTGCCAAATTTAAAGAAAATCGAGTACAATGTGGTTTCTAAAGCGGCAAAAGTCAAATCGGGAGCTACATTTGTTTGGGGGCTATATCTAAATCTGAACCGATCTTACCCAATTTTTGCATAGGTGTTTCTAGTTGGATTATAAGATGTTGTGCCAAATTTAAAGAAAATTGGATACAATATGTGGTTCCTAGAGCGGAAAATGTCAAATCGGGAACGACATTTGTATGGGGGCTATATCTAAATCTGAACCGATCTTACCCAATTTTTGCATAGGTGTTTATAGTTGGATTATAAGATGTTGTGCCAAATTTAAAGAAAATCGGGTACAATATGTGGTTTCTAGAGCAGAAAATGTCAAATCGGGAGCGACATTTGTATGGGAGCTATATCTAAATCTGAACCGATCTTGCCCAATTTTTGCATAAGTGTTTATAGTTGGCTTATAAGATGTTGTGCCAAATTTAAAGAAAATCGGGTACAATATGTGGTTTCTAGAGCGGAAAATGTCAAATCGGGAGCGACATTTGCATGGGAGCTATATCTAAATCTGAACCGATCTTACCCAATTTTTGCATGGGTGTTTCTAGTTGGATTGTAAGATGTTGTGTCAAATTTAAAGAAAATCGGGTACAATATGTCGTTTCTAGAGCGGAAAATGTCAAATCTGGAGCGACATTTGTATGGGGGCTATATATAAATCTGAACCGATTTGCCTCAAATTAAATAGCGTTCGTCCTTGATCCACAAAACTTACTTACTTACAAGACGGACAGACAGACAGACGGACATTGCTAAATCGACTCAGAAAGGGATTCTAAGTCGATCGGTATACTTAACAATGGGTCTATCCCGCTTCCTTTTGGGTGTTACAAACAAATGCACAAAGCCATAATACTCTCGTGGAGTGTATAAATATTGAAAAATATTTAGGATGAAGGGACTGTTTCTCAGATCATAAAATGATACGTTGGGAATAAATGACTAATAAAGATACAAATTATCTTTATAAGGGGGGAATAACTCGAAAGGGTTATTATTGAACAGGTTGTTTAAATTCAGTATATAATGACGAAAAGTGTGTAAACAGTGGTAATAAGCGAGAAAGCTACACTATGGGGGATATAAAAATAACAAAATATTGAAAGGAGATGTGAAAAATAGAAAAGGAGGCAAAAATGGGAATGTATAAAAAGCATAACAAGCTTACTAAAAGGATGTGCTATATTCTATAATATAGTTTGATGTTAAATTGTTTTGAGTGCAAAATCTAAAATAAAAATGGATCTTTCTACACTTTCTACCCCATTACAATTCAATTCTGCAAAAAAGAGATCGTTAAGGATATTTGTATGGGACCTAATCATGGACAATTATGACCCACTCTCATAATATATGTTTCAAAGTAAAATATACCGCGTTCTGACAAAATATTTAAATGTATTCTGTAAATGTTTGTGTTTGACAAAAATGTTAAATTGGGAAGGGACATTTGTATGGGGGTATAATAAAACCTGGAACGATGTGACCCGCTTTCACCATATATGTTTATAGGTGAAATATAATATATAAATATTGGACGGTTAAACATTTAGGAACCCTCATTTGTATTGGGCTATATCTAAATCTGAACCGCTTTTACCCACTTTCACCATAGGTGTTTTTAGTTGAATTATAAGATGTTGTGAATTTTAGAGCGTAAAAAGTCAAATCGGTAGCGACATTTGTACGGGGGCTATATCTAAATCTGAACCGATTTGCTTCAAATTAAATAGCGTTCGTCCATATAGCGATCCACAAAACTTACTTGTGCCAATTTTTGTTAAGATCGGACTATAATTGCGACTGTGTTATGGGTGTTACAAACAAATGCACAAAGACATAATACCCTAGTGCAGGATATAAAGATATATTTTATGGAATGGTTTTAGGGCTATTTTTACATATCCTTAAAATTGCACATTCAATGTTTATCACAAAAAATTCATATTTTTATCAATATAAATATTGCGTTTCTAGGACTAGAGGAAAAAATACTAAAACATTTTCTCAAATGATGAATGATGATTCCACGACATATAGATGTTGACACTATTCAAGTTAACTTGGCATATTTTACGAATACGACCGGCACAAATCTCAAATTCTCAAATACCAACACTGATTCTAATATAGTACGCAACTGGAGTGATCACACCCGAAACCGAAAAGCGGGTCAACCGGGTTTTTCATCTCAGACCGTCCTCGGATTTTTAGAAATCGCATCGGACAAACCGGTTGTTTGTAGTCGGTCTCGATCGAGTTTCTTTGTGGTAAAAATCGTTTTTTCGCTATATTACTGAAAACGGCCTTTCGTTCCGAACAAGACTACTTTTATGTTGTTATACCCTACACCACTTCGTGGACTATATAATATAAGTTAGTTTCGCGCCAAATGTTTGTAACACCAAGAAATAATTGAGCTAGACCCACCTTTAAGTATACGGGTCGGCTTAGAATCACCAGCTGAATCGATTTACCGATGTCTGTCTGTCCGTCTGCTGCCCATCTAAGCTTGTTCGCACTCTACAGGTCGCAATTGTTGTCCGATTGTCATTAATCTTGGCAGAAGTTATTTTTTCTGGCCAAGGACCATCGGTATTGAATTTGGAGGAAATCGGTTCAGATTTAGATATAGCCCCCATATGCCGCTCCCGATTTGACTTTCTAGAAACCACATCTTATACCCGATTTCCTTTAAATTTAGCACAACATCTTATAATCCAACTAGAAACACCTATGCAGAAATTGGGTAAGGTCGGTTCAGATTTAGATATAGCCCCCATACAAATGTCGCTCCCGATTTGACATTTTCCGCTCTAGAAACCACATCCAGTACCCGATTTTCTTTAAATTTGGCACAACATCTTATAATCCAACTAGAAACACCTATGCAGAAAGTGGGAAAGATCGGTTCAGATTTAGATATAGCCCTCATACAAATGTCGCTCCACAATTGACATTTTCCGCTCTAGAAACGACATATTGTACCCGATTTTCTTTAAATTTTGCAGAACATCTTATAATCCAACTAGAAACACGTATGCAAAAATTGGGTAAGATCGGTTCAGATTTAGATATAGCCCCAATACAAATGTCGCTCCCGATTTCACCTTTTCCGCTCTAGAAACGACATATTGTACCCGATTTTCTTTAAAATTGGCACAACATTTTGTAATCGAACTAGAAACACCTATACAGAAACTAGGTAAGATCGGTTCTGATTTAGATATAGCCCCCATACAAATGTCACTCCCTCCGCTCTAGAAACCACATCTTGCACCCGATTTACTTTAAATTTGGCACAACATTTTATAATCGAACTAGAAACACATATGCTGAAAGTGGGTATGATCGGTACAGATTTAGATATAGCCCACATACAAATGTCGCTCCCGATTTGACTTTTTCCGCTCTAAAATCCACATATTGTACCCATTTTTGTTTAAAATTGGCACAACATATTATAATCCAACCTATGATGAAAGTGGATAAGATCGGTTCAGATTTAGATATAGCCCTCACGAATGTTTAACCGATTTTGGCCAAATTTTACATATTATATTTCACCCATAAACAGACATGGTGAAAGCGGGTCACATCGTTCCAGGTTTCAATATACCCCCGTACAAATGTCCTTTCCGATTTAACATTTTTTGTCAAACACATACATTTACAGGATGCAAAAATCCTTCCCGATTTAACATTTTTACCGAATTGAATTGTAATGAGATATAAAGTCCGTCCGTCTTTAGCCTTTCCTTACTTGTTTGGGAGAGGCTCATATGTCCATACTTTGGTATAACCCAAATGGGGTCCCATTCTGATCTATTACAGCTCTAGAAACTACATCTTACATGGGATCCTCATCAAATTTTGCAGATCATGGTATTTTTCAACCAGGAATACCTACCGTGAATGAAATGAAAACATGGGCCTATATATGCCCATGTTTTGGACAAGGCCCAAAATGTAGTTATAGGCCCCCTTTTGAAATGTCGGTCCGATTCATCCTATTACTACTGTATAATTTGTATTTGTATGTCGGATAATTGGATCAATTACCATATTATTAACCATATTCATTAAATATGACTAAAGATGCATTTAAAGTATAATTTATACTGTAAAATTTATATGAACTACATAAAATTGCTCGCATGAAATAAATGGGTTTAGTAATCAAAGCTAGGTACATACGCAGGAAGTGGTGTAGGGTATTATACTTGTTTTTAAAGTATACTAATAATATGCATTATGTCTAAATCAGAATTCAATATGAGACAAATGTGCTCATAAATGTCATTTGCAAAGTCATATATTCGAAGATTAATTTTTTGATGGAAATATATAGGAGGTATTCTCAAATGTTATACGTTTCGCTGCTAATATTTTTATTTTCGTACTTTTCTGTCTCCATTTTAATTTAATCAATCTCAACTCTGCGGTATTACAAGGTCGGTTTATAAATAAATCTTTTTAAATAATCTGGTTGGTTAACATTTACCGAACGTTTCGGAATCCGATAAGTCTGGATCTGGAACGATTTCATAAAGAATTCTTATTGAATGATCGACGGAATAATATATTAATTGTTTTCCGAAAGATCTGAACGAACTTCTGGGGACTAATCACGGAATTCGAAATCGATAAAGTTACGATCGAAATGCGATTTTATTTACATATATTAAAAAAGTCATAAATTTTTACAAAATTATTCACAACGAGATTAGTTCCAATATACATTGTTTCGTCAGAAATTACAAATCTTACCCAAAAAATAAAAATTGATTTTAATCGTAAATTCTCGATATCGAATCCCTTGTTTAGCCTTCTTTTGGACATCTCTTAAAGAAAGCGAATAGGCGTATAGAAAAATTTAGAAGTACTGGCGGATGAAGACGATGATGGTGACTGCAATAGACAGTAAATGAACCTATCATGATGTAATGAGAAACCCGTGCGTTATGGTTATGGAGTAGGACCACTACGTCCAAAAAATAGGAGGACACCTAACATGTCTCTTTAAATAAGTGGAACAAGAATGTCAGTGTAGATTCTATTTATAGACCTACCGTGAACAACGACTTTGGAATATCTGATTTTCGCTAGATTTGATATAAATCAAATCCTTTGTCTGAAGGAATAGTGAAATTAATTAAAAAGAAAACATCTGTGAAAAAATCAGAAGCCGTTCGGAAATGACACCAACCAGTGGGTCTCACTTAGTGAGTACAAGATGTACTCCCAATATGCAAATACCGACAGTCTCCAAACCCACTGTACCTTTAAACATACAAAATTGTCTCAAATGGCGTCTCCGAAGATGTAGTGCTCCTTGACTATTGACTGCATTTATTCCCTCCAAATGTTTGAATTTTTATAGAAAAAGAAACTGTGGTCCGTGGAAAAAAAGTTGCCATCATGTAATGTTCACTTTGGAGTTTTGTTTCGCTCTGGAACATTCACAGTATGTACCACAATTTGTTAGCGCTGATGATGATGGTACAGAGGTTAGAATTCAGTTGCAGTTGCTGCACATTGGTAGCGTCGACAACGTCTTGCCGTGATGTGCAGGCCGAGTCGAGTGGTGTAGTTAATGTCTGCCAAGTGCCAAGTGGAGAAGATGCCGCCGTCTCCAACGAAGACTACTCCTGTTGATCTGGTTTTTCGCTTCGAGTCCCTCTCCGAACTCCGCTGAGTATGTTGAACGTGGCTGCTGTGCCAAGCACACCAGCTCTGCCGCCAAGTGGCACCCCAACAAAACTATTAACATTTTGTTATGTTTATAAAAATTGGCTTTTTATGTTTTCATATTACGACGGAGCACAAAAACTAAAAATAGCTACTCAAGTGTCGTTGGGAGCTGTCGGCTGTCGTTTGCATACGTCGATTTGTCGTCGCGTCGTTTTCCATAGTATCTATGCAAAATACCGAATATCGACATTTTGTAGTATTGGGGTGTCGAAAAAAGTCGTTGTTTTATTGTTTCCATCGAGATTTCCGGCTGAGTATCGATTTCTGTATTTTTTTTCTCTACTTCATTTGGCACAGGTTTGTAATTTAGAATTTGATTTTAATTGTCTGTTTTTTTTTTTTTGGTAAATGGGTTCATTACGTACATTAATTTGATCACGTTTTTGTAATCAAATACGAGTAGTGCGCCGCATTCATCGCAGCCCACTGGAGGTGTGTAATTCAGGTGTTTCACCCCGTGTCCATGACGCTTGGCGGAGGAAATCAAAATCATTAGCTGGAATGAATGAAAAAATTAATGCAATGGCAATTTGTAAAAATTAAATTTATTAATTTGTATTTTAGCGGAGATTTAAGCTACTTGTTAATTTGCAAAAGCTTAAGATATGGCATCAGGTCGACTTTGGTGTGTCCGACTGGGTTACACTGGTCCACAGAAGTCTAGCTTTTGCTTAGACAGAATATAAAAATTATGAATAATGATAATGATTGTTAAGGATTGTTGTTCTAGTTTATCAAAGCATATATATGTATATCACAATCCTATATAATGAGGGGGATATAAAAAACGGGAAATAATAATGACACTCCTAATCTGTCCTCACTCCGACCACGGATGTATCGGATATTACTTTTAGTTGGATCATTGTTTATCCAAATTTAATTCCATTTTATCCTGAAATAGAAACAAATAAGTAAAGTCTGGGCAGGACCGACTACACTATACAACAAACAGTTTTCATAAGGGGATGCTGTCGAAAAGTTAATCTCAACCTTACTCAGAGTTCGACCTTGCTTGTTGACAGCCAGTTACACAATTACAAATAGAGATAGGATAGAATGAGGGAGATTAAGAGAATTATACATCGCCGAAAGAATTGATTATCTGTCATGCCTTGTGTTTCATCGATTCCAACCAAATTTAATTAAACATTATATGTATATGCATATTTATAAACACAAAAGAAAACAAGTAAGGAAAGGCTAATGTCGGGCGGGGCCGACTATATACTACCCTACACCACTCCCTGGTATTTCATGGGAGCAATTTTATGTAGTTCATATAAATTATACAGTTTGCCATAAATTCATATTCATATGTCTAAAGATATTTAACGAATATGGTTAATAATGTGGTAATTGATCCAATTATCCGACAGACAGATACAAATTATACAGTAGTCATAGGATGAATCGGACCGACATTTCAAAAGGGTGCCTATAACAACATTTTGGGCCTGGTCCAAAACAGGAGCCTATATATTTCTCATTCCTAGTTGAAAAATATCATGATCTGCAAAATTTGATGAA
>OX377619.1:66017125-66064147 GCA_947397865.1 Polietes domitor | reverse complement strand
TTTGAATAAAGCCAAGATACATTATAACAGTAGTAGTATGCATATGGTCCAAATTAAATATCCAATTTAATAATTTCGGTGGAAATTTTGCATTTCTATTAAATAGAATGTAAATTTATTTACAAATGACATGCATTAATGAATGCATTAATGGCATTTACATAAAGAGGTCGTGTATGTTGTTGAAAAGTCGCTGCGAAGCCACTTGAGAAAACCTTTGACAATAAAAAAAAATAAATTTGCATTATATTACGTACAGATGCAAAATGGTCTTGAGCCACGACAATATCCAAGTACAAATCAAATATTGTTTACAGATAAAAAAAAATACAAAGGAAAAAACACTAAAATATAAAAAATATTTGAAGAAAATCTGTGCATCAGAAATGAGCCTTATTATTCAGAATAATCATTTAATTTTTTACAGAGTTATTGTTTAAATGAATTTAGTTATACGTGACGACGGCATGTACTTCTGCAAAAGGAGTCATAAACTTTACAAGTATCTAAAGATTTTCTTGAAAGATATAAAATAAAACTAAATATTCTTTTATTTAGTTTATAAAGAACAAATTACATTCTTTCTTCTATTTCTCTTTTTCGAAATAGATCAATGCTTTCAAAATTTATTGGAGTCTGTTGCTAAACCACTGTTTCTATGTGAAAGTGATATTTGGAACATTTGTAAAAGTGAGGCAGCTTAAATGCCTTATATTTCCAAAATGAGAGTGGAAATATTAAAGCTACCTTCGGTGAAAATTGAGATTTTAATAAAAAATTAAAAAGATACCAAATTCAAAATGTAATGTGTGGGATGATGTCGAGGAATCGTTTCTGTGTGCTGCACTGTTTCATCCGGTTAGATAGTAGTAATTCCCGATCTGAGCAAATCAGCTGCCATAGATGACACCTGGTGCCTGATTCTAGCAAACTTGGAGTCATCATACATCCCAGTGGCGTTTCACTCAGTATTTTCCATCGAAACCAGCTAAATATGGCATGAAAATTTGGTGGATATGTAATGCAAATAAAAAATTTTAAAATAGTCGTCAAAGAAATAACCACTGACCTATATTCTACTAAAATTCCTTCTGTGCCCTGGCTGAACCACATTGCGTACTTAGTGGTACAAAAGTCATTGAGAATCCTAGGGTTAATATGAATCGATTTAATTCAATTTAAGTAGCATTGGTCCCTAAAAAATATAATACGGATGGACATGGGTAAATTAAATCAGAAAATGATTCTAATTCGATCGATATAAAGAATGCAGGTTCTATCCCTCTTCCTTCTGAATACACGAATACTTAATATCCTATTGGAGGGTATAAAAATATTGTTTAAGTCAAATAATTTGAAATCCATTAAACAACGAAAAATAAACGAACATAAAAAGGAATCTCGATTTTTGTTACCATTCCGTTTACAACTTCACCAAATCCGAGCGGAAGGAGAGAACGTGGCGCTATTGCAACTGAAAACGCAGAACATTTGTTTCCCTTTTTGGACTGTTCATGTGCGAAATGATTTAATTTATGAGATCGCTTTATTTAATGTATAGCTTTTATACACCGCACCACACACACAGACAAGTGAGAAGCAATTCAGAACATTAAGATTAATTTTCACAAAACGAACAAATAAATATCAAACCAAAAGCACAGAGATATATGTATGTTGGTAGTGAGTGACATAAACAGTTGTTAAACTAGACAAAATCGTTGAAATATTAAGCAAATGCAATCAAACGATTTATTTGCGATTTTTCATAGACATTCAATATCAACAAACTTAAACAGTTTAATATCCGAAGATAACAATTTCATAATTCTAGGGTGCACTGTGGGGGATTGCAAGGATTTACTACTCTGGGGTAGATATGTCCAAATACGGCTACAGAGAGTAAAATTTTTTAAACAAAAATTAATTTGGGTCTATGACAGATTTTTATACCCACCACCTCCAGGATGGGGGTACACTAACTTTGTCATTCCGTTTGTAACGACCGGAAACCCTATAAAATATCGACCGGAGACCCTATAAAGTATATATATTCTTGACCATAAAATACCAAGACGATCTAGGCATGTCCGTCTGTTAAAAGCACGTTAGGGGGGTGTAGGGGGTGAAATGGGGCAAAAAGGGATAACAATGGTACATATCCAACGGCAACAGCTACAAACACGAGATTCCTCTAATTGAGTAGATACATAATATAAAATTATTTTTCCAAATTCGTACTTTTGAGGAGTAAAATGAGAATAGAGGGATATAAATGGTACATATCAAACGGCTGCACCTAGAATAATGAAATTCGGAGTATACATTGCTCTGACTGCGTAGACACGAAAACTAAAAGGTTTTTTCCAAATTCGTACTTTCAAGAGATACAACGGGTACGGAGGGATAAAAATAGTACCAACTAAACGAGCTACAGCTGGAATGATGAAATTCTGTGAGCACATCCCTCTATTTGCGTAGACACGTGAAATAGAGAGAATTTAGAAAGTCCTACTCTTAGGGGGTAAAATGGGAAAAAGGGGATAATAATTGTACCAGAGAAATGGCAGCCGCTAGAATCATGGAATTCGGTGTACATACTGCATAGACAAGCAGAATAAAAAGATTTATCCGAATTCGCACTTTTTACATTTACGGCAAAATTAGTTGAATCATAAAGTTAGGTTAGTTTGCACTATGTACGCGAAATAATGGATTTTCAAAAATTGTACTTCTGGAATTAAATAGAATGCAAATACAACCAACTATAGCACCCAGTATATAACAATATTTATGGTATTTAAGCTTTTTCAAAATATAAATATAAGAATATTTATTTTTTGGATTGGAGCTTTGCCTTATAACCGTGGTATTTTGGTAAAATTAAAAAAAAAACAAGTAAGGAAAGGCTAAAGTCGGGCGGGGCCGACTATATAATACCCTACACCACTCCCTGCGTATTTACCTCGCTTTGATTAGTAAACCCAGGTATTTCATGGGATCAATTTTATGTAGTTCATATAAACTATACTATAAATTCATCTTTAGTCAAATTTAATGAATATGGTAATTAATAAAGTAATTGATCCAATTTTCCAGCAGATATTCCGAGTAAAGTAAATATAACATGATCTGGAAAAATTGATCAAGATCCAAAGACAAATACAGATTATACAGAGGTAATTGGATGAATCGGACGGACATTTGAAGGGGGGCTATAACAACTCTTGAGGCATGTGCCACAACATGCGCCAATAGATTTCTCATTCACGGTAGGTATTCCTAGTTGAAACATAGAATGATCTGCAAAATTTGATGAAGATCCGAGGTAAGATGTAGTTTCTAGAGCTGTAATAGAGCAGAATGGGCCTCATTTATGTTATACCAAAGTATGAACATATGGGCATTTCCCCAACAGTATGGAAAGGATAAAGACGGATGGAGCCGACTATATATCTCACTACAATTCAATTCATTCAAAAAGTGAAATCGGGAAGGATTTTTGAATCCTATAAATGTATTGGTTTGACAAAAAATGTTAAATCGGAAAGGACATTTGTATGGGGGTATATCGAAACCAGGAACGATGTGACCCGCTTTCACCATGTATGTTTATTGGTGAAATATAATATGTAAATTTTGGCCAAAATCGGTTAAACATTCGGGAGCAACATTTGTATGACGGCTATATCTAAATCTGAACCGATCTTACCCACTTTTAGCATAGGTGTTTCTAGTTCGATTATAAAATGTTGTGCCAATTTTAAAGAAAATCGGGTACAATATACGGTTTCTAGAGCGGAAAAAGTCAAATCGGGAGTGACATTTGTATGGGGGCTATATCTAAATCTGAACCGATCTTACCCAATTTTTGCATAGGTGTTTCTAGTTGGATTATAAGATGTTCTGCAAAATTTAAAGAAAATCGGGTACAATATGTCGTTTCTGGAACGGAAAATGTCAAATCGGGAGCGACATTTGTATGGGGGATATATCTGAATCTGAACCGATCTTACCCAATTTTTGCATACGTGTTTCTAGTTCGATTATAAGATGTTCTGCCAAATTTAAAGAAAATCGGGTACAATATGTCGTTTCTAGAGCGGAAAATGTAAAATCGGGAGCGACATTTGTATGGGGGCTATATCTGAATCTGAACCGATCTTACCCAATTTTTGCATACGTGTTTCTAGTGCGATTATAAGATGTTCTGCCAAATTTAAAGAAAATCGGGTACAATATGTCGTTTCTAGAGCGGAAAATGTCAAATCGGGAGCGACATTTGTATGGGGGCTATATCTAAATCTGAACCGATCTTACCCAATTTTTGCATAGGTGTTTCTAGTTGGATTATAAGATGTTGTGCCAATTTTAAAGAAAATCGGGTACAATATGTGGTTTGTAAAGCGGAAAAAGTGAAATAGGGAGCGACATTTGTATGGGGGCTATATCTAAATCTGAACCGATCTTACCCAGTTTTTGCATACGTGTTTCTAGTTGGATTATAAGATGTTCTGCCAAATTTAAAGAAAATCGGGTACAATACGTTGTTTCTAGAGCGGAAAATGTAAAATCGGGAGCGACATTTGTATGGGGGCTATATCTAAATCTGAACCGATTTCCTCCAAATTCAATACCGATGGTCCTTGGCCAGAAAAAATAAATTCTGCCAAGTTTCATGACAATCGGACAACACTTGCGACCTGTAGAGTGCGAACAAGCTTAGATGGACAGCAGACGGACGGACGGACGGACAGACAGACATCGTTAAATCGACTCAGCTGGTGATTCTAAGCCGATCGGTATACTTAAAGGTGGGTCTAGCTCGATTATTTCTTGGCGTTGCAAGCATTTGGCGCGAAACTAACTTATAATACCCTAGACCACGAAGTGGTGTAGGATATAATAAAATTTTGGTATGGCTATATTAAAACAAGTAAGAAAAGGCTAAAGTCGGGCGGAGCCGACTATATGAATACTCCACTTTCTATTCGAATACAATTCAATTCGGTAACAAAGTGAAAACAGGAAGGATTTTTGTATCCTGTAAATGTGTGTGTTTGACAAAAAATTTTGAATCGGAAAGGACATTTGTATGGGGCATATTGAAACCTGGAACGAAATATGTGAAATATAATATGCATAGTTTGGCCAAAATCGGTTAAAAATTTGGGAGCAACATTTGTATTGGGGCTATATCTAAATCTGAACCGACATTATCCACTTTCAGCATAGTTATTTCTAGTTATATTATAAAGTGTTAAGCCAAATTTGAAGAAAATCAGGTACAATATGTGGTTTCTAAAGCGGCAAATGTCAAATCGGGAGCGACTTTTGTATGGGGCTATATCTAAATCTGAACCGATATTACCCACTTTCTGCATACGTGTTTCTAGTTGGATTGTAAGATGTTGTGCCAAATTTAAAGAAAATCGGGTATACTATATAGTTTCTAGAGCGGAAAATGTCAAATCGGGAGCGACATTTGTATGGGGGCTATATCTAAATCTGAACTGATCGCACCCACTTTCTGCATAGGTGTTTCTAGTTGGATTATAAGATGTTGTGCCAAGAAAATCTTATTCAATATGTGGTTTCTAGATTGCTTGTTAAGATGGGACTATAATTGCGACCTGTAATTTGATTACAACAATAGATGGACAGGCGAACATTGCTAAATCGATTCAAAAAGTGATTCTAAGTCGATCGGTATAATTAACAATGGGTCTATCTCGCTTTCTTTTGGGTGTTACAAACAAATGCACAAAGACATAATACTCTCGTGGAGTGAATAAAAATTATATTTTCCTG
Source organism: Polietes domitor (assembly GCA_947397865.1). Lineage (NCBI taxonomy): Eukaryota > Metazoa > Arthropoda > Insecta > Diptera > Muscidae > Polietes > Polietes domitor. Next base: position 66,058,336 of record OX377619.1, on the reverse strand, counting down.
TAATATTACTGCACTTCTTCGAAAACCGACAGTCTCTGTGGAATGCAATCCATGGTGGAGGGTATGTAAAGTTCGGCCCGGCCGAACTTAATGTTGTTCTTACTTGTTTTTTTAACTGCCATGGAATAAACCCTTCACTGAATATAGACTAGGGTTTGCATTTTCCCGTACATTTTTTTCCCTGGAAACGGGAATTATTTTTTCAATTTCCCGGGATCCCGGACAGCACGGGAAATCGTCAACATACAGTTTAACATGAGTTAAGCTTATTTTTTGAAATGAATGAAAATGAAACCTTCACATTTTATTAAAGTAAAATAAATATATATTTCATAACGAACCTATTACAGAATTCATATAATACAGCACATTGTGGGATCAATTCAATCAGATATTTCTTAGTTTATTGGACAATGTGGACGCGACGGAGAACGATCGTACACATTAATAGTGAGTAGAGCATTAAAAGAAATGTTTTTGTCTTTGTCCTGTCGCTTCGAAAACTTTAAATTCTTTATTTTGGCGTTTGGATACATGTCCAACATCTATTTTCCCCGGAAATTATTTTTTTTTTTGATATGGAGCTTGGCAGGAAAAATTTGAATAAGTGGATTTTGAGTCTAAATCCGAACGCAGCTTAAAAATATTTTGTCATTCTACCGCAATATTTGTCATACCTGATTAAAAGCAATGTGATCTAAATTTTTATACAACATTTTTAATTTAAGCATAATGAAGGAAAAAATATGCGAAGAAATATGTAAAATTTTCTATTGAATTCCCTCGGGATTCCCGTACGAATTTCCCGGGATACGGAAAATGAAAAATGTGCGAATTCCCGGGAATTTTCGCGCGGCAAATCCCGGTATGCAAACCCAAATATAGACAGCGGTGATTCGCCCTCGTTTGGTGGATTATGTTATAGATGGCAAACACACGGAAGCTAGAGGACGATTATGGACACAGCTCATGTTAGGATTTCTCGTTAATAGCCATCCCTGGCGCAGCTGCCGATGACTGGGTCTCCACCCAGTCACTGCTACGTTGCAAATTAACTCGGTAACAAAATATCTAATTTTCGGTACGACCTAATATACATAAATCTGCGTTTGTTTTTGTTGATACACTGACTGGTATGTCTGCCGAAATTTGCCTCAGACAGAATATAGCGTATTTAATTTGGAATTTAAGTCATCTCAATTGAATATTTACCCATTCTGACTGTCTCAAGTGCTGTACTCTGCCTGCCTGCTGTTTGTGCAAATACAGACATCATATAGAGCCTGCTTGAATGCGACTGTATACGACGCACTTGTGTTGGTGCGATGGATGGTGTGCGTTAGTAAATATTTGTCAGTAATCAAATACAAACGCATGCATGCATACATACGGGCGGGCATCCGCACATACGTAAACACGCACACGAACGAAATTCAATATAATCAAGAGCTCTCTTAAGGCAACACAATCAACCACAAAGTACGCATCCAGAGGAGTCTGAGTACAGATGTACGTCGTAAACCTATACATATGTATGTATGCATAATCAAACTTGAAATGCACCCACACACACATGTAAATCATGCCAAGTCGAGCACAGAGCACTCAGCCATATGAAAAGGGAAACAAATTAGAGTTAAGTGTTGGAAATATCAATAAAGTTATGCACCCACACACACAAACACGCACAGGTCTCTTGACATACTTTCAAAGGTCACAATTTTATGATTGAACGAAAATCGACAATCTCAGGGGTGTTCGACACGCATCCACATATGTTTATGTTTATGTATGTGTATGTAACTACGTACACGGAATCGTTGTAGCCACTTGATGTTTATTTAATACACGCAGCTAGAAACCGCAACTAGTTTGTAAACACACATACCACTTGCATGCATGCGTATTAAACCGGGTCGCTTTGTATGGGAGACAAAATGTGTATCTTGCCTGTTTAACGTGTTTTTAAATAAATAATTCCGAAAAATAAACCAAATTGTTTCAATTTTCTGAAACTAAAAATTGCATAACGGAATATAGACTCAAAATTTGACAAAAATCAATAATTTAAAGGTAGAAAATTTGCAGCCAACTGAGTCGACATTCCCTGTTTTAATGTAGAACTCGCCAAAATAATGCAAAAGCATGTAAAGCAAAATATTTTCATAAATTTATTTGTACAATTTATATGGAATACATAAAATAGCTCCATCGATACTAAGAAACATGGGTAATTAAAACCAGTTATGGACGCAGGGAGTTGTCTACGGTGTCATATAGTCGGCCCCGCCCGACTTCAGCCTTTCATTGCTTGTCTTAATCTAGTGTATTCACCAGTCTCTACTCTGAAATAATTATGTTCATAATATTTATGATTTTGATTTGAACAGGGATATTCTCCTGGCTCAAGACCATTTTGGCATGTGTACTTTATTACTTGGCTGCAGACAATCACTATATCACAATCATGATATCCACCCTGTGAAAAGTTTCCTCTGGTGGCTTCGCAGCGACTTTTCAACATCATACCCGCCCTCTTTAAGTAAATGATTCTTACAAACGTATGAGAAGCACAACTCATTTACCGAATATGCGTTTAATAAATCGCTCCAAGTAATAAAGCACACATGCCATCTTATAATCATCTCATTGAGTTGCATATGCAAGTATGTGTATATGCAGGTGTAGTTACCCAGCAATACTTCTGCCGTGCCAACGCTCATTTATTTTAGTTTTTTCGTTTGTATTTTTTTGGTCTGTAATCATCATTTTAACTGATTTGAACTGACCATTTTCAAGACCATTTTGATTCTATATTTAATAGAATGCAAATTTATTTACAAATGGCATGGTGACATTTATTACTTGGCTGATCACCACCAATATCACGATTTCCACCCTGTGATTTTTGCATAACCTCGCCAGATAATTGTGTTTGTTCGACTAGGAAATGTCATTCATAAGGCACCATTCAACATGGTTGCGTTGGGGTCTGAAGCGGTTATTATCAGATGAACACCATGGCGTATGATTATTACTTCAATAAGTGTTAATTATACGACCAAGTGACCGTATTGCGGCAATATCTTCCATTTATCATTTTGAACAAATTCGTCAAAACAAATTTTTCAATATCACCCTTGTATCATTTTGAAAATATATTGGCGATATTGACAATAAAATATGACATATATTTCGAATGAATGTTTCGGAAATTAATAAAATAAAGAAAGAATGCATTTTTATTGGAAATTTGTGTTTCGTTTCACATTTTGTTGGTGCATTGCAAAATGATGAACTAACACGTTATAAGTAGAAGTGAAGCTGCAAGTTGTAGTTCTAAAAAAGAAACTGGTAAGTTGATAATTGTTTTGGGTATAACATTTTATAAGACATTAATTTTTTGTACATTTCACAGAGACAATGTTTTCGAAACGAATTATAGGAGTGGCATGCAAATTTTATTGAGCACGCTTTTAACCGACAGCTTGGTCACCACATTTACTTGGATAGGAATCAAGGAGAAGACATCGATTCAAAATTATAATTTCATTTCTGCAATTAATGGTATCTGCAGAATTTAGAATATTATATTTTGTATTATATGCATTTTATTTTCAGGTGTAAGCTTTGGTTCTCTCCCAAATCTAAATAAGGCTAAGGAAAGGACATTTGTATGGGGGTATATTGAAACCTGGAATGATGTGACCCGCTTTCACCATGTATGATTATTGGTGAAATATAATATGTAAAGTTTGGCCAAAATCGGTTAAACATTCGGGAGCAACATTTGTATTGGGGCTATATCTAAATCTGTACCGATCTTACCTACTTTCTCCATAGGAGTTGTAGTTGGATTATAAGATGTGCCAATTTTAAAGAAATCGGGTACAATATGTGGATTGTAGAGTGGGACAAGCCAAATCGGGAGCGACATTTGTATGGGGACCATATCTAAATCTCAACCGATATTACCCACTTTCAGCACAGGTATTTCTAGTTCAATTATAAAATGTTGTGTCAATTTTAAAGAAAATTGGGTACAATATGTGGATTCTAGAGCGGAAAAAGTCAAATCGGGAGCGACATTTGTATGGGGGCTATATCTAAATCTGATCCGATCTTACCCACTTACACCATAGATGTTTTTAGTTGGATTATAAGATGTTGTGCTAATTTTAAAGAAAATCGGGTACAATATGTGGATTCGCTTGAAGAAATTCGGAGAAAATTCGTGGTTTCTGGGGCGGAAAAAGTTAAATCGGGAGCGAAATTTGTATGGGAGCTATATATAAATCTGAACCGATCTAACACATTTTCACCATAGGTGTTCCTAGTTTAAATATAAGATGTTTTGCCAAATCTGAAGACAATCTGATACAATTAGTTGTTTCTAGAGCGGAAAAAGTTTAATCGGGAGCGAAATTTGTATGGGAGCTATATATAAATCTGAACCGATCTAACACATTCTTACCGCAGGTGTTTCTAGTTGAAACATAAGATGTTTTTCTGTTGGAGCAACCGAATGCAGTTTTTATGTGCCCGATATTGACTTGGCAGTTGCATATCGCATTTCCTTTGTCATCTAAATAGTGCTGTACCGGCGAAAATTGTACCGCAAAGTTCGGTAAAGTATTCTGTTTTGTTGCCCATTGATGTAGTTATGGAGCAGTTGTTATACCCTACACAACTTCGTGGGCTAGGGTATTATAAGCTAGGTTTCCGCCAAATGCTTGTAACACCAAGAAATAATCGAGCTAGACCCACCTTTAAGTATACGGAATCACCAGCTGAATCGATTTACCTATGTCTGTCTGTCCGTCCGTCCGTCTGCTGTCCGCCTAAGTTTGTTCGCACTCTACAGGTCGCACTTGCTTTCCGATTATCATGAAATTTGGCAGAAGTTACTTTTTTCGGCCAAGGACGATCGGTATTGAATTTGTAGGAAATCGGTTCAGATTTGGATATTGTCCCCATACAAATGTCGCTTCCGATTTGACTTTTTCCGCTCTAGCAACCACATATTGTACCCGATTTTCTTATATAATCCATATAAAACACCTATGGTGAAAGTAGGCCAAACTTTACATATTATATTTCTCCTGTAAACATATGTACACGGTGAAAGCGGGTCACATCGGTTCAGGTTTCAATATACCCCCATACAAATGTCATTTCCGATTTAACATTTTTTGTCAAACAAATTTATTTACAGGATTCAAAAATCCTTCCCGATTTCACTTTTTTACCGAATTTAATTGTAATGAGATAGAAAGTGGGCTCCGTCCGTAGTTAGCCTTTCCTTACTTGTTTGGGAGATGCCATACTTTGGTATAACCCAAATGGGGCCCCATTCTGCTCTATTACAGCTCTAGAAACTACATCTTACATCGGATCTTCATCAAATTTTGCAGATCATTATATGTTTCAACTAGGAATACATTCCGTGAGTGATAAATATATAGGCGCATGTTTTAGCACAGGCCTCAAGTGTTGTTATAGGCCCCTTCAAATGTCCGCCAGATTCATCCTATTTCCGTTGTATAATCTGTATTTATCATTGAATCTTAATCAAATTTTCCAGATCATGTTATATTTACTTTACTCGGAATATCTGCTGGAAAATTGGATCAATTGGATAATTACAATTATTTACCATATTCATTAAATTTGACTAAAGATGAATTTATAGTAACTGTATTATATATACGAACTACATTCTCCCATGAATACCTGGGTTTAGTAATCAAAGCAAGGTAGGTACGCAGGGAGTGGTGTAGGGTATTATATAGTCGGCCCAGCCCGACTTTAGCCTTTCCTTACTTGTTTCTTTTTTCACTTATTTTTCGCTAAAGACTCTTGATGCAAATCTTTTCAATGTTCCACAAATACCATCACAAGACCCCTTACCATGAGTTTTTCAAAATAATTTCAATGCCATTAACGACAAGAATTTTTAAATATCAACTAAAAGTAGCTGAAGAGAAAAACTATACAGTGGCCACTTTCAACCAAGGCTCAAAATTTACAGAATAAATAGATATTTAAATGAAAAAATACAGATTTAGTTTAAAAAAATCAAAATTTGTATAAAAAATATTGGAATATTTTTTGAATATTTTTCTCAGAAAAGTACAACAAAAACAAAAGTATTAAAAAAAGAATATCTAATTCGGACCATTGTTGAAGAAGTTATGAGCAAAAGACTGAAAAAAGGAAATACTTTTTAACGTTTTTTAATAAAACTATTTTTTAAAGAGTAATCAGAAAAACTCAAAATATACCAGGAGGTGTTTTTAATGGATACTAAATAATATAAAAAACGGAGGAAATCAAAAATATTTTGTTAACTGTACGATTTGCTGTGGAATGCCCCATATATATATATATATATATATATAAATAATACTTCAGGTATTTTCAAAGAATATAGACATACCATGATACCAGTAATATTAAATATAATTCGCAGTATTTTAATTTTTTTTAGAGAAGAAAGTTTTCCGACCAATATTGTACATTTTCAATTCCAATCTCTCGCACAGTCAGAGGACCATGCATATCGAATTTCGTCGTGGAAGATTAGTCAGTTCCATTTTTATTCAAAGCCTTTAGCTGCAATCTTTTGCTTTGTAAAAGTTGTATCCCTTTTATCCCATTTTTGTCCCTTAAAAGTACGAATTTCGAAAAATCTCTTTATTCTACGTGTTTAAATTAACGTATACATTCATGGTTAGCTTTTAACTTACAACATTTCATCACCAAACATTTACAAATTTAAAAAGGTCTGCTTTTGCAATAAAATACTTTAATCAAAAGGTAGCTACACAACTGTTCCTGAAACTGTTTCTTTTTAAACGAGACAAAATTGTTTGATTTTACGGCATTTATGCTGCAAATGGCACTGGTCTTTCCAATAGAGTCCTTAAATTGATTTCTCCTACCATTTGCAAACCAATTGGGAAACTCATTAAAGCATAACAATGCTTCCAATTACTTTTTTCGCACAGACGACTACCTCTGAATTGAGACCGAAGTCCACAATCGAAATACAAAACAAGCACGACATAAATCACTGAAACAAAAGTTGCGGTCTTCGGTGTGGTGGGTGGAGTAGGCTAAAATAACGTATTTCTTAACGACTCACAAAATTAAATTCAGCAATATTTGGGGAATAAAATTTAATATAGAAATTGATTAATATTAATGGAGAAGGGGCTATATTTTTCAACCTTGAATGGATTGCCTGCTAAACTAAAAAAAGATATGGTAGCTTTCTTCAAATCTCTACCGATTTGATTCATATTCGTCCATCAGTAGCGGAAAAATATTGAGTCATACTTTATTGATATCGGACGGCAAATGCAACTTGTACTTCAATTAAAACAATAAATGTCTATCTGCTTGTGAACATGTGGATGGATCTATACTGCTAGTTTTTGAATGTTGCACATTGGTGTAGCACAATGTGTGAAATGGAATAAAATGAAACATAGTTAACAAAAACGTTGTATCAGTGAACCAATGACAATCCATGTCGAATGGATGAATACACGTGACTGATGGACATGAATGATGTCCACGTTCATTGGAAAACCTGACATGCTAACAATGGCTAAAATCAATTGCAACCAAATTTCAACATTAAAATGTTTTGGGATCTCTAGGGTACATTCATATTTCGATGACTGCATATGTGAACATTGAACATGGGTGTTGATGGTTTTAAATAAAATTCCCGCATCAATAAAATGTCGAAAAACTATAAATAAATTGCACACTGTCCAAAAATACAAAATAAAACTTTTTTCACAAAAACAACATTTGGGCAACGAAATTTGGTAGAGTGCGATTAGAAATGTTACCACTGAAAATATGTAAAGTGAGGTGATCAAATTGATTCTATTTTCCCATTATATGACATAGCAAACCATGTTGTCCGGCATGAATCTTCAGGAATTTTCTAACCCACAACAACAACAACATTTTTTAATTGTTGGTCCTAAAGGAACTTCTGATCCATGATGATCCCATCCAGAAATTTTGATAGGATTTATTGACAATTGTGGAATATTTTCTGACAAATTTTGCAAAAATAAAAATATATAAAATATATTTTAACATTTTGAACATCCCTGTTCCACTAGGACATGGACAATTTGCTTTCCAGCAAGGACAGAATACCCAAAGATGTTAAATCTTTCTGATTCGGAAGCAGTGAAAATTGGGATCTTCAGCAATGAATTTAACATGAAGTTGTAATAAAAGACATGCCCCTTATTATGAAAGACTTACAAATAATTTTAAAGTGTTGCAAAGGAACCACTTTTTCACTAGTTTCCATTTCTGTTTGAAACAATACGTTGCTATCGGGGGTTGAACAGCGGACCTTCTGGTTGCTACTACAACACTCTAACCATCTCAGCTATCCTCTGCTGAGAGTGATGAATAACTAAAGGAAACCATTTTGTTCGTTAGAACTGACAATATGAAACTTAACAAAATGTTCATTTAGTAGGAATTAATATATAACGCAAATTAATATTAAATTAACCTTAAATAAATTAACACTACTTAATTTTACTGATATTATGTAGCATTAATAATTAATAAAAAATAAAATATTTTAAGTACATTTATAAAACAATAAATTTTTATTTTTTTAATCAAAATTTCTTAAATTGTTAAAATTATTCAAAAACACAACAAAATTAAACATTGTAAGTAATAGAAACAAGTAAAAACGGCGTTAAGTTCGGCCGGGCCGAACTTTATATACCCTCCACCATAGATTGCATTCCACATAGGCTGTCGATTTTCGTAGAAGTGCAGTAATATTACAGGAAAATATAATTTTTTTTATATAGCCAAACCAAAACAAATACAAATATTGAAAAATTATTTTTATAAATAAATATAATATTTTAATTATTTCAAACCACGCTTATAAGGCAAGGCTACCAATACGTCAATTCAAAAAATAATTATTCTTCTATTTATATTTTGAAAATTATTTTCAAAGCCATAAATATTGGTAGATAGTGGGTGCTACATTTGGTTGTATTTCCATTCTATTTGAATTTCAAAAGTACAAATTTTGGAAATCCATTATCAGACGTACATAGTGCAAAATAACCTTACTTCATGATTCAACCAATTTTTGCCGTAAAAGAAAAAGTACGAATTTGAAAAAAAAAAAAAATATATTTTGCGTGTCTATGCAGTCAGAGGAATGTATACACCGAATTTCATTATTCCATTTGGTTGGTACCATTTTTACCCCCTTGACGTTTCTACGCAATTAGAATTTTATCATTCTAGTTGTAGTCGTTTAGTTGGTACTATTTTTATCCCTCTGTACCATTGTATCCCTTGAAAGTACTAATTTCGAAAAATTCGTCTATTTTCCGTGTCTTCGCAGTCAGAGGAATGTATACACCGAATTTCATGACTCTAGCTGCGGTCATTTGATTGGTACTATTTGTATCCCCTTTTTTCATTTTAACTCCAAAAAGTACGAATTTCGAAAAATCAGATTATTTTCCGTGTCTTCACACTCAGAGGAATGTGTACTCCGAATTTCATGACTCTAGCTGCGGTCATTAGATTGGTACTATTTTTATCCCCTTTTTTCATTTTAACCCCAAACGGTACGAATTTTGAAAAATCCGTGTATTTTACTTATCTATGCAATCAGAGGAATGTATACACCGAATTTCATTATTCTAGGTACAGCCGTTTGGTTGGTACCATTTTTATCCCTCTATTCCCATTTTACCCCTTAAAAGTACGAATTTGGAAAAAATACTTTTATATTATGTACCTACTCAATTAGAGGAATGTACACACCGAATTTCGTGTTTCTAGCTGTTGTCGTTTAATATGTACCATTTTTATCCCTTTTTTGCCCCATTTCACCCCCTACAAATAATAATCACTTTATGGTGCACGTTTTTGCTATAAGGGGAATGCGCATACCAAATATCAAGCAAATATAAACAGACATATTCAAAAAACATGCTTAAATACGCTAAAATATTAGGGATTATTATGGGTATTTTTAGTCCTTGTGAGGGAAAAATTTTTCCCTTTGGGCCGATTTCGCCCCATTTCAAGCCCAACAGATCTACGACTATAAGACGCATTTATGGAAAATTTCAACGTTCTAGCTCCTTTCGTTTAGATGCTAGCATGCTTTCAACAGACGGACAGACGGACGGACGGACGGACGGACATGGCTAGATCGTCTTAGAATTTTATGACGATCAAGAATATATATACTTTATAGGGTCGCAGGTCGATATTTCAAGGTGTTACAAACGGAATGACAAAGTTAGTATACCCCCATCCTGGAGGTGGAGGGTATAAAAACGATTCGAACCCTATCCTTCTGGGTGAAAAGCGAACACCTTACCTCTGTGACCTCATAAAAAATTCGTTCCCATTGCCTTGTGAAAATGCTATTCGCAAAATGTTACATATTATCGACTTTTTTGGAAGTTTTTAAAAGAACTTCCTCAAAAGCCGGGAAAAACACATTAAGATTTTAAGATGCAATTAAAATGGGCTTTCTAAGGAAGTACTTCCAATTGATGGGTATGTAATGCGCCTTGAAATTTTAGTAAAAAATTAAAAAAATATGTACATATTTTTATACCCTACACCACTTCGTGGAATAGGGTATTTATTATAAGTTAGTTTTCTGCCAATAAATATTTGAGCTATTCCCACCTTCAAGTACACCGATCGGCTGAATCGATTTATCAATGCTGTCTGTCCGCCTATCTGTCCGTTCATCTAAGTTTGTTCGCACTCTACAGGTCGCAATTTTTGTCCGATTGCCATGACATTTGGCAGAAGTAGTTTTTCCAGCCCAAGGACGATTGGTATTGAATTTGGAGGAAATCGGTTCAGATTTAGATATGGACTCTATGCAAATATCGCTCTAGAATACACATTTTACATTGGCTATTGATAAAATATTCAACTAATTAAAATGCTTGAACTAGAAACAACTACCGTAAAAGTGGACTATGGTTTCAAGTTTTGATATAGCCCCCATACAAATGTACCTCCGATTTACACTATTACTGCTCATCAGATCAAATCACTCCATGTTATATTTAGACGAGAAACACCAACACTGAAAGCCTGCAATATAGGTCCATGTTTTGGTATAGCCCCCATACAAATGGGACCCACAGTTTACACAATTATCGCTCTAGAACCCGCACCTAACATTGGATCTTGATAAAATATTGCAGATCGTGTTATATTTCAACTAAGAATACCTACTTTGAAAGTGATCTATATGGGCCCACTTTTTAATGTAGCGCTCCTTCAAATGGGCCCCTTTTTTTCTTTTGCCACTCTAGAACCCATAGTTTACATCAGAAGTTTATTAAATTTGGCAGATCATGTTATATTTAGACTTAAAACAGCTGATATAAAGGTCAAATATATTAGTCCATAGTTTAGTATAAGCCCTATACAAATGGGCCCTCACTTTACTAGAACCTACATTTTACATCGGATCTTGATCAAATTTTACAAATCATGATATATTTAAAATGGGAATACCTACCGTGAATGAGAACTATATAGGACCATGTTTTTGACACAGACCCAAAGTGTTGAGATGTAAACTCTGCATTCGCCGTTGAATCTTGATCAAATTTTCCAGATCATGTTATTATATTTACTGACAGAATCCTGAGGGAAAATTAAATCATATGGGTCCATGTTTTTAAATACAACTGTCCCACAAATTTTCATTAAAACCTTCAAATCCATGGACCATAAAAGTGGACCATTATGCAAATATATTGTCACCGCTCTTACTTACCGATTTGTTGATAACACTCTGGATTCAACTTATTACAGCCAATCTTAATGAAAAGTATTATTATATTTATCACAAGGTGCAGCTACTATGAGATGGGATCACACCGATTATGTTTGGGAATGGGCCCATCACATGTATGAGCAACATAATGCAAAAGATTTTCATCAATTTTACCATATTCGATAAATTTCACTAAAGATGAATCTATAGTCGGCCCCGCCCGACTTTTGGCTTTCCTTAATCTCCTTAATTCAACATCGTTTTCGTGTTTATATTTATGTACACAAAAAATTTACAACTTCCAATAACACGACCTATAAATTACATTGTCTAATAAATTAAGACTTTTCGAATGGAACAGAATATCGTTCCTATAATTCTGAAAGGACATGTTGAGCAGATCATTTTGCAGAATAAACTTATAGCCTGAGTTTCTTTTTTTAGTAGGTCACAAGTTTCATTTTTAGTCGAAACATTAAACTAAGTGAAAACAAAATGTTGAAAGTTAATGTTTGAGAAAATCCTTATTGTCAGAAGTATAATGTGGAATTCACTAGGATCATTTTTGTGGAAGATCATAACCATCTAGTTCTTCTTCTAGTGGGTAAGTTTGGCCTTTTTTCAAGAAAAGCCTTTCAAAAAAGATATTTAATCATTAAAATTTTCTACGAAAAGAATTTCCGGAAAAATTCAGTGGGGGTGGCAAAGGCACCAAAGTTGTAAATAAATCTCTTCAAGCTTAAATAGAAAATTTTAATGGAAATAAGATCAGAAAATAAAAAACTGAGTACACAGTATTGTTATGTTAAATCTTAAGTCTAATAAAACAAGTAAGGAAAGAGGTAGGGGGCCAGCTTACGGACAATGATAACAGCGAAATAGTATTTTGGGAGAACCCGTGAAATAAACGAATCTTTCATTTTAGTCGGGAACATGGACAACTTTTTGTTTGAAGCGACTCTAATGAAAAAATTTGGGCTTGCTGATATAACACACCTTTGGCAACCCCACTCTGAATTTTTTTATATTTTGTAGAGAAAAACATAATCTAAAATACAAAACAAAAAAAAAGAAAATTAAAGATATGTTTTTCAGAATATTCAAGGATTAAAATTATTTTTTAATTTTGAAATCCTCGAACCAGAAGGATATTCATATTTTCATACACATTCGGAAAGAGAAGGTGTAAATCTCTCTGATGATTTCAATATCGTTAAAATATGATGACGCGATCCAAAGTTATGATATCGATAAGGAAGCCATCTCTTAAAAAAACCACCGTGATAATCAACATTGGACCAATGTAGGGCTTAAACCACACACTACTTTAAGGTACGGTAAACGGTATATTACCCGCAACCACTATTAGAATGTATGTGCCAAATTGCATAAAAATCGGAGAGGATGGGTCGTTTTCTGTTGGAATTACCCAAAGGCTAAAGTCGGACCACATATTGGGCTATATCTAAATCCGAACTAATTTGCTTCAAATTAAATAGCGTCCGTCATTGGCCCGCAAAACTTGTTTTTTCTAATTTTCGTAAGCATCCGACAATAATTGCGATCTGAACTTTGATTACAAGAATAGGTGGACGGACGGCAAGACAGACAGACATTGCTAATTCGACTCTGAAAGCGATTTTAAGGAGATCTGTGTAATAAACGATGGGTCTTTGTCGTTTTGATTTTGGGTGTTACAAACAAATGTTCAAAGATATAATCTATATATATAAAAGAGTTGCGTTACTGACTGACTGACTTATAATTGACCAGCCCCCAGACCAAACGGCTGAAGCCAGGGTCATGCATTTTCGGGGTAGTTCCCAAATATGACGTAGACGTCGACTAAGAAAAGATTTTACGAAACTCTAACAACATTCGTCCTGACTAAACGGCAGTAGCTGGAAATATGAAATTCGGTATGTTCCTTACACTAACCATGCAGGGATTTTCGAAATTTGTACTTTTAAGGGAGGAAAGAGACAAAAAGGGATAACAATTTTACTAATTTAAGTATTGCAGCTATATTCGCGAAAATCGGTATTTACATTTCTCTGACAACGTAAACTTGCAACATAAATAGATTTTTCAAAACTTGTACTTTAAAGGGGCGAGCGGGACAAAAAGGGATAAAAATGGTACCATGGTGGAAATTTGTAAATTCCTTTGACCATGTAGAAGCGCAGAAAATTGGATTATTCGAAATTTGTACTTTATAGAGGGTGCGCGGGACAAAAAGGGATAGAAATGGTTCCAACTAAAGTATTACATCTAGAATCGTGAAATTTGGTGTGTTAATTACCCTGACAACGTAGACTTGCAACATAAATGGATTTTTCGAAATTTGCATTTTTAAGGGCGATCGGGACAAAAAGTGATAAAAATGGTACCAACTACTGTATTATAGGTATTTGGTATGTAAATTCCTCTGACCGTAACAAAATTGAATTTTTCCAAATTTTTACTTTTTAGGGGGTGCGCGGGACAAAAAGGGATACAAATTGTACCAATATTAGTATTGCAGCTATAGTAGAGAAATTTAGTGAATAAATTCCTCTGACAACGACGAAGCGGTAATCTAAATGGATTTTTTAAAATTTGTACTTATAAGTGGTGAGCGGGACAAAAAGCTATACAAATTGTACCAACTGTATTGATGTATTGTAGCTAGAATCGTGAAATTCATGTACATTTCTCCAACCACACAGGCGTGCAACATAAATTGATTTTTCGAAATTTGTACTTTTAAGGGGTGAGCGGGACAAAAAGGATAACGATGGTGTACAGCTTTTTAACGGTACGACAAGGGATAAACGTGTTACCGTATAAAGTACATGTTTTTAGGAGAAGCAACAATACATGTTACCTACATGGTGATTTTTCAAAATGTGTATTTTTGGAAAAGAGGTGCAAAAGGTTATAAAGTGGTCGGCTGCATGTAGAAACAGAAACATTTAGAAACATGTGATATAAAAGGTTCTTCTCATGATATAAAATATACATACGAAGGGAGTTCAGCTAAAATAGTCCACATCGACAAGCGCATTCCCGACGAAAATCGATATTCACGACCAATCATTTTTTTAATTTTTTCGCTCCGTTTTTTATATCGGGTTGTGTGCTTCGTTTTTTACATAATCACTTTAATATGCTGGTCACCGTTCATATACAACGTCTAAAAGTTATCCTCAACATTTCAGTCGCTAATGAAAATTACTTCAATTAATTTTGTACTACATAACATAACATACGGCTTGTTTTGCAAATAACGTCACATTGTTTATAATTGAACGGAAATTGTATATTCATATAACACATTCATTCTCTACTTTGTGTGTTCTTTTATTTCTGTTCGCAAACAAAATTATGCTTTCGAATTAATTACCCTCGTGTACTAATGCAAGTTGGTGTAAAAAGTTCAATGTTTTTAAATCAAAATCAAATATTTTATTTACAAATTCAACACATGCATACATGCAGCAGCAGTAATGATGATAATGGGTTTTTATAATCTATAATGTAATTACGAAAATCATTTTGAATTCAAAAGTTTTTTGTGTGTACAATAGGGGTGGCATATATCGATTTAGAGACGCAAATAGGTACCACTTATTTTGTGAGAAAAAATCAGAAAAAAATTCTTGAACCAAAAAGTGGGGGTTTTTGGGCTGTAGCAAGTGGGCGCTCATTGGCATCAAAGGTGAGGGAAAAGGGGTAAAAATACATAAAAGCCACAAAACTGCCTCTGTATCACCTCCAGAGGGGTTAAATGTAAGACCGACCCCATTAATTTTCCCTCTTAAACATTTTTTCGAACACACATACCCCCTATCACCACTCGTTAAGGGGGTTCCCATGGGGTGATTCCATTGGAACGGGTGTGACACTTTTGCTTAAATAGGTTTAAATATTTCCCATATTCATTGACTAAGATTTTTACTATACTGTCGACTGAAAACGTTGGGTTAAGCGGAATATTATTGGAAATATAAATATGTCTTATCGTTTTAAATATTGGAGATATACAACGGACGAGAGCGTCACGGGTGTGGCCTTAGCTGCGAAGAAAATCTTGAGATTTTACTTTTTTTCTTGAATTCGGTAATCTTTTTCCATTACATGCCTTTATTCATTTTTGCTGATCACTTCCTTCTAAAATATACGTTACCGACATTTCTTCATGAATATAGGATATTTAAATTGAAACGGGTGTGAAATTTTGATGGAAATCCTGTTACGACACCAGTCTATATCTGGAAAGGAAAATGATCAGACCTATTGGTGTCATTATTTTTTTTAAATATAATCGAAAGCATGTATTATGAGAAGTATAAACATTATGAATGTTTATCGGTGTTTTTTTTAATCATAAATTGATTTTGATATTTTCACTTTACGTGGAATCACCCACATGCAAACATTTTTGTTTACAAGATTTCTTCCTACCGCTCTTACCGACCCACAGAGGTCGCTAGTGGAGCCAAATATATGACTGACCCCCCATAATTTTTCAACCACCCAATTTTCTCTCAACACACCTACCTCATATCCTCAACCCTTAATCGTAATTGGACCGATTTTTTTATTTTTTATAGTTTTTGTTATTACAGAAAGGCCAAAACTACAACGGAGTCGCCCCTAGCTGGCTTAAATATAAGGCCGACCTCCAGCTCCCCAGCATTTTTTCTGCATAAACTTACCCCATATCCCCACTCATCAATGGGGATCCCATTCAAAAACAATTCATAATAATATTTGCCCCCACCGTTCTAAACAAGCAGGCCCCTAGAAGAGTCAAATGTATGACCAACCCTCCATATTTGTTCAGCCACAATACTTTCTCGGAATATACCTAACCTCTATATTTAACCCATAATGCGATCCCGTCAATTTTTTAATTTTAATACCCTACACCACTTCGTGGACTAGGGTATTATAAGTTAGTTTTCCGCCAAATGTTTGTAACACTAAGAAATAATGGAGCTAGACCCACCTTTAAGTTTACGGATCGGATTAGAATCACCAGCTGAATCGATTCAACGATGTCAGTCTGTCCGCCCGTCCGTCCGTCTGCCGAAATTTGGCAGAAGTTACGTTTTTCAAGGACGATCGGTATTGAATTTGGAGGAAATCGGTTCAGATTTAGACATAGTCCCCATACAAATGTCGCTCCCGATTTCATTTTTTCCGCTTTAGTAACCACATATTGAACCCGATTTTCTTTAAAATTGGCACAAAATTTTATAATCGAACTAGAAACACCTATGCAGAAAGTGGGTAAGATCGGTTCAGATTTGGTTATAGTCCCCATAAAATGTCGCTTCCGATTTCACTTTTTCCACTCTAGAAACCACATATTGTACCCGATTTTCTTTAAAATTGGCACAACATTTTATAATCCATCTAGAAACACATATGCAGAAAGTGGGTAAGATCGGATCAGATTTAGATATAGCCCCCATACAAATGTCGCTCCCGACTTGACTTTTGCCGCTCTAGAAACCACATATTTTACCCGATTTTCTTTAAAATGGGCACAACATCTTATAATCCAACTAAAATACCTATGGTGAAAGTGGGTAAAATCGGTTCAGGTTTAGATATAGCCCCAATACAAATGTTGCTCCCAAATGTTTAACCGATTTTGGCCAAACTATACATATTATATTTCACCTATTTCGTGCAAGGTCTCTATATACCCCCATACAAATGTCCTTTCCGATTTAACATTTTTTGTCAAACACATACATTTAAAGGATACAAATATCCTTTCCGTTTTCACTTTATTACCGAATTGAATTGTATTCGGATAGAAAGTGGAGTGTATCATATAGTCGGCCCCGCCCGACTTTAGCCTTTCTTTTCTTGTTTTCTCTACAAAAGTAGTTTACATGTGGTTTAGGAAAAATGACCCATAGACTCTTAAGGTACACCAAACCGTAAGTTTTAGTGGATATAATTATTGCCATGTCCATTGAGTCAAATATTCGCTCCGCCAGAATGTACCTACTTACTTTCACTTTTCCATTTTGTTATCTGGAGCAAATTAGTGTATATAATATCGTCTGTTGCTAAATTTCAAATTAGTTTTACAATGTACGTACAAGAACCTTATTTTGTATCGTTGCTTTGCTTTAAGGTTGCCTCGGGCAACAATTGTTAAAATGTAAAATGTTTTTGTTGGCGCTGTATCAGTTACATCTGCAAATCCCCAAATGGACAATTACATTAATCCAACATTTACATTTACATTTCCAGTGCTACGTATATTAAGTTGGACGAACAGAACAGAACAGACTGATGTACGCAATGCCAATTTGATCTTTGTAGGTCAACAACCCAATTTGACGAAAAAGGTTTTACATTTTACACACAAGTGCCAGCATTCTGGTGTGAGCAACAATTGTTGATACAACAACAAACACAGCAGCATTTACACGAGCAGGAGCACGAGCCAAGGCCATTATGCTGTTGGCCCTATGTTGGCTGTTGTTGTGTCCTTAACAAACATTGACTTTGGCGTTGACACAGTTTATGTTGAATTCTCTCCTTTGCTTTTGCTTCGCATTCGCAAGAATATAAACAGATACAATTTTAGGGTAACATTCGCATTTAGTTACCTTTACATACCTGCGTATAAATGTAGGTACCTTTATTCGTCTACACATATAATGGTAGAAGTCTGGCTAACACAAAATATACAAAGTTGTTTGTGGTATGTCCTTTATGAGATGCGTAGCTTAGTTTCAAGCGAAGAGTTAAATGTAATTTATAATGACTCAATAAGAATTTTATGGGAGGCTCAGACAAACCTAACTGCCTTCTCTGATTCAAACGATGGACCATAATGTTTGGTTAAGTTCAGTGGAGCCGAACAAATAATACCGACATGTCCAAGATTATGGATTTTCGAGAGCCTCAGATGAAATAGAAAAAATAATTTCAAATAAGCCCAAAAAATCTTCAATAATTTTTTTATTTATTTGATTTGCTGGATAACAAGCCGCGATAACAAAAACGTTAATTCTTTTTTTTGCTCAAAATAAAAAATTATTTTTATACCCTCCACCACCTTGAACACATTGAAATATCGACATGAGACTAGGGTTTGCATTCCGGGATTTCCCGCGGGAGAATTCTCGGGAATACGCACATTTTTTTAATTCCCGTATCCCGTGAAATTTGTACGGGAATCCCGCGAGAATTCAGTAGAAAATTTTACACATTTTTTCCATCATTTCCACAATAAAATTAAAAATGTTGTATAAAAATTTAGATCACATAGCTTTTAATCAGGAATGTCAAATATTGCAGTTGGATGACAAATTTATTTTTAAGCTGCGTTCGGATGTAGACTCAAAATCCACTTTTTCGGATTTTTCCTGTCAAGCTCCATATGAAACAAGTAAGGAAAGGCTAAAGTCGGGCGTGGCCGCCTATATTCATTTCGCTAAAAAAACTGAAAACGGGAAGGATTTTTGTATGTTTCTTAATCATGGGCTAATATGACCTGGTCCAATTTGTCAAATCGAGAAGAATATTTGTATCGGGGATATATCCAAACATGGAATGAAGTGACTAACTTTCACAATAAGTTCTTTCAGTTCAAGTGAATGTGTTATGCTCATTTTGAAGAAATTTGTAGTTTCTGGGGGAGGAAAAATTCAATCCGGGATTGAAATTTGTGAGGGGCTATATATAAATCTAAACCTATCTGACTGATTTCCACCATGGGGTTTTCTAGTTGAAATATTACATATTTTGCAAAATTTGATTTGAACTAGGATGTTGCCCTGGCTCAAGACCATTTTGCTTCTATATTTAATAGATTGCAAATTTATTTACAAATGGCATGGTGACATTTATTACTTGGCTGCAGACTACCACGATCATGATTTCGACCATGGCAAAAGTCTTTTGAAGTGGCTTCGCAGCGACTATTATATTATATTTACTTTTTGAATGGACTTGAAGTATAATTTTTTATACATGGTTTGAAATAATAAAAATAATATATTTATTTATAAAATTATTTTTAATTTTTTAAAAAAATGTCATTTTCCTGTAATGTTACTGCACTTCAACGAAAATCGACAGCCTCTGTGGACTGCAATCCATGGTGGAGGGTATATAAAGTTCGACCCGGACGAACCAAGCTCCGTTTTTACTTGTTTTATACCTCACTAGGGTATTATGTCTTTGTTCATTTGTCTGTAACACCCACTCCACGAGAGTATTATGTCTTTGTGCATTTGTTTGTAACACCCAAAAAGAAGAGAGATAGACCCATTGTTAATTATACCGATTGTCTTAGAATCACTTTTTGAAACGATTTAGCAATGTCCGTCTGTCTGTCTGTCCATCTATTCTTGTAATCACGATACAGGTCGCAATTGTACACAGAACCAAATGAAACTTTGCACAATGAAGTTTTTCGGGATAAGACCGAACGCTATTTAATTTGAAGAAAATCGGTTCAGATTTAGATATAGCCCCCATACGAATTTCACTCCCGATTTGACCCTTTTCACTCTAGATACCACATATTGTAACAGATTTTCTTGAAAATTGGCAAAACATTTTATATTTCAACTAAAAACACCTGTGGTTAAAATAGGACAGATCGGTTCAGATTTATATATAGCTCCCACACAAATTCCACTTTTTCCGCTCTATAAACCACATATTTTTATAGATCTTCTTCAAATCTTTCAAAATATCTTATATTTCAACAAGAAACACCAATGGTGAAAATGGGTCAGATCGGTTCAGATTTACATATAGCTCGCATTCAAATTTCACTCCCGATTTGATATTTTCCGCTCTAGAAACCACATATTGCATCAAATTGTCTTCACATTTTGCAAAACATCTTATATTTAAACTAGGAACACCTATGTTGAAAATTGGTCAGATCGGATCAGATTTGTATGTAGCTCCCATTCAAATTTCGCTCTCGATTTAACTTTTTCTGGTCTAGAAAACACATATTTTTACAGATCTTCTTCAACTTTGGCAAAATATCTTATACTTCCACAGGAAACACCCATGGTGAATATAGGTCAGATCGGTTCAGATTTATATATAGCTCCCTTACAAATTTCACTCCCGATTTCACTTTTAATAATAAACCACTTTCAATAAATCACATATTGTATCAGCTTGTCTTCAGATTTGGCAAAACATCTTATATTTAAACTAGGAACACCTATGTTGAAAATGGGCCAAATCGGTTAGATCTTTTCAGATTTACATATAGCTCCCATACAAATTTCGCTCCCGAATTGACTTTTTCCAACCCAGAAACCACGTATTGTCACCGAATGTCTGCAAAATGAGCATAACACGTTTACTTGAACTGAAAAAAACTTCTTGTGAAAGTTAGTCACTTCATTCCATGTTTGGATATAGCCCCGATACAAATAGTCCTCTCGATTTGACAAATTGGGTCAGGTCATATTAGCCTATAATTAGGAAACATACGAAAAGCCTTCCCGTTTTCACTTTTTTACGGAATGGAATTGTATTCGGATAGAAAGTGGAGTGTATCATATAGTCGGCCCCGCCCGACTTTAGCCTTTCCTTACTTGTTTTTTTTTTATTAGGTGCGACTATCTAGCTTCAACATATGTAATTTTGAATGTGGGAAAAAATTGTTATGTGTGCAGAGGACGCAAGACACTTCTCAGCTTTTATCATCTGGCTCTCGAACTAAATTAGCAAATGACTTTCTGATTCTTTTTTCTGTGTTTATACATCTTTAATTAAAAAAATTGCCGGTTAGAGGGTTAAGTCCAAAAGTTTTAACATAAAATAATTTTTTTTAAATTTGTTCTCATGCACATATTGATATTGTTTGTTTTTTTATCCAGTGTTAAAGAAAAACAGTCCTATTATATCAGACGAATTTTTCTTCAAAATTATTGAAAACTTTGGCAACCCTATAACGTTGAAGTTTTGCATATTTCACGAAATCGTGCTCATAATAATGTTCTTATTTTTTTAATAAATATTGAAAATCATTTTATTAAAAATTTATATTTTTTTTTTTTTTTTTGAAGTGGGATATTGTCCTGGCTCAAGACCATTTTGCATCTATATTTAATAGAATGCTAATTTATTTACAAATGGCATGGTGACATTTATTACTTGGCTGCAGACTACCACTATCATGATTTCCACCCTGTCTAAAGGTTTCATTCCGGTGGCTTCGCAGCGACTTTTCAACATCAAACCCGGCCTCTATAAGGAGATGATTTTCACAAACGAACGAGAATCACAACTCACTTGCCGAATTTGCGTTTAAAAATATCGCACCAAGTAATAAAGTACACATGCCATCTTACAAGCATCTCATTGAGTTGCATATGTAAGTATGTGTATATGCAGGTATAGTTACCCAGCAATACTTCTGCCGTGCCAACGCTCTTTTGTTTTAGTTTTTTCGTTTGTATTTTTTTGGTCTGTAATCAATATTTGATGGGATATTGTCCATTCTATTAAATATATATGCAAAATGGTCTTGAGCCAGGACAATATCCCAGTTCAAATCAAATATTGATTACAGACCAAAAAAATACAAACGAAAAAACTAAAAAAAAAATTTTATTTTTATTTTTTTCCCAGCAATGAGCTACATCTGTGGGATAAAAAGTCTGAAAATTATCAGAGCGTGTTTCTGAGACGTCAAAAATGTAGAATGTTTTTAGTTATTTTTATTAAATTTGCACTCGAGTTCTACTACATTTATGCTAATATCTCAGAAACTACGTAAGACCCTATTTTGAAATTTACAGAGTATTTGGAACACAGTATGTAATCAAGGTTTTTTTTTTTTCAAAAAATAACTTAATATTCATATATACGCAGCAAGATTGACTCCAAATACACGAATTTGAAAAGATCGTCTGCTTTTTGAGACTATGTAGCCTTTATACACATAAAAGTACAAATTTCGATAATATCCTTTATATAAATTTTATTATTCCAGCTGCAACCATTTGGTCGGCACCAATTCTCCTCTTCCACATCCCTTAAAAGTACGAATTACAAATAATCCCTTTATTGTAGGTGTACTTACGATTAGAGTGAAAATTAGGACGTTCTAGCGGCTTCCGTTTAGATGCTAGCGACGTATAGACGGACATGGCTAGATCGTTTCAGAATTTTCTAGAACGAAAAATATATCGGGTGATTCATCGTGAGGTCATTGTTGTTCAGTATCGTTTGGCAAGTCATCATGGAAAGACTCACACACAACAGCCTCCCCAAATTGTTCATATATATTAAGAGAAGCAGCGTTCTGTGAGAAAGAAGACCGTTGAAAATCGATTCGTCGCAGTTCTCAACGGCTTGGTTTTATTGTATTTGACAACTTCGCGTTATCTTCAGTGAATCGGCTCTCCCGTTACTATGCTCGAACGAATTGTCCAAAATTGAACATTCCGTATGGACCACCTCAGACGTAATCGTAGCCAACATTTGCACGTGTAAATAATAATAAAAATTTTGAGTTTACTTGTAAATTTATATGTTTTATTTTACATTAACAAACTCCAACCTTGGCAACTCTGCTCTGTTACAAAGTGTGAAAGTTTTGAATAAATATTTGTTATATTGCATCCATAGCTATTTTAGTGCATCAAATTCATGACTAATACACAGATAAGTATTTTTGTGATTTAGTTTTACTTGTGATGTTGTATTTGTGTGTTTATTTTTTGATAAAAAATCGTGTCTTTGGCTAAGAAATATTTCTTGACCAAACAACAACAATTGTTTGGTGATTTCTGTGCACTTTTTTGTTATTGCTTACAACGTTATTCTTGTTGTGCGTTCTGTCCATTTCGTTTATTTGTTTATCTGACTGAACAGTTTTGCCATCTATCGTTTTTTAAATTTATTATAGTTATTTTTTACACGATTTTACTTTTTTTATTTTAACATATTAAAGGGTGGTATTTTAGAAAGTCATGTCGTGCTCGTATATAGTTGTTTCGGACAGTGAGCGTTCCATTGAATGCTGGTTGTGTCAATGGCATGCCAAATGTGCCGGTGTAGGTGCAAGGGAAAGGAAGAGGTCCCTTGGGCGATTTATTCAAGATTTATCAAGTGTGCATCCAATCTGGATAAATACCCAAAATTTGATGAGTTTTCTAAGTCTCCGGAAGTTTCAGGCCAGAAACGAAGGAGAACGGCGAGAAGTCGCCAGTTGTAGCGGGTCCTTCTCTGGCCCGTGTGAATGCGACTGGTCTGCCGGACCCATTTATTGTTGCCGGTAGTGTCCGTCCACATCGTTCTGGTGGAAATTCCGCTGTATTGTCCATGGCTCCGGAAATGAAGATGGTTTTCGTTTCCCGTTTCGCTCCGGATACGTCCGTGGACGATTTGAATTATTTTATTAAGTAGAAAATTGAGCGTGACTTTCACATAAAAACGTTTAAAATGAAGTCATATTTTGCCCAAAGTCGGTCATCGTTTATAATTGTTGTACCGAGGGAAATTTTCGACAAGCTAATTGTCCCCTCATTCTGGCCATCTAGGGCTTTTGTCAAAGAGTTTGTGGATATGGTTGACAATCTGGCGCGTCTCCCAGCAATGTCAGCTACTATTCCAAAAAACTAAGCAGTTCTTTTTGTGTTGGTTATCAGAATGTTAGAGGTTTGAATACGAAGTTATGTCGATGTTTCAAGTTGTTATAAATGGTTTTACAAATTAGTATACCCCTATCATATGGTGGAGGGTATTAAAAACAAGACTGAGTCTCAGTCTGTTTTTCATTTGGACAAACAGTTCATCAGTCTATATAGTTTTGGTGCAAATTTTAATTTTTTATATTTATTTATATTTGCTTTAATACTTCCATTGGACTGATATCAGATTTAGATGGGACAGTGCACTCCTGTCCGACCTAAAACTCCTTGTTGTCGAGTTTGTATTTTCATTAAAATGTAGCTGTTTACAAATTTCTACATTCGAATGCGTGGTGGAAATTTCCCAAACAAAAGTCGAAATATGAAACTTTAATGACAGAAACATTCAGGGAAACGTAGAAGGTAATACCAAAATATGCCAAAGACTTATTTAGAAATTGAATGTCCTTGACAGTACACCACTGCAGAGCAAATGAAACAAAAATGTCAAAGTTTGCTTTGGGCTCTGGATTCCTTTATTCTCTCTTACGCTACTCGGATATATGCGTCGTTCCAAGTAAAGTTTAAAAAGTATTTTTTTATTTTTAACCTTAAAGAGCGGCCAAACGTTCTGTTTGAAACACAATTACGACGATTAGGCAAAGGCTCCAGGGAAAAAGAAACAGGTCAGGCTGGTCGACCCACTTCGCAGACACAATGAATGGCATAAAATATATTGTTGTTTTTATTCGCTACGCCACAGATTGGGGGTATATTAAGTGTGCAATTTTCTTGGGAACAACATCAACATGGTTTTTTATGTTGATTCACCTCATACCTTCCGCCCGTCTACTGCCCTTCCAATGGTGTTACACTCAAGAAAATATTTTGAAGAAGAAGCTTTTTATTACTAATCTCTGAGAAGAAAAAAGTGAATACTACAGTTGGCTGAAATTAACTTCGATTTCTGTAAACATTTTAAAACACGAGTGAACGTCTAATGTCGGCAACATTCGTAATCTGTGCTGCTTTATGAACTGGAGTACTTTACGTTCATCATTGGTAAAATTTGAACCGAAATGGATCGGGACATTTGTATGGGGCTATATGAAAATATGGTCCGACAGAATCTATTATCACAACAAATATTTCTAAGTCAAATATAACACGGTGAGTCAGTCCATACAATACCCGGTTGCAATATATGACTTACATAGTGCTAAGAGGCATGTCTATAGTGCCTCCATCAATGCACAGATGAAATATGATGCAATGATTTCTAGAACGCACAGTGGTTCAGAATCAAAATCCATCTGCTAAAATTCAATAACAACTCAACAATAAAGGTCTCACTTTGCCTTTTTGCTAATTTTGGGTTCTGCTGACGACTTCAGCACAACCTTTGGCCTTAAACCAAAATAAATGACAACACAAAATTCAATAACATTTGTTCTGGTAGATATTTTTGAGTTCTGTAAAAAAACGAATTAAACAAGGACCCAAGGATTATTTTGAGATATTAACATTAACAAAAAATAAAACTTTCAATTTTCTTAAAATCGAAAAATACGAAAAGTGGTCAACTTTGGGTCGATTTCTAAAATATATCCGATTTTTAATGATAATATCTCATAATATATAATATTATGATAATATGTCCTTGTCTAATTTGGTTTTTACAGAACTCAAAAAAGTTATTGCATTTTGGCCGATGGATTTTGATTCTGAACCACTGTGGAACGGTAAAAAAACAAGTTGAAGAGGATCTACTTATGTGCCAAACAAATCTGTGGTCACAACCCATAACAGCCTAAGTCTGTTTTTCAATATTTTCAGTACAGGAGTTTAAAGTTTTGAATCTTCACTGAAAATCAGGAGAAGGTGTTTTTTGGAAAACTTTGCTACAGATTCCAAGGAAACGAATTTCTTTACTTAGTTGTTAACAAAAAATAGTTGTTTATTTTCGCAGTCAAAAGATATTATCGAAAAAGACACTTAGGCTCTTATGAATTGTTGAACGAAAGAAAGTCAAATTTGTATTAAGAACTTAACTTGACATGATATTTTAAATTTTTTTTTTGTTTGGAGAAAGACCTTAACTCAATTTATGTTTATCAAAAAACGAAATTGTAATTCGGAATAAGAGCTTAACTCAAGTTAGGAAAATAAAATTGTTTCTTTTTTTTGGATTAACGACTTAAGTTGATTTAGGCAATGATGAAAAAATAATGTTTATATTTGTTGTAATCCTAAATTGACTTAGGCAGTTATGCCAAAACAGTAATTTAGAAAAATAACTTAAGCTATTAGGTTTTTTAGGATTAATTGCCTTCCAAGAGAGATACAAACATGAAAAATTTAGAGCAAATAAATTTAGATACGCTGAATACGATGGTGCTAATATCTCAATTGTGTCCTAACTCGAGTTAGGCTGTTAAGGGTTGTGACCACAGAAATATCAATTTTCTTAATTTTCGAAATTTAGTCAATTTTTACTCGATTTTCTTTTGAGTGTCCGAAAAGCAAAAGTAGCAATCAGTAAGATATACAAAGAATTGAAAAGGGTGTTAAGTTCAGCAGTGGCAAATATTATATATCCTTCACCTTGAAATGGATTGTTGTTAGGGAACTTTCTTCCTTCTATTATAATATGAGTGTGGTAGTGAAAGTTTAGCACATATTTATTATTTTAGATGAAGGCTGGTTCGTTCATATTTAAGTTGTCTAGTTAATTACAGAAATATAGAATATTGTTATGCCCTACAACACTCTGTGGAATACCCTGACAATACATACACTATTTTCATACCAAGTGTTTTAATACAATGAAATAATCAAGGTATACCTTATGGTTTATATCACCAGCTGAGTCGATTTAACGATATCGAAGAAAAACTCACCTTTGTATTAAAAAATAGTCCAGCACAATTTTGCAAAGTATAATTTTAATGTTTTATGATTATTCTGGTATGTTATGTGATTATTCTAGTCAAAAATTTTGTTGCTGTTGTATTTTATTCAATCATAGTTAGTTCATTAGTCTTGCCTTTTGATCATATGCAGTTGTTTTCTATTATTGTCCGGCTTAAAGTCGAAATTTTTATTTATTTTTTAATGTTTGCTCCCGATATTTCGAATGACTTCGTCGATTATCCTCAGGGACTTTAGACTAATTAAATACACAAAACTAACAGTGCGCGCTACTTCTCACGCGAAGAAGCCAGTTATTTGTAATCAGTTTTATCCGACTCTGGTTTTAGATAGATGAATAATAACTAAATGAAACATCATTTTTGATAGCTCACTATAGCGCCATTCTACCCGAACTTCCTTCGTATGTATTACATTTATCCCTTTCTATCCAATTTCGAACAAAAAATCACACCCGCAGATCCCTCTACATTTTCGCTTCCATGTTTCTAGATGCTGCCGGCCGTTTAATCACATTTTGGTTCATTTCCCCAAAGTGTACAAATGTGCTCTCGCTTCTTCCTTAAAATCATGAGCTATAATACCTATTTTAATCCCTGAGACCCTATAAAGTATATATTCTTGATCGTCATAAAATTCTAAGACGATCTAGCCATGTCCGTCCGTCTGTTGAAAGCACGCTAGCATCTAAACGAAATGAGCTAGGACGTCCAACTTTTGCATAAATGCGTCTTATAGTCGTAGATCGGTTGGGATTGAAACTGGGCGAAATAAGTTCAGAGGAAAAATTAGTTCCCTCACAAGGACTGAAAATACCCATAATAATCCCCAATATTTTAGAGTATTTAAGCATATTTTTTTAATATGTCTGTTTGTACATACTTGATATTGGGTACGCGCATTACCCATATAACAAAAAAGTGCACCATAAAGTGATTCTTATTCCTAGTGGGTGAAATGTGGCAAAAAGGGATAAATAGGGTACCTATAGAACGAAAACAGCTAGAAATACAAAAAATGGAAATGGAATGGAAAATGGAAATAGAGGGATAAAAATGGTACCAACCAAACGGATGCACCTAGAATATGAAATTCGGTGTATACATTCCTCTGATTGCATAGAAACGTTAAATAAAGGGATTTTTAGAGATTCGTATTTTTTTGGGTTAAAATGGAAAAGTGGGATAAAAATTGTACCAATTAAACCGTATCTAAAGTCATGAAATTCGCAGTATACATTCTTCTGACTCTGTAGACACGAGATTTTAGAAAATCGCACTCTGGTGCCAACTAAACGGCTACAGCTAGAATAATGAAATTCGGTGTAAACATTCCCCTGACTGCGTAGACACGCACAATTTCCAAATTCGTACTTTTTTACTTTTACGACTAAAATTGGTTAAATCATAAATTTAGATTATCTTGCCCTGTGTACGTCAGATACTGGATTTTCAAAATTTGTACTTTTGTAATTAAAATAGCATCTACCAATATATGGCATTTAAGCTTTTCTGTCTTATATTTACTTTTTTAATTGACTTGAAGTATTATTTCGATATATATAGTGTAGACGTTTTGGCACCCTTGCCTTATTAGCGTGGTTTGAAAAAATAAAACAAGTAAGGAAAGGCTAAAGTCGGACGGGCCGACTATTTAATACCCTACACCACTCACTGCGTATATACCTCGCTTTGATTACTAAACCCAGGTGTTTCATGTAAACAATTTTATTTAGTTCATATAAATTATACATTCATCTTTAGTCAAATTTAACGAATACGTTAAATAATGTGGTAATTGATTCAGTTTTCCGGCAGATATTTCGAGTAACTTAAATATAACATGATCTGGAAAAATGGAAGAAGATCCAATACAGATACAATACATCGAGACAAATACAGCGGTAATAGGATGAATCGGGCGGACATTTGAAGGGGGCCCATAACAACACATGGGTCTTGTGAAAAGGGCCTATCTAGTTCCCATTCACGGTAGGTATTCCTAGTTGAAATATATCATCTGTAAAAAGATCAAGATCCGATGTAAGATGTAGTATAACCCTTTGGGTTATACCAAAGTATGGACACATATATTTGACTCTCATAGTATGTTTTCTTAGTCGAATATAATCTACAAAATTTTAAAAATTTCCGATTTAAAATCTACGTTCTTGAGGGGTAATAATATAAGGGGTAGTAATATAAAAGGTAGACCCATACAGATCACTTTCAAATCAGATATTCTTAGTTGAAATATAACATGATCTGCAGAATTGTATCGAGATCTGATGCACTACAGCTGTAATAGAGTAGAATGGGGGACAAATATACTAAATGGGGGTTATACCAAAATATGGACCCATATATTTGACTTTCATAGTAGAGTGGCTTCAAAATAAAAGTTGTGGATGTTCCCGTTTTCAAGTTTTTCTTGGATAACATTCATGGTGAGAATGGTATTTGGAAAAAACCTGCTGGAAATTAAAATCCGACCCGAGCCTTATCAAACCATATTAAAAACTATATGACCCATAAAGGCCAGATTTATACTATTTTAGTGCAATTTTTGATGCGTTTTTTATAAAAACCGTAATAACATCCACATTTTTTGTTCAATTTATATTTTTAGGGGCTCGTTGGAAAGGTCTTGATAACCAATTGCAATTTTTAGAACTTCCTAACCCATTAAGGGCCGACAATTTTTTTCTTACTGTTGGTTCTCAGTGGGTTAAATGTGATGTAAAAACTGAAATATGGGGTTATTTGCATCGTAAAGACCCACCACATATTGTACCCGATTTTCTTTAAATTGGGTATAACATCTTACAATCAAACTAGAAACACCTATGCAAAAATTGGGTAAGATCGGTTCAGATTTAGATATAGCCCCCATACAAATGTCGCTCCCTATTTAACTTTTTCCGCTTTAGAAACCGCATATTGTACCCGATTTTCTTTAAAATTGGCACAGCATCTTATAATCCAACTAGAAACACCTGCGCAAAAATTGGGTAAGATCGGTTCAGATTTAGATATAGCCCCCATACAAATGTCGCTTCCGATTTGACATTTTCCGCTCTAGAAACGACATATTGTACCCAATTTTCTTTAAATTTGGCAGAACATCTTATAATCCAACTAGAAACACGTATGCAAAAATTGGGTAAGATAGGTTCAGATTTAGATATAGCCCCCATACAAATGTCCCTCCCGATTTTACATTTTCCGCTCTAGAAACGTCATATTGTACCCGATTTTCTTTAAATTTTGCAGAACATCTTATGATCAAACTAGAAACACGTATGCAAAAATTGGGTAAGATCGGTTCAGATTTAGATATAGCCCCCATACAAATGTCGCTCCCGATTTGACATTTTCCGCTCTAGAAACGTCATATTGTACCCGATTTTCTTTAAATTTTGCAGAACATCTTATAATCGAACTAGAAACACGTATGCAAAAATTGGGAAAGATCAGTTCAGATTTAGATATAGCCCTCATACAAATGTTGCTCCCGAATGTTTAACCGATTTTGGCCAAACTTTACATATTATATTTCACCAAGAAACAGACATTGTGAAAGCGGGTCAAATCTTCCAGGTTTCAATATACCCCCATACAAATGTCCTTTCCGATTTAACATTTTTTGTCAAACACATACATTTACAGGATGCAAAAATCCTTCCCGATTTCAATTTTTTACCGAATTGAATTGCAATGAGAATTGTTTGGGTGATGCCCATATGTCCATACTTTGGTATGACTTTTGTTAACTACTGTATAATTTGTATTTGTCTGTCAGACAATTGGATCAATTACCATATTCGTTAAATTTGACTAAAAATGAATTTATAGCATATAAATTATATGAATATAATTTATATAATTTGTATGAACTACATAAAATTGCTCCCATGAAATACCTGGGTTTAGTAATCAAAGCGAGGTACATACGCAGGGAGTGGTGTAGGGTATTATATAGTCGGCCCCGCCCGACTTTAGCCTTTCCTTACTTGTTTCATATTTACATTTGCTTTTTACCGATTGCTTTTGTTTTTTTCCAACATGCCAGCACAGTTGGCCTATCAGCAGCTTAAGAAATATTAATTTTACAATTTCCTTCTACAATCAGTTAATAGCAAATTGAATTTCACTATAGCTAGGATGATAAAAGAGTGCATATCGAATAAAATCTTCTAAATTTTAAATTCATTTATTCAAGTTCTACAATAATGTTGTTTATGCCTCTATGGCTTTTAACGATAAATTCACAAAAATTCAATGTGAAGTGGGTATTCAATTGTATCTATGTTTCAGTATTTATTCCTCGAACGATTTTTCATTTCTTCTATTTACCAATTGATTTCTAATTGTACTCTTTATTTCTACCCATTTCGTTGTGTAGAATGGTAGCATTGTTCGGTGAGGGGGACGCTGTAAACACGTGCATCTGGAAGGATTTTTTGTTTAATCCCCAAGATTTTCTAGCCAGCATGTATATTGTGTAGGTGTGTGGAGCTGTATGAAAGTGTCTATTGGAGAAGTGCTTATCTATGCATGGATGTGTGCATGTGTAACACACATGAAGTTTGTTTTTATTGCTCACCGGAGATCACTGGTGTCCGTGCATGGCTGAGTATGTGTGAGTTTTGGTTTATCTTTTAAATAATACATGTGAACAGAAGACACATAAACACTTGCATGTATGCACGAGTGTATGTGCGTATGTGTTGTGTATCCTGGTCATGTTTGTACTATGTGCGAGTAGAGAAGTACGTCATATGCATGGACAAATTGCAATTAATATTTTAAAACAATTTCATGCATGGAAATTTGTTTTCGAGAAATTTAATTAATACATCTGTAGTTAAAGGCAACAAACAACCAGTATCAGGAGTATAATAAAAGTTGGTTTTATGAATTATACACATACACATACGCACGTGTCGGCGTGCAGAAATGAGAGTGTGATGTTTGAATCATGGTCGAATGGGCATACCCAGCAAATCAAGTGTTCAGGTATTTAAAACTGAGATTTGACCCAAAGTATGGAAATCTTCCAATTTCATACTCGAATGCGTGGTAGTCAAAAGTAGTGTTAGCGAATGTTTGAAACAAATTTTGGAACAAATATTTTAAGATATCCCACACATTTTTGGCCAATGGTTCGTAATGCCACCAGGTTCATATGCACAGAAAAACTTTCAATTTGTATTACAGTTTTATTTTGAAAATTAAACAAGTAAAAGCGGCGGGGCCGAACTTTATATACCATCCACCATGGATTGCATTCCACAGAGGTTGTCGGTTTTCGTAGAAGTGCAGTAATATCACAGGAAAATATAATTTTTTAATATAGCCAAACCAAAACAAATACAAATATTGAAAAATTAATTTTATAAATAAATATAATATTTTGATTATTTCAAACCACGCTTATAAGGCAATGCTGCCAATACGCCAATTCAAAAAATAAATATTCTTATATTTATATTTTCAAAGCCATAAATATTGGTAGATAGTGGGTGCTACAGTTGGTTGTATTTCCATTCTATTTTAATTCCAAAGTACAAATTTTGAAAATCCATTCCCAGACGTACATAGTTCAAAATAACCTAACTTCATTATTCAACCAATTTTTGCCGTAAAAGAAAAAGCACGAATTTGGAAAAAAACATTTTATTTTGCGTGTCTATGCAGTCACCGAATTCCATGATTCCAGCTGCGCCCATTTGGTCGGTACCATTTTTACCCCCCTTGACGTTTCTACGCAATTAGAATTTCATCATTCTAGCTGTAGTCGTTTAGTTGGTACTATTTTTATCCCTCTGTACCATTGTATCCCTTGAAAGTACTAATTTAAAAAAAAATCGTCTATTTTCCGTGTCTACGCAGTCAGAGGAATGTATACTCCGAATTTCATGACTCTAGCTGCGGTCATTTGATTGGTACTATTTGTATCCCCTTTTTTCATTTTAACCCCAAAAATTTCGAGTTTTGAAAAATCCGTGTATTTTACTTATCTATGCAATCAGAGGAATGTATACACCGAATTTCATTATTCTAGGTACAGCCGTTTGGTTAGTACCATTTTTATCCCTCTACTCCTATTTTACCCCTTAAAAGTACGAATTTGGAAAATATACTTTTATATTATGTATCTACTCAATCAGAGGAATGTACACACCGAATTTCGTGCTTCTAGCTGTTGTCGTTTAATATGTACCATTTTTATCCCTTTTTTCCCCATTTCACCCCCTACAAATAAGAATCACTTTATGGTGCACGTTTTTGCTATAAGGGGAATGAGCATACCCAATAACAAGCAGATATAAACAGACATATTCAAAAAACATGCTTAAATACGCTAAAATATTAGGGATTATTATGGGTATTTTTAGTGCTTGTGAGGGGAAAATGTTTCCCTTTGGACCGATTTCGCCCCATTTCAATCCCAACCGATCTACGACTATAAGACGCATTTGTGAAAAATTTGAACGTTCTAACTCCTTTCGTTTATATGCTAGCGTGCTTTCAACAGACGGACAGACGGACGGACATGGCTATATCGTCTTAGAATTTTATGACGATCAAGAATATATATACTTTATAGGGTCTCAGGTCGATATTTCAAGGTGTTACAAACGGAATGACAAAGTTAGTATACCCCCATCCTGGAGGTGGAGGGTATAATAAAAAACAAGTGGAAAGGCGTTAAATTCTGCCTGGCCGAGTATTTTATACCCTTCACCATGGGTTTGCATTCCACAGTATTACCGGCAGCTTAGAAGCTGTATAAGTGCAGCAACCTATTAGGAAATTTATTTTTTGCTAATAAATTGTGATCATTATTATAATTTTGAATTAAAATTAATTGGATAATTTTAAAGACCACGTCACTTTTAGGGCGTGTTTAACAATATGTTTTTATTGCTTGATAGTCATTGATTAAATATATCGAAATAATTCTTCAGAAAGGCAGTAAACTTCGAAGAAATGTACATAAATAACGAACATATTCGATATTATTGCAAGTATAATCATTCCATGTTAATGATGAAAGTTTTTCCTTTAGACCGGTTCCGCCAATTTTCAAGTCTAACCTTCCACACAGTCAAGGGAGCATACATATCGAATTTCGTTACATTTTATCCTAAAGGTACGAAATTCTAGCTACCACCGTTGCTTGGTACCGGCTTTATCTCTATTAACCCTAAAAGTACGTATTTGCAGAAAGCCTTTTATTTTGCGCGTCTACCAGGTCAGAGAAATGCATAAATAGAATATCATGCTTCTAGTTGCAGACGTTTGATTGGTATCATTTTTTTCCCTTTCGTCCCGTTTTTCCTAAAAATACCATACATTTCTAATAAATGAATTATGTTGCGCGTCTACGCAATCAGTAGAATGTACACGCCGAATTTTATGATTCTAACTGCGGCCATTTGTTCGCCACCAACTGTGTCCCTTTTTGTCCCATTTTGATCCTAAATGTACGAGAACCGAATGATCGTATTGTATTTGGTTTTACCCAACCAGAGCTAAATATGCACCAATTTTCATTAATCTAGCTGTAGCGGTTTTACTGGTACAACTTTTATGTCCTTTCTCCCCGCTTCCTATAAAAGTACAATATTTGAAAATTTCCTTGATTTTGTACATTTATAAATGCAGTCATAGTGGTTCTGTGAGAAATAATAAATTCGTCGCCATTCTCAGCTGCTTGGTGAATTTTACGAAAGGATATCGGCCATAAAGCGTACAACTTGTGCCAGGCGAATTAAATTTGCGTGTTCTTTTCAGTCGCTATGCTTGAACGAGTCGTCCAAAATTATACCTTTCGAATGGATCATGATATAATTTGCAAGCAGTAAATGTCTTAAATTGCCGATAATGAGAATTTTAAATTCACTTTCAAATGTATGTTTTTATTATACATAATATACAAGGAATGAAAATGAAATATTAGTGGTTTTGGGGTTATAAGGTCTTTGGGCATTTGTTTGTAACACCCAAAAGGAAGGGAGATAGACCCATTGTTAATTATACCGATCGGCTTAGAATCACTTTCTCGAGTCGATTTAGCAATGTCCGTCTGTCCATCTACTGTTGTAATCATAATATCGCAATAGTAGCCAGAACCAAACGAAAAATTGCACAACGAAGTTTTTTGGGACAAGGGCGAAGGCTATTTAATTTGAAGAAAATCGGTTGAGATTTAGATATAGCCCCCATACGAATTTCACTCCCGAATTGACCCTTTTCACTCTGGATTAGAGATTTTCGCGTGAGTGGTTATTGGCTCACGTTCACGCACGCTCACGAAGAAAAAAATTTAATCACGCACGAAGATTTTTTCATTACTTACGTTCACGCACGATCTCGTGAGTAAAATAAATTTTGCTCACGATTTATTATTTTTTAAAAAAAGAAAATTTTATTATTTAAATCACTAAGTTTGCGATTTTTGTCTTAAATTCATATTTTTAAAGTAATATACAAAATTACGCAAAATAAGTTAAAAGTCGTATACTGACATGAAATCCAAGTAGAAATCAAAGTTATTTGTTTTTAAGGGGATTTCCCATATAAATGCAGTGCCTAGTGTTGGTGCAGGGAATGCATGCTTAACAAAAAAAAACAAATGAAATTGAAGCGTTTTTTGGAAAGTAGGTATATATGACTTTTATTTTGAATGGAAAGCTTCACATTTTTAAACGAAATAAAATGAAAATAAAAAAATTAATAAATATGTGCGAATCACGAAAAAATCACGTGATTCACGCAGAAATTAGACTCACGAACATTCACGCACGAACATTTTTTCGATCCTCACGTTCACGCACGCTCACGTGAGTAAAATAAATTTTGCTCACGATCACGCGTGACTCACATAATTCACGTAAGTCGCGCCCATCTCTACTCTAGATACCACATATTTTAACAGATTTTCTTCAAATTTCGCAAAACACCTTATTTTTCAATTGGAAACATTTGTGGTAAAAATCTGCTAGACCGGTTCAGATTTATATATATATATATATATATATATATATAGCTCCCATACAAATTTCGCTCCCGATTTGATTTTTTCGCTCTAGAATCCACATATTTCAACAGATTTTCATCTAAATTCGCAAAACGCCTTATATTTAAACTAGGAACACCTATGGTGAAAATGGGTCACATCGGTTCAGATTTACATATAGCTCTCATACAAATTTCGCTCCCAATTTGAATTTTTCCCTAGAATCCACAAATTTCAACAGATTTTCTTCAAAGTTGGCAAAACACCTTATATTTCAACTGGAAACACCTGTGGTAAAAATGTGTTAGATCGGTTCAGATTTATATATAGCTACTATACAAATTTCGCTCCCAATTTGAATTTTTCGGCTCTAGAATCCACATATTTCAACAGAATTTCTTCAAAATTGGCAAAACACCTTAAATTTCAACTGGAAACACCTGTGGTAAAAAAATGTTTGATCGGTTCATATTTATATATAGCTCCCAACAAATTTCGCTCAAAATTTGATTTTTTCGGCTCTAGAATCCACATATTTCAACAGATTTTCTTCAAAATTGGCAAAACACCTTATATATCAACTGGAAACACCTGTAGTAAAAATATGTTAGATCAGTTCAGATTTATATATAGCTCCCATACAAATTTCGCTCCCAATATGAATTTTTCCGCTCCAGAATCCACATATTTTAACAGATTTTCATCAAAATTGGCAAAACATCATAGATTTAAACTAGGTACACCTATGGTGAAAATCGTTCACATCGGTTCAGATTTACATATAGCTCTCATAAAAATTTCGTTCCCCCAGAAACCGCGTATTTTCAGAGAATTTCTTAAAATTGAGCATAACACGTTATACTTCAACTGGAAGAACTTATTGTGAAAGTTAGTCACTTCATTCCATGTTTGCATATAGCCCCGTTTTCACTTTTTTACTGAATTGAATTATATTCCGATAGAAAGTGGAGTCTTTTTTATGGAAATATTATTTGTCCTAGAACGATTTTGCCCATTTTCAATCCCAACTGATCTACAACTATTAGACATATTCTTGCAAAATTTGCGTGTTTCCAACAGACCGACATACGGACGGCTGGACATGGCTAAATCTTACAATTTTATTACGATCATGAATATATATACTTTATAGGGTCTCACGTCGATATCTCAAGGTGTTGCAAACGGAATGGAAAACTTATAACATGTTTCTTATACATTTTAAGAGCTATTGCAGAGGGTATAATGTCTTTGTGCATTTGTTTGTAACACCCAAAAGGAAACGATCGACTTAGAATCACGTTTGAGTCAATTTAGCGATGCTCGTCAATCCGTCCGTCTGTCCATCTATTCTTGTAATCAAAGTCCAGGTCGCAATTGTTGTTAGAACTAAATGAAACTTTGCACAACGAAGTTTTATGGGATAAGGACGAACGCTATTTAATTTGAAGCAAATCGGACCAGATTTAGATATAGCTCCCATACAAATTTTGTTTCCGATTTTACTTTTTCCGCTCTAGAAACCACATATGTTCACAAATTTTCTTCAAATTTAGCAAAACGTCATATATTTTAACTAGAAATAGCTCTGGTAAAAATAGGGCAGATCGGTTCAGATTTATATATAGCTCCCATGCAAATGTCCCCTCCGATTTGACTCTTTCCGCTCTAGAAACCGCATATTTTAGCAGATTTTCTTAAAATTTGGCAAAACTACTTATATTTCAACTAGAAACAACTCTGGTAAAAATGGACCAGATCGGTTCAGATATAAATTTCGACACTGACTTGCTTATATCCGCTCTAAAAATAGCATATTTGATTTAAGATTTGCTTAAAATTTGGCAAACCAGCTCATATTTCAACTACAAACATCTATGGTGAAAGTGGGTCACATCGGTTCAGATTTATATATATAGCTCCATTTAAATGACTCCCCCGAGTCTTTTCGCGCTAGACACCACATATTTAAAAGATTTTCATCAAATTTGGGAAAGTATCTTATAAAGGTTGATTTTTTAAGAGCTTGATAACTTTTTTTTTAAAAAAAACGCATAAAATTTGCAAAATCTCATCGGTTCTTTATTTGAAACGTTAGATTGGTCCATGACATTTACTTTTTGAAGATAATTTCATTTAAATGTTGACCGCGGCTGCGTCTTAGGTGGTCCATCCGCTTAGTCCAATTTTGGCATTTCCACGTTTTTGAGTAACAGAGACCCAATTGGTGCGAACGGCGACGAATCGAAAATTGGTGGTCATCATTAACACTGGCCGATACAGCTGCGATATTTTCTTCAGTTCGCACTCTTCGTAAGCGTGTTGGTGGTTTAATGTCCAACAATGTAAATTTGGTGCGAAATTTAGTCACAATAGCCCGAATAGCCGCTTCAGTGGGTCGATTAAACTGACCATAAAATGGAAGCGCGCAATGAACTTTCTTAACAGAGCACGCATTTTGATAATAAAATTCAATAATTTGCAAGCGTTGTTCGTTTGTAAGACGATTCATGATGAAATGTCAAAGCATACTGAGCATCTTTCTCTTTGACACCATGTCTGAAATCCCACGTGATCTGTCAAATACTAATGCATGAAAATCCTAACCTCAAAAAAATCACTCTTTATATTAGAAAACCTATGCTAAAAATATGTTAGATCGGTTCCGATTTATATACAGCTTCCATTCACAGTTTGTGTTCAAATTTTCCTATAAATACAGTAAAAGTATGAAATTTGCAGTATATATATACCAGGTTCAAATGTAACCCTACACCGAAGGATATATTGACTAGGTGTAGGTTATCATATAGTCGGCCACGCCCTACTTTAACCTACCTTACTTGTTTATTATAAACTGTGGCTTTATTATGGTGACAAAGCTGTGCCAAATATCGATGGTTTGTAATACATATTAAACAAGTTAGGAAGGTCTAAAGTTGGGCGAGGCCAACTATATGATACCCTCCACTTTCTACCCATTACAAATTAATTCGGGAACGAGTAGAAAAAGGCATTTCGAGATCGACATTTGTATGGCTGCTATAGCTAAATCTGATATTTTCTTTTGAATAAGGTACTGTGTTAGATTTGAAGTAATCGAGTAAAATATGTAGTTTCTAGAGCGTAAAAAGTCTAATCGGGAGCGATGCGTTATAACCGATCGATTAAAAATAAATTTTCATTTAGTTTGTGATGGTAACCCCCCATTTCTTATGAAAATCGATTTTTCAGTTTAACCCCCACTTTCGCAATGTCCGTTGAGAGATAACCAAATATTATAGAAATCACATTCCATACTAATTGACAGCTATAACATTAGTAACCTAATAATGGGCGTAAAAGTATCTAATAACATGTAACAGGTAATACAAATAATAAATATTGATGTAATTAAAAATCTTACTTTTTGTGCTAAATGTGTCCTATATCCTATATCCTTCAATCTTTAAAATATGTTCTTATACCCTACTCCACTTCTTGGAATAGGGTATTATAAGCTATTTTCCCGCCAAACGTTTGTAACACCAAGAAATAATCGAGCTATACATACCTAATAAGTACACCGATCGGCTTAGAATCACCAGCTGAATCGATTTATCTAAAGCTTGTTCACAGTCTACCGGTCGCAATTGTTGTCAGATCATCATTAAATTTGGCAGAAGTTTTAGGTTTTCCGACGAGCGGTATTGAATTTGGAGTAAACCGGTTCGGATTCAGATATAGGTACATGCTATGGACCACTGATGATTAATCCCACGCAGGATATGAAATACGTATATGGCCAAAGTGTGTATTGTTGAGTGTAATCCTATTCATTACAAAACAAAAATTTTCTTTGAAAAACGAAATAAATTGATCGAAATAGATAGAATCCGAAAAAAATTACTTAAAAAAACAAGTTCTTCAATACCTTAAACACAGCGTCATTACTGGAACTTTGCCCAAGTTTACGATGTCCATAAGAGTTGGCAATGTATTTAAAACAATATGTTTGCTGGGTATGTTTGTGTCCTTGTTAGTAAACATACAAAAAGTACAATACATTCGCTCCTATGTATGTAGCAATTTATAAATTGAACACTTTACAAGTGTCAATAAATAATTATTTAATTATAACCCCTCTTTTGCAACACCTATATACATGTTGCTCGGAGGCATTATAAGGTACAGCTCCTGACCATTGAGTAATGCCAGAAAATGGTTTTCCTAAAATTCGATATTTCTTTTAAATCATTAGGATATTTACGGATATTTTTAAATCATTACGGATATTTATATTGTGATCGCGTGAAGAAGAACAAATAAAAAGGACGTCAAATTGACGTCTATGGAAAATTTTAAGTAAATTTGTCAAAATATCTGGGCTCTAGAGCGGAAAAAGTCTAATCGAGGGTGAATTTTGTATAGGAGCTATATATCTATTGAACCGATAGATATTTCTAGTTGAAATATAATGTGTTGTGGCAAATTTGAAAACAAAATGGTCAATATATATGGCCACTACAGTGGAAAAAATCAAGAGCGAAATTTGTAAGTTTGCGATATCTAAATCTGCACCGTTTTGTTTTTTCTTGTGATCGGTAATATATGTACCATTTATAATCAAGGTACTTAACTGAGATTCTAAAGAAATGGATATGTTCCATGTAGAATATTGAAGAACAGAACTTTAGTTACGGCGAATAAAAGAAGAATTATGAAAAATCAAATTGATTTTAGGTCGAGTGTTATTCTCATCTTTTCCATTACCAAAACAAAAAACTTCCTACGCAA